>CM076578.1:1802121166-1802722542 GCA_034641835.2 Pinus albicaulis | reverse complement strand
CATGCCTTACCCCCTTTAATAGCCATTGGTTTCCATTCTTTTTTTTTACAAGAACTTTACCCATTCCAACAATTTTACAGGGTTTATCATCACCCAAACGGACTTGTCGAAAATCTCCTTAAACATAGTCATGAAAATATTTCTTATCAGGTATGGCATGGAATGAGGTCCATGAATCTACAACCCAAGAATCAGTAACGTTTTCGAAAGAAAGAATCAAAGAATCTTGTAACACATCGCCTATCACATTTGCTTCATGATTGTTTTCTTGCTGTGTGTCTCCTTATTTTCCCTTCCAAGACCTACAATCTTTCTTCAGGTGTCCTTTCTTTCCACATTTTCAGCACACTATCCCCAATATGGAATTGGATCTTCCTTTCCTTGATTTACTGCGATATCCTAAGCTCTTTCCTCTTTCCATTTTTTTCCCCTAGACTCTGCACTCAAAGCATTACCCGATGTCTCACCAGAGCTTTTCCGTCGCATTTTCTCGCTAAGGATAGCACTGACAACATCATCAAACTTTAAAGTACTAGATCTAGAGACAGAGTTACTAATGGCCATAACTAAACCGTTCCAACTTTCAGGAAATGAGCACAGAAACAAAAGAGCCCTAACTTCATCATCAAATTTTACCCCTACAGAACTTAACTAACTGGTAACTGTATTAAAATCATTTAAATGGTTTGCAACAGATCCACCTTCCAACATCTTCATATTAAATAAAAGTTTCATGAGAAATACCTTGTTTGAGGCCGAGGGTTTTTCATATAATTTTTCCAAGGCCTTAATCAAACCCTCTGTTGTTGTTTCCTTTGAAATATTGAAGGCTACCAACGTTGCAAGACACAGCCGTACTATTCCTAGTGCCTTTCTATCGAGAATCTCCCATTTTACATCTTTCATAGCCGTCGACTTCTTTGTTTTTCCGCTCAATGCTAGGTATAGATATTTCTGATAAAGATAATCTTCCATCTACATCTTCCACAGCGAGAAGTTTTGGCTGTTAAATTTCTCGACCCTAAACTTAACATCTTCCACCATTGTTCCCACTTGAACTAGGAACCCTTCTTTCCTGCGAGTTTATCAGCCAAATAGACCTTCGGCTCTGATACCAATTGTTAGAAAATTATATATTACAGAGCAATGAAACACATAAAATATGCGGAAAACACAAGAAAAAAAAACACATAAAACCAGAGAGACACAGATATACGTGGTTCACCCAGTTTGGGCTACGTCCACCCCGAACAACCAGTCCTTCCTTTCTATTATCCAATAAAATGAAGAGACACATCCTACAACAGATTCACTGTAATATCCTCTATTTTCTTTCATAGTCTCCCTATTTGTTTCTCATTTTGAGAATACACATACACTACAAATCCGCAATACAATACCCTCATACAAAGCGAGGGGTTGCCTTCTAGGGAAAAAAACCCTAAACTAAACATAACTTCTACCGTCAGATCATTTGGCAGATGAACGACCCAGATTGACTAGAAATTACTATAATTTTACAAGGAAATTTTACATTTGTTTTTAGCTTCAGGGCACTGCCCTCGAAACCCCCCGCCAGGGGGGGGCTCCATAAAATCGCAGCCGCCCCCCCTTGGACCCCCTAGGCAACGTTTAATTATGGGCAGCGTTTCCACCCCATTAAGGTAGAGGGGTCCAACATTGTGATACAAATTAAACAAGATAATCATGCTCCACACCCAACATATGCCACACTCTGCAAGAGTGCTCCAAGAAAATATAAGTGTCTAAGTGTATGAGAGAGAGAATAGAATTAGAGCTCCAAAATGGAACTGAAAAAATGTTGCCAATTGATCCTCAGAATAATTTTTATTAATGAGGCCACTATTTTCTTCATTTTACATTATTTTCCTTCATTTTCCTCCTCACGTGCAACCTGTGACCTTTCACCTTGTTAGTATGAATATTTATTCGAAGTGTAAGAAAAAATACCACTTTAGCTACGCATAAGTTATAGCCCTAACAACAGAAATGACTATTAATATCTTCAGATATGCAATTAGATGATCAAGACAAATGCTGCAAAGATCTAGATCTATGAATTAGAAGACATTAAACAGTAGAAAAATAATATTTACTCCATAGATCCAATAGACAAGACAAGAATATATCCAATGAATAATTTTATTAATGGCACCTGGGAGGAAAACACAAGAGGGTGTTCCGTGTTCTCCTCAATGGGATGGGTTCTTGTGAGTCCTCAGCTCTTCAGATTTAGAACTTCTCTCTCTTGATGGTGTAGAAAACCTAGACAAAAATGGAAAAGTATGGCTATGATTATGGATCAATAGCCATACCAAGTGTTGAGATCCAAAGTGATCTTTAGGCAACAAAAGGTGACAAATGAATGGGAAAACCCTTCTCTTTATAACAAAATATTGAGTTAGTCTAGAGATTGGTGCATAATTAAAATATTATTAACCAAATCTAGATCCAAATTTTATGGAATATTTTATTATATTTGTTGGAGGGAAAAGGAATTTGACTTGAGTCAAATCCCCTTATTTGTAAATAATAAATAAATAAATTATTTATTTATCATTTTAAGGATGTGATTAAGTAATAATAAATAAATAAATGATTTATTTATTATTTTAAGGATATGGTTGAGTGATAATCAAATAAATAATGATTTATTTAATTATTTTAAGGATATGGTTGAGTAATAATCAAATAAATAATGATTTATTTAATTATTTAAGGGTGAATTAGTCATATTTAACAAATAATATTATTTAAATAAGATTTAAACAATTATTCTTAGAAAATAATAAGATAAATAATGATTTATCTAATTAATTTCCTTGTTTTGGGTTAAATATAACCAGAAATATTAATTAAACTATTGTTTAACTAATTATTTCTTGAGGAAAATCAAAAAAATTTATATTTATTTAATATTTCCTTATGGGGTTTCCTGTTTAGACCATAAACAACTTAATAAAGGTGGTTTACTAAGTTATTTTCATAGTGAAAGCAATTTTACTTGGAGTAAAATTGGTCTTACATGATGTACTTGGGTCCATCTAATGATAATAGGTTAGATGACCAAAAAATGGTGTGATAGATTGCCCCCCAGCGTGCGAGCATTAGGAGCTAATCGTATGACCGAAGTACGTTGTAAGAACTTAATCACTAGACATCGAAGGGGAAGTCAAAGAGAGAGAAGTATAAGGTAAACCAAAGTGCTGAAAGAACTAGACCTTGAGGAGGCAACTTGCAGGTGTGACAAGTCTTTTTGATGAGTGAGCACCTGCTATAGGTGGCGAGGGAGGCATACCTATGCCCGCCAAGGCAATAGTACAAGAAATAAGGCACCCGGAAAACCACGGAACACAATAATAAATCATATGCTGGCCTAAAAATGAGCCAGATAAATAACACGATAATGGATCCCACATACATATTGTGCCTGGTTTAACAGGTAGGACTTTGTACAATAATATCTGAGTACATGAGATATAAATACAACCCAGATGCCCCTGAAAACAGGAAAGGGCTCTAAAAAGTTGACTAGTACATGCAAACAAAATGGTGCTGCAAGCGGATGATGCCGACATCATAAAATGTATGGAGCTGTATCGAAGATTGTGATAAAGAGGTCATTCGAGTGTGTGGGGGGCTACCTGTAGGGCCGCCCCCTCATGAGGGTTGAGACATATCACACACACTCGGGAATCATCAATGTCAGCTGCTCCATCACTGAACCATCGAGTATACGGATCTCGATCATGCTGAAAGGAGCTGGAGCTGAGAAACATTCAAGTCAAAGGGAAATAAAGAGTCCTTTTGCCTGATCCGAGGCACCAAACCAAAGTGTAAGTTGGAACCAAGGTACACCACCCTCTAGACCTCTCTTCTGGAATGAATGAGCTGATGTCAACAGAAGGAGGTCTGCCATAGGTGAGGTAATAAGGGGTCTTCAACTAGGGCAAGAGAGAAAATAGTAGAGTGACTAACAGACTGACACCAATGATGATGATGAGATGGGGGGAACTGTGTAACGAACGGACGACTTCCCTTGTTAGAGCATAAAGGGCATGGATGACCTGGCAGCGACTGACACAACATCATGAGGGATAGGGGACAGTGAGACTAAAGGCCATAAGATGTGACATGAGAGAGGGACCAAGCAGTGAATGATGGAGGACTATAGCGGGATGCAAAGGGGGATAGACTCCATGAATGCAATGATGACTCAGCTTGGATGCTCTAAACAAGGGTAACACAATGGTGCTGCCATAGATGTAAAGGGTCCAATGGGGACCTTAAATGCAGGAGTACCAGATGGTAACTCATGACGAAAGTCGACACGAGCATGGAAAAGTATGGAGGCAACATGGTGACCCTGGTATGAGTGTTGCAAGTGAAGAAATTCAATTTTTCAGGAAGGGTGAAGTGACGCTTCTTGGGAAAATGTGTCCTAGTGAAGTATCAAATCACTAAAAACTAACAGATACCCATTTGAGGGCTCAGTGAGAGCTTTCCAACGGTGCAGACGATTTGGTAAACGGAGCTACGGTTGGATCACGGCGAGAAAAAGAAGAGACAGGGGTTTCTCTTTTAATAAGGAATTTTCCCTCTAAATTCATTCATTTTCATGTGGAGATATGGTGAATGTGGAGAGGGGAGAAGGCCATAAATATTGCGTCGATCGTAGTGGACAAACCGACCATTGGAATCAGGAGCTGTCAGTTGCAGGTAAGAGGCCTAACCCTAATCTTTATTTTTAGTGGATTAAAAATTCAGATTAGGTCCCTAATGCTCAGTAAAAGCCCTCTACTCCTCCTCACAGTGAGGTCACACTTTTTGGGGCAAAAACTGTGACCTGGGTAGCAGGTTTTGGCCAGATAAGTGCGACCTGTCCCAGGTTAGGGCCCGAAAAGTGCGATCTATCCGGGAGGGTTGTTTTGGTGCTGTTTTTTCGCTGAGAACTAATTTTTTTTGATGAGAAATAGTCTTTCCTATCTGCATAATAATTGATATGATGGTTTTGTGCAGGTATGGAATAATTACAGATCAACTGGAGAGAGAGAGACCTAGGCGCATTACGTTTGGAGATCCAGGAGGATCAGGGTGTCCGTAGTGCTTTGGCTAGGTTTGGGGTTCTGAAGCTTGTGGAGAACCCTTTGATGAGAGCTGGGGAGCCCTTATTGGCCCAGATTTTCAGCTACTGGGACCTAGACCATGAGTTATTTATAGTGCAAGGGCACCAGATCGAGTTGACGGTCCAGGATATATATTTCCTGACTGGTCTCCCACCACTTGGGATGGTAGGGAATAGTTAGCCAGTATTACCGCATGTGCAAAATATCATAGAGTTTGTAAAGCGCCATTGTCGTCCAGGTCTCCAACTCAATGGGACTCAGATACCCATCGGGGATTTGGAGAGGTTAGAGGCCCGTGCTGTGGCTGCAATGGTGCTGCGGATCCTGGGCAACCAGGCACTCAATCACATTATGGGGGGATAGATGATGTTGGTGGAGAGTGTTTTGAGTGAGACCTACTATGGGTGGGCCCAAATGATGCTGTCATCATTGAAATGGCAGTTGTCGCTATGTAAGCAGCAAGTGAACCATGACTGTGCATATGGTACAATTTTGTGCTCTTTCTTCTTTGAGAAGATCTTGACACTTCGACCTCGCATACAGCTCCCAGATGGGGGCCCGAGAGAGCCTAGGATGCACTGGTGGGGGAGACTACTGTGCAAAGGAGGAGGTGGAGCAGTTGGACGAGTGTTTCGTCCTGATTTCTTTGTTTATTGGGATCAGATGCCGCTGTATATAGATGAATATCCATATAGTGGGATGAGTTATTGTGGGGAATCAGATCTGCCACTTCCACCTAGTCGTATATGGGGACCAGATGGTAAGTGCCACATTGCTGATCTTTTACGTGCATGTAAAGTTTTTAGAATATTGTATGTAGTACTGATTCTTTTACTTTTGGTATGCAGATACAGCACCGGTAAAACCAGTCGGGTACATGGGGTGTCCTGCAGTATCAGGGGCCGTAGGATCTAGTAGACCAGGGGCGTAGAAAAATGAGGACGCAACAGCCCTTATGGAGGACATCCGTCATAGATGTGAGAGGCTTCTGACCAGTGTTTTGGAGCGTGGATGGCAAGAATTAGATGACCAGTACATAGAGCCATGTATTGGTTTACCTTCGGAATGGCAAGGGGTCATGTGATGCATGGCGATGGCCAGACAGAGTGTTCGTGATATACGAGCTGTGGGGGCAGAGCCATTGGCTCAGGATCCTCCAAATAGTGATTAGTGTGTAGGGGCGTGTGGTGCCCCCATTTTTTATTTTTTGGTAACATGCTAAGGGCATGTCATATGTATCAGAGTTGATGAACCCTAAAACATTTTATATGACACATACTATGGATATGCATCGTTTTGATATTTTTATGTTATTGTCTTGTGTTAAATGTGTGTGTTAAATTCCAATCCATAATATGGTTTGAAATTCTATCTACGTAGTGGTTTTGTGCTCTAGGTACATGACTAAAAGTAATGATTTCAAATTCATGTATCAAAATATTCACTCGTAAATATCTTCTGAAAAGGATAGGACTATGCACATGATATACACCATTCAATTGCATGACAAGAAGTAGGGAATCTAAACGAACATGAAGGTGGAGGATGCGGTGTGAAAGGGCATCGGCTAATAAAATTTGCACAGCATCATATTCGGCCTGATTATTGGTAGCAGTACCAATGCATACACCGTTTGAAAGAACAAGTGCTTGCAAAGGGGTAAAAATGGCCCAACCTACCGAGGCTAAATTCCGGGAGTAGCGACTTGCACCATCGGCAAAACCGATATAAGGTGTTGACAGGGGGTCCCTCTAAAAGGTACCACAAGACAATAAATGGGAGGGTAAAGAAAAATGCTGGCAACCTGAGCACATAGTAGAAATCGAATGCACTCTGCGGAAGGGAGTGATCTGGGTAGGATTTTTACTTCCCACATGCTACTGATGAGGGGAAATGTGGGAGCTACGGAAGACATAGCTTGAGCTTAGGCTGCATAAGTCACCAACGGTATGGATGATGGCATCCTGTTTATGGGCAGGAAAGATGAAGTCAGGGGTGGACGTAGCTTCCATGATGTCGTTGTCACAAACGAAGGTGGAAAGACAGAAGGAAGGGAGACCACATGACGCGTCAGGGCTACTTGACTCATCATCATGCGAAGAAAGACTCACATGTGCATCATCATGGGAGATGACGTAAGAACAAGCAGATAAAGGATCTACTGATGTTGAGCCCGGGGTTTTTGCTGAAAGGGGGTCAAGCGAAACAATAGGAGAAGATTAAGAGGGAACTTCTGTCGAGGGTCTCAAGGATGATGAAAGGTAGAGGATGGTGGCCGCATGCTTCGTCATGTCAACATCAGGGGGGGGAATGTCAATAGGAGTAGGTAAATCCTCGGTCTGGCCTGCATCATACTGTGCAAGTATGGGAGAAGCGGATTGGTTCTGTTCAATCTTGTATTCCTGAACTACCTCTAAAGAGGCACGGTAATGCGTCAAGCGGGGACAATGACGAGAGTAGTGGCCATGGAGACCATAATAAGAACAAGGGTGTTTGGTGTGAATAGTCTTGTTGTTCTTGGTAATAGTTGATGATGAAGCAGAGGTTTTGGGGACTGTCAACTCAGGGAACACGACATTAACCATGGGCTTGATGCAGGGCAACTCGGGACAAGTATGGGTGGCATGACCGGTGACATCACACAAAGCGTAGGGATTTGGAGGCGGAGGAGGTGCAGGGTCATTCGGGGCTGATTTGTCCTTTGAGGCCCTTTTGCAAGCTTTGCCCTTCTTACTCGAAGTGGTCGCAACAAGAGGTGGTTCCTGTTGAGGTGGTTGAGGCACTGTGACAACAGGAGAATTCAGGGGGACCGGTTGAACCAGGGTCAAACCAAGATAAGGTTTAGGTTCACCTGGCGGGGTGGCGGTTGAAGGACCAATGTACCAAACTGGGAGCCCAATGGTCAAGTTAGGCAGAGAGACGGTGGCCATGACAGGTGCCGTATAGATGCCTGATGGAGGGACTAGGAATGATATCTGACTGGAGGGGTAACGGCCAGGTGGGACGACTCCTAAATGGTTAAGGCCTGAAGGAACCGACCCAGGAGGATAAAAAGGCTCATGAGTACCAACTGAAGGGTCAGGTGGAGGAGGTCCAAGAGGCTGCATCTAAGGTCTAGGAGATGGCTGCAGAGGGAAAGGGTGTTGCTGACTAGCTGAGGCAGGCCTCTTGAGAGAAGCCCAAGACTATTGCATCATGCAAACATTAGATGAGTTGGGATCAGAGATAGGAGGAGGAAGACCAAGGAAAGTACCTAGCAAGGAGGAGTCCTTGTAGATACCAGGTGAGACACTGGTCAAAGGGTCGACGGTTTGCTTGTTTGCCACCGAAGAGATAATGGACTCAGGGGAGGTCTGATCCTTTGGCTCGTAATATATCAACTGGTCAATGGTGACTATATTTCTGTTATGGGGGAAGGACATCTTGTGGTGAACCGTAGAAGGGACAGCTGACATCGCATAAGTGTAACTATGACCCAAAATAATGTTGTAATCCAAGGGAGCATCTATGAATTCTACGTCAACGTGAGCATCTATGAATTCTACGTCAATGCAAACCGTCTTGCCCGCAAGAGTGATAGGACAATTGCGGAATAAGCCAATGGGATTGGAGGCGTGGCCATCCCACGCTGAGAGAGTGATCGTGGAAGGGGAAAACTCAAGAGATCTGAGTTGTTTCCAAATCAAAGCGGACATCACACAGGTGGATGCCCCCTCATCAATAATGCACCGAGAAACGTTGGCGTTCTGGAGCTTGACTGAGATTTGGAAAGCGACGGAAGCAGGGAGAGGAGGATGTTCTGACCGGTCAACATCAAAGACAATCAATCGATCGTCGGAAGGGTATATAGCGCCCACGGCATACATAAGAGCTTTTTGTTGTGAAGGTCATGACTGGAGGAGTTCCAGCGTTGAAATGACAGTAGGGGATTGTGCCAAATCATCGAATATGCTATATGAATGGGCGGCTTTGCCAGAAGCAACATTTCGGCGTAGTGGACCCTTAGGGATCTTGGCATGAACCTCCGCCCTAGGATGAGGGATCTTCAAGGGGCCATTAGGTGTCAAAAGAGGCTCTGTAGAGACTAAAGGAGGTGGCTCAGGGATAGACACAGCGGGAGACTTTCTGTACTGACGGGACCAAGTCTGAAGATTGATGTCTACGGTTGAAGGTTGATCGGATTTCATCATGAGAATCTAGTCATCGAGGGTACCAAATGGAAAAGGTTGGGTAACAGTGTGGTATACAGGAGGTTGGGAAAATAAAGGAGGCATGTTGTACCCTGAATACGTGTTACCAAGATGGGAAGATGTGCAGGGGGTGCTGGCCTTCTCCTGAGGAAAATCAGAGCCCATGGGAGGTTGAGAAATGATGACACACACACGGCACCAAGGAAAAAGAGACCGAAAAGGGCAGGGAGGTGCAAAATCAAGTGATTACAATGTCGAAACAAGGGAAAAGAGGCACAAGATCAAATGATTTCAATGTTTTAGAGTCTTTTCTTGGCGGTGTTAACCAAGCCCTTTTTCACTTAGGGTGTGTGTGTAAAAGTGTGTAAATTTTAATTTTTAAACCCATACATTTGTAGAGAAAAGAAAAAATGTGTTGTAGAGCTGTGGATAAACCTGAAAATGACAGTATATAATCCTGCAAAACAGAAAACAACCAGCTAAAAATGCAGTAATCTAAACCCAAGGAGGCGGGTCTCTCAACAATTGGTCTATAGGTGAGAAAAAAACTAATTTAAACACACTAAAAAAAAAAGGTTAATAGATCTTGGGTCAAGAGGGACAGAGATCTAAAAGACAAAATCTGCTGGAAATTGGTGCAGAAAATAACAACAAATCAGAGGAAAATTGTTGTAAAACGAGGTGGCGAAAGGCTATCTTCAGGAGGTAAGTGGAGTGCCCCCTAATGGAAAACCCAAACAAAGCTAAATGGGAAGATTTGGATGGATAAAAAACCGATATGAAGTGGATCTGAAGATGAGGTATCAGATCTGAAAAAATGGTTGAAGACTCTAAAATTTCAGACAACCTACAACAACAAACACTCTTCCACAAAAAGTGGAGGGTACTGAAGCCCTAGGGGGCTAGGTTCCCACTTATTTGAGTGAAATAGAACAAGTACAGGTCCACAACGGGCGGAGATGGAGGTCAGACAAACCTGAACAAAGGCTCAGCAAAACCCATAAAACTTTCAGAAAAATCCCTACAGAAAGTCCAGGTCGCAGTTTTTGGCCTATTTTCAGTAGAGGTCGCACTTTTTGGGTAGTAAAGTGCACCCTGGAGGTCCAGGTCACAGGTTTTGGGTAGGAAAGTGCGACCTTCACTTCCAGCACTCTCGGTGGCAGGTTTAAGAAAAAAATTTCATCTCAGCTGCGGCTGATGTCGTTCACCTGCACAATGGGTTCGAAAACACGCGGAAGTTAGAATTTTTATCGTTTTAGGGTTTTATGGATTAAAAACAACATAAAGTATAAGCAAAAAAAAGGGCTGAAGAGAAATCCTAGGGCCTGAAGCAGCTGGATATGCAAGGATTAGAAAGACGACATCGGTCATAATGGTAAACCCATGTGGAGTCGCCAATTGTTAGTATGAATCTTTATTCGAAGTGTACGAAAAAAGACCACTTTAGCTACACATAACTTATAGCCCTAACAACATAAATGACTACTAATATCTTTAGATTTGCAATTAGATGATCAAGACAAATGCTGCATAAATCTAGATCTATGCATTAGAAGACATTAAACAGTAGAAAAATAATATTTACTCGATACATCCAATAGACAAGACAAGAATATATCCAATGAATAATTTTATTAACAGCATCTAGGAGAAAAACACAAGAGGGTGTTCCCTATTCTCCTCAATGGGATGGGTTCTTATGAGTCCTTAGCACTTCAGATTTGTAACTTCTCTCTGTTGATGATGTAGCAAACCCAGACAAAAATGGAAAAGTATGGCTATGATTATGGATCAATAGCCAAACCAAGTGTTGAGATCCAAACTGTTATTTAGGCAACAAAAGGTGACAAATGAATGGGAAAACCCTTCTATTTATAGCAAAATATTGAGTTAGTCTAGAGATTGGTGCATAATTAAAATATTATTAACCAAATCTAGATCCAACTTTTATGAAATATTTTATTATATTTGTTGGAGGGAAAAGGAATTTGACTTGAGTCAAATCCCCTTATTTGTAAATAATAAATAAATAAATGATTTATTTATCATTTTAAGAATGTGATTAAGTAATAATAAATAAATAAATGATTTATTTATCATTTTAAGGATATGGTTGAGTAATAATCAAACAAATAATGATTTATTTAATTATTTTAATGATATGGTTGAGTAATAATCAAATAAATAATGATTTATTTAATTATTTAAGGAGTGAATTAGTCATATTTAACAAAGAATATTATTTAAATAGATTTAATAGTGTGTAAGAAAATAATAAGATAAATAATGATTTATCTAATTATTCTGTTTTGGGTTAAATATAACCAGAAATATTAATTAAACTACTGTTTAACTAATTATTTCTTGAGGAAAATCAAACAAATGTATATTTATTTAATATTTCCTTATGGGGTTTCCTGTTTAGAGCATAAACAACTTAATAAAGGTGGTTTACTAAGTTATTTTCATAGTGAAAGAAATTTTTCTTGGAGTAAAATTGGTCTTACATGATGTACTTGGGTCCATCTAATGATAATAGGTTAGATGACCAAAAAATGGTGTAACACACCTCCCTTTTCTCCTATTTTCCATTATTTTCATAAACAAATTCCCATAAATTCCACTTTCTTTTTCCAAAGCCTTAGCCATTTCCTTTGCCAATTTCCATAGCCATAATAAACCATATGAACACCCACACTAGGATTTTTTTCCCAACATTGAGCTTGAAATATGTGTCCCATGACCTTGGTAATTATTTTACCTTTATTAAATTTTATTAAATGGAATATTCACGAGGGTTGTTACAAAACCCTCCGCCTTCTGGGAACACCATCCTAGATGTTCAACAAAACCTACAACCAACAAGACTGCTGCAAGCAAAACATACTGCCCACGGAGCTTTATAACTTAGCTCATTTCAATATTTACAATGATAAACCTACTGAGAAGAAAACCAACATGAAAACATGACAAACATAACATCATAATAACATTACACCCATACCGCTTATTGGAGATTTATAACATAACTCATGATGCTATTTACACACACACACACACACACACACACACACACATATATACCAAAACATCATACCCACATATACCGAAACATATACCAAAACACCTGCCAAAACATTCACTCAACTAAAGAATAAGGAAGAATACATATCTTGCATCTAATATGTCATCTCCCATGTAGCTTCATCAGGCCCAAAGTTCTTCCACTGCACTTTAACCTACTTGATTTATCGGTTCCTGAGCATGAGCGTATTTTTTTGCAAAATGCACTAAGGTTCCGACTGGAATTCTCCCTCTGGTTCCACCTACAATACAAACCAATCAATCACAAGATCAACATCGTTAACATGCCTTTTATGCAATGACATGTTATCACTCCAGTAAATTCTTAAGTTGTGGGATTTTGGTTTTTAGTCAAAGAATACTAGAGGTAACCACAAACCTACTTCAAACTCTAGGATCTAGCCTTCCTAGGGTTCATAAAGGGCTCTCTCTTTCAAGTTTAACTTTGTTTTAATTTGTGAATATTAGGCTAGTTATTAAAGTGCAATTTGGTTTGGTTTTGTTGGATTTGGTGGGAAAATCTCACTTGGAGGGTATATAGAGGGGAATTTACTTGTCCATTGGGCTATGGAGTCTAAGTCAAGCTAACAGAACTGGGATCAAGGCCTAAAAGGTCAAATATCTACGGGGCAAGGTAGATAACCCTTGGAGACCTTGGAAAATTGGTTTTTGAGATGGTATGATCGGGATAAAGGGCACTTAAGAATCCTTAAATCCAAAAAAGGTAAGTAGAAGATAGAGGTCAAATGGGACAGGGAGTAATTAAGGGTTCCTTACACCAGAAAACATAAGAAAACAAAGAAATGATAACTAGTTAAAAACAGGAGGCTATTAACATGTCCTGTAGTAATACTCCTAGTTATACATTGAGATTTAGAATTAAAACACAGATATATGCATGTAACAAAAGAAGAATAACAATGAAATTTTTTTAGAGAGTACTTCACTCTAGATAGCTTATCACAGGGATCTTGAAGTATGATGCCAAATAGGTGATCTAGTCTGATACTCAAAATCGAAATCCAAAGCCTTCAAGTCAACAAAATATCTATAGTAACCTCCAGCAATTTTATTCCAAACTAAAAATACTTCAAAAGAGTGAAGTAATTATACATAATGTTTGAAAAAATATCCTATATGACTTCTAGGATTTAACTTAGGAAAATAAAATATCTTACAACAATAATAGTGACAGCTTGCTTAACAAATCAACAAGTTGTCCTATTTTATTCAAAATAAATAGAAATAGTTTTAAGATAAGAAACATCTGGCTGCTTATGTGTCCTCTTTGCTGGCCTTTTAGATATTTTTCAGAATCTAACTTGCCTTCGCTGATATGCTTTCTCACTGATACTCTCTCTCACTGATACTCTTTCATTTCGGATACTCTTTACCATCAGCGAAACTGCTTTACTGTTGTAAAATATGTTTTGACAGTAAAAACAGTAAACATATTTTTTCTTCTTCTTTTGTTTTCCTTTCATTATTCATAGCAAATCAGTCAATGCTTGCCAGTCCTCATTTTTAGGAATTAGAATATTCTTGAGTTTCCTAAAATTCTCATCAGCCTCAGTGTACCTAGAAAATGTTGGCTTGATAACAAATAAGTGCTTGATTTCATACTGCAAATAAAAACAATCTTCAAAACTTTTTAACAATACTTTTCCTGTGGGAATACCTTGACTCGTTGGTTTGTTCACCTGCTCCTTGGCATGTTCTCTTATCTTCTTGTCATAATCATTTTGAGGCATTAAATTGTCATTAATAACCATGATGTCAGGGAGTCCCTTTTTCCTTAAACTGGTGAATTTAACCATGAATCTAGTGATAGCAGTATTCATTCCTTCACATTTCTCTTCAAGCTGCCTCATTAAATTTATTTTGGTGGTAACTTTCCTAATTTCTAGGATAGTTGTTGTCCTGTCATTGATTTTTAGCTCTTCCAATTCCTGTCTATTCTCGTTGTTGAGGAAACTAATTAACCTAACAGCCTATTCTGGTTTATCAACTAAATAAGCATGTGTAGTTTGGATCTCTGCTTGGGCTACCAATAGTAACTCTCTCTGCCCAAACATTACCTGAATTGATGGCCAAACATCATGGATGGCTTCAATTACATTATTCCATAGGTAATTTTTAATATATGATATCTGATCCTTGAGAGTTAATTCTTTTTGTAGTTTCTTTACCTCTTCACTCAATCTGTGGGCATTTTTCTCATTTATTTTAGCATCTATATGAGTTGATTTGTTCATCTTTTCAAGATTTTCAATTATCTTTGTCAATCTATTGATTTCATTTGTCTTCAAGGACATCTCTTCCATTGCTTTTTCTAGCTAACTGCTTTCATCTGGAGGTGGAAACACTGTTGTAGAGGATTCAGTTACTGAAGTTGTTGAAGAAGTTACGGGCACTGCGGTGACCAGTGGCTCTTTGGGTGCCAGCGTTTCTCCTAAAGTGGAAGGAAATGCTGTTGTGATGACTGGGATGACTGTGGGAATCACTGGTTCTTCAACTGTCTCCTTTTCTTGGACAAGTTGGTCCATTTGTACTTCCATTTCCTTAATTTGAGCTGTCAGTTGAACTATCAAACTCATTATTTCATCTTTTTCCTTTTGATCCTGTAAAAATTCCTTTTTTTGAGGATGCTCACCTTGAGGAAGCTTGAGTTGTTTCCTCAAGGCATCTATGTCCTCATTTTTCTTTTTAACCAATGCTTCTACTGCTTTGATGTTTGTAGGATCATATCCTACCTGTAATACTAAATCCTATAAGGCCTTTATCCTTAGATCCTTTGCATATAATGAAGCTTTATCCATCTTCATTTGGTCCTACATATTAGAGATGGTATTTTGAAGCCTATGAGCACTCATAGCTTTTGTTGTGACTGTGGAGTAGAGCATCTCTGAGGTTTGCCTATGAAACTCAATCTGATCCAATTCATGGATTTTGTCTGTAGCTACGTCCATATCAACTTTATTGTAGTCAACAAATGTCTTTGGCACTGATACTGTGGGTTGTAATATTGACATAATAAATTTTTTAGTTGAGTAATAAAATGCTGATAGGAATATGTTTTGATTACCTAGCTTTTGCTTCAAAAACTGAGAATATATTTCAGTTTTGATTTCCTCATTCTTTAATTTGATTTTCTTGTATTTTTCCTTAATATCTAAATATTTCTCCTCAGCTGAATGTGAGGAAGAAGCCTCCATACTTTTCTTCCTTTCTATTATCTATGCATCTTCATTATTCAGTTGTCCTTGATTCTGATTTGGCTCACTGATGATTACAGTGGCTACATTGGTTTCTGGTTGTTCAATGTTGCTATTCAAAGGTTGTGTTTCTTCAACATCTATTGTTATTTTACCTTTAGCTGTTGTATCCAGTTTTGGCCTCTTATTGTAAATGATTTTAAAATTTGTCTCTGTCGTAGTCTCTGCAGTATAAGCTCCTTCTTCTCTGATTCTCTTAGTGGATGTCTCTGGTTGTTTTTCAATTTCCAAAGTGTGACTAGTATTCCTTTGGTTAACTACCTCTGTTAAAGTATTTTCAACCCACTCAATTTGATTAGCAAACTTCTCTATTTCTGGCTTTGACTCATGGATAAAGGGTGTCAATTTATATTTTACCCTTAGTTTACTTAAGATCCCTTGTGGATCATAATTCCATGGGAAGCTTTCTTCTAATTTATATTCCAGTAGTTGACTTGCTGCTTCCTTTTTCTGCATCTCTTTGATTATATATGAATGGCCCAATTTGATTTTTTAGTTTAAATTGGGTCTTTTTCTTGGCTTCCATAAAATTAATTGAATCGGAATTTAGGATTTGCCTAATTTACTCTAAGGCAAAGACCCTCATTTATGGATGCTTAGGTAACTTGTAAGACAACAAGTTAGAACCAAAAACTCTGATTTCAGTGAATTTCTCATACAAATACCAATCACCCACTTTGCTTTGCTCTGATAGCTGCAATATTTTCTTCATTTCCTCACTGATTCTAGGTTGCTCTATTTTTGTCAAGATGGTGATCAATGGATGTAAAAACAACTCTGCAAACTCTGAATAATTGAATTATGTGCCTTCTTTTCTGAGTATAGATGTCCAAAAGATAACTGATAGAGGTTTTCCTTCTATATCCAAATTTTGAAGTGAAATTGGAAAGCTCTCTGACTGAAAGAATAGAACAAGTGGAAAAGATAGGAGGTATATCTAAATACTTCTTCCAGCTGCAAATTAGCCAAATGATAGTGAATACTATCAGCAATGAAACCAGCATAGTCAAATATAACTGAAGGTGGTTGACCTAGCGAAAAGGTTGAAAAAAATCCTAAGACAGACCTATCAATGTGCTCATTAGTGAAATACCCAAGTATGAAGGAAAGCATGGAGATTACATGCCTTGAACCTTTAGGGAATTTGGCAGTTGAATAACGAGGGTTTAACTTGGGAATTTCAACATGCAGGGGCATGAAAGTTTGAAAAATCATGAATCTTTTAGGGAAATCTAAGCTGATGTATAGCTTAGTGAGGGCTTCAATAGACAAAGGTACTTCTTGAGGGTCTAGTTGAAGTTGCAGCATTTGGTTTATTGACTCTGCAGTGATGGTAAATAGGACCTCTTTATTTGCATTCACAATAGCTCTTTGTTCAGGAATGTAGTACTGGTAACATAATATGATAACTTCTTGACAAGGGTCAGTCAGGGGAACTACATATTTGGGTAAATTGGATTCCCAAATATGAACTTCTTCTTGATCATCTAAATATTTTCCAAAACACCAGTTGTGGACATCTAGGATATTGAACTCAACTATGGGATCAACTATTTTGTGGTCAATTTCAGCAAGGGGAATATGCTCAATATCAACAACTGGAGGTTGCAATTGGTTGGCTACAATTGCAGTATTTGGAGTCATGGCAGGAGTAGATTTAGGAATTTTTTAACCTTCAGGCTTCCTTACACTCTGTTTTTTAGGCATTTTGATTGGCTTCTGCAAGTTTAAACTATTTCCAGAGGCAATTTTACTATAATAGAGGCTTGATTGGGAAATTTTAGCAAACTAGACTATTTTGTTGGATTTTATACTCAATTAGGTTTCTCAACTGAAGTTTTGAGGCTTAGAAACTGGTATAAAACAGAAAACAGGGGTTTTCTGAGTTCTTGACTGCAAAATGGGCTAAAACTCTGCTGAAAAAGGATTTATGGAAGGTTAGGGCACATGCAGAAGATTTTTGGCCTTTTAGAGCTTGAAATTGACCCTTAAAACTATTAAAAACTGATAAATTTCCTTGAAAATGGTGCGTAGCGGACTCTAGGGTTTTTGGGAAAATTTTGCCAGAAATTGGCCTCTTTCTGGGACATTTGGGCAATTGGATTTAGTCAATTTCTTGATTTTGAACTGATTCTTTTCTTTTAAAAGTTTTTTTCAATTTAATTACAAGTTTGAATCTCAGAAGAATACCTATTTTGACTTAGGTATCAACTTTAAAAGGGTTTCTTTAATCTCTGCTTGATTTTATGGCTTTCAGTAGTTGAACTGGAGCATGTGCGGCTCGTCAATAGTCTTTAAAGGCTTATTTTGGTGAATTCAGAGGTTTTGGGCACTAAAAATGGCTATCAGGGGCTTTCAAAGGTTTATACAGTCGGGAAGGAAAAAAAAATGGTTAAACGCTACAGATGAATGAATTAACATATTAACCAAGGTTTTATTAAAATTTTTGAATCTGCATTGAATGCATGTCTTGTCTGGTGGGAGGCGGTTTTTGAGTTTGAATGGACGAAAACCGGTGGTAATCGCGTAGATTTTCAGTGGTAAGCAGTTTTAATAAAAAACCCACGTGATCCAATGATGAGAGGCCATGTGGAGGGGAAAGTTCAATGGGAAACCACCCATTTCGTGTGGCTTTTGCATTGGGGCAGTCGTGCACTTTTTCTATGCGATATCAATGTTCAACCGTTAGATCAAAAGGTTTGAAGCAAATGGTGAGGATTGTTTCGGGAGTTGCATTGGAGCAGAAAGGTGGGACCAGATTTAATTATATGCAGTGGAAGGGTTAAGATGCGTTTAAACCTTTATAATATGGTTGAGGGGTAAAGGTTTAAAACACACACACACACACACACACACATATATATATATATATATATATATGGGTTTATTTATACACAACGGCGGGATAAATAATGGTTTTAAAACATATGATAATGTTTTAATCAATATACAAAGGTGCAGGCTTTAGAATTGGTATAATATATGGCCGGTTAGAAATGTTTTATTTTAAAACATTTGTAAAATTTTTAAAATATGAGGGCACGATTATTATATTATATATTTTTTTAATTGTTTGGATAGTTTAAAAACTATAGCGGCGGGATAAAACAAATAAATATAGTTTATACCAAAGGGCTTTATAACTTGGGATTTTTCGTTTGCGCACATGGATAATAGACTTTGGTCTTAAACATTATAATAGTGGGTTTTTGGGGTTTATTGAATATAAGGGAATTAATAACTAGGAAAGGGTATTTCTTAGGGATTTAATAAATTATGTTAAAATTTAATATGAGAGGGGAGTGAAATGTAAAACAAAATACATATTATCTCTAAGTATCATATATAAAATCAAGTATTGCCCATATTTATATTTCCTTCAATAATACTTAGGATAAATGTGATTTTGTGGGTTTTTATGAATGCTTATGAAGGGATGAAGTTAATTACTCTAGGGTTACAATTTTACTAAGTAAGAATGTGCTTTTACTTAGGAAAAAGGGGTTTTAATACATGAATGAAGGGTAAATTATGATTAATGAGAATTTGGGATAAGGACTCAATATTTTTAACTAACCAGTCATAGAGCCTTGGGTCCGGTCCCAACAAAAGTCAGAGAAATTCTCTGAGTCTGTTTGACTGATAGCTTATAATACTGAATACTCATAGGGGAGGGGAAATTAGTGATTTTTCCCAATGATGTATTATTTACATAAATGATCCATTGCTTTCTACCTAACCAACTTTATTTCTAACATTGTTTCTTCATTTTGTAGGTGCATTTAGGCTTGCAACCTTAAAACATTTTCTTTCAAAGCATAAAACTATCTAAATCTACATTATTTCATCGGAGGGCTCAGATTAAACTATTGAGCTCCTCATTATTCTCTACCTATCTATTGATTTGTCAAGTTTAAACTGTTTGACAAATCTTTATTCTCTATCTAAAACATGAAATTGAAATCATGAAAAGTTAAGGTCAAACTGTTTAACTGATCATGGATTATGGCATTTATTGACACTTTGCACATGATCATTATTCTTGCAGTAAAAGTAAAAGTAGTGGCATTTTGACTTGCTCACTTTCAGGTCTTATTTCTCTTTTTTATTTTGGGGTCTATATTTTTCTAAGTCCTTTGATTTTTCTTTTAGGACTTTTTACCATTTTTTAAATTTTTTTATTATTTTTCATTTTTTCAAAATATGGGAAAAAAACTTGCAGAAAGCAAGGTATGTACATATTTACAAGACTTATCAAAGTCAATTAACAATTTTATGAACCCTATTATTATGGGACCCTAACAGTGGCTCCACATGGGGATGACATTTCCTGGTGAAATATCAAGAACTCTGAGACTAGTAGCCTTTGAAATTTGACTGTGATGGCTTGTAAATGTGTTCTGATATCTGCAACTTATTCATATTTATGATACTCACCTATGAAAGCTTAGAGCCTTCTCTTCGGGCTTCAAATTTGCTAAGGAAACATACAATCCAATCTAAACTTTGCAATGTATATGTACAATGATCAAAGTGAATAATAACTAACTATTGGTTAACTCAGGTGAGTAGTCATGATTCATCATTCTACCATTGACTGGTCCTTATTGGAGATCTGTTCCATCCAATGCTTTCAGAAAGAAAGCATTATTACCTCTATATCCATAAATTACATAAGGCCCTTTCCATATAAAATCAAATTTTCCATGTTTTCCTTTGTCTTCTCTTCTAGAATCCCATTTTAACACTTTATCTCCTATGTAAAAATCATCTTCTTTAGTCTTTTTATCATATATTTTCTTGATGTTATCCTGAATGACTTGATATTTGATATAAACTTCTTCCCTTGTTTGTTGCAAGTGAATAGTTTGATTGATTCTTATTTGGATGTCATTTGTTTCAACCTGTAATTCTTGGATAATTTTCATCACTGGTACACCTAGGGAGGAAGGAAAAACAACATCCATTCCATAAACTAGTTGGTAAGGTGAAGTACCAATGGATTATTTTGTAGTAAGTCTATCTACCCATAAGGCATTGGCTAAATTTTTATTCCAAGTCTTTTTATTGTCTTCAAGTAATTTTTTGATGATATTTACTCGGAGTTTGCTTGAGGATTCAGCTAGGCCATTACCTTGGGGGTAATATGCAGTAGAGTAACCTAGGGTAACATGGTATTTGTGGAAAAAGTCAGTCATTTTCTTGGATTTGAATGTTGCTGCATTGTTAGTAATTATCTTTTGAGGGCACCCAAATCTTGAAAGGATGTTGTTTTCTAGAAAGGAAATAATGACAGTATATGTGGCTTGTCTGGAGGGTATGGCTTCAATGCACTTGGTAAAATAATCAGTGGCTATCAAAATCCACTTATGTTGGCCTAAAGAGGGGGGGTGAATTTCACCAATGAAGTCTAAACCCCATTGTTGAAATGGCATTTCAGTTGAAATTGGCTTTAAAGGGAGGGGTAATAATTTTTTCTTACCCTAAAAAATTTGGCACTTATGACATGAAGTAACATATTTTTTGACATCAATAAACAAGGTAGGCTAGTAAAAACCAGCTCTCAGGATCTTGTCAGCAGTATTTTTCCAGTATAAATGTCCTCCACAGTCACTTGCATGAAATTATTCAAGTATTTTTTCAGCTTCTTCCTTTAGTAAAAAATTTAGTAAAATCCTACTATGATCTCTCCAAAAAAGTACATTATCTAGGATACAAAATCTTATTGCTTTAAGTTTTAAAAATCTATCTTTGGTTCTTGACAATCTAGGAGGAGCTTGTAAGTTTTGGAGTACAAATATGATATATGTATAGCAAGGTGAGTGTGAAAAGGCTTCACTAATCGATGGAGTCGCCATCTCTTCCTGATCATCTACTTGAGCAATAAAATTTATATCTAGGGCATTACAATTGGATTCAGCCATAAGTCTGGCTAATCCTTGAACTTTAATGAGCTTGGTGGGTTTTATCTCTATTCCATATTCTAAGATAGTGGCAACCCACTTACCTCTTCTTCCATCAGGACCATCCTAAGTAAGAATGTCTTTAACTACAGAATTTGGGACATAGGCAATAATGTGTGATTAGAGAATATAAACTCTGAAGTCTTTAATGGCCTTAACCAAGGCTAGGGCTTGTTTTTCTACAATATTTTACTTCAAAGGGGAATCTCTAAGAGCATTACTGAAAAAATACATGGGTTTTTCAAATCCTTGGTCATTTTTCTGCAGTAAAACTGTAGCAATGGTGTGTTCTGAAGCAAATGAAAAAATCATGAAATCTTTCTTAAAATCAGGACTTATTAGGACTGGAGTTTTGGTTAAGGCTTGTTTGATAGAGTCAAATGATTGTTTAGCCTCAACAGTCCATCTAAGAACTGAATATTTGTTGAGCGTGTTATTCAATTCTCTAATTATCTCAGCTAAATTAGATATGAATCTTCATAAAAAATTGATCTTAACTAGAAAACCTTGTAATTCTTTGATGTTTCTTGGTGGGTTGATGTTCAAAATTGCTTCTATCCTAGTAGGATCTATCCTAATTCCTTCTTTTGAGATTATATGTCCAAGTGACTTACCTTCTTCTAATCCAAATAGACTTTTCTTAGGATTTAAAGAGATGCCATATTTCCTACACTTAATAAAAACTTGTCTCAAATGATCCAAGAGTTCATTATCTATTTTGGAAAACACAGTAATGTCATCTAAGTAAATTACTAAGAACTCATGTATTTCCTTTGAAAAATCTATTTCCATAGCCCTTTGAAAGGTTTTTCCTACATTCATTAGACCAAAAGGCATTTTTACATACATAAAAGTGCCCCAAGGAGTAGTAAATGATGTTTTAGCTTGGTCTTCTTCTTGAACTAGAATCTGATTGTATCCTGAAAAACCATCTAACAATGAAATCCTTGAAGAACCCACTACCCTTTGTAATATGTGGTCCATTTTAGGTAAAGGGTAATTATCCTTTAAGGATACTTTTTTAATATTTCTAAATTGAACACACAATCTAATTTCTCCTGTTTTCTTTCTTGTTGGGACTAAGTTAGAAACCCAATCAAAATATCTAATTGGTGCAATGATCTGGGTATCATAAATTCTTTTAACTTATTTTTCAACCAAAGGTAATAGCACAGGGTTAATCCTTCTCAATTTTTGTTTGAATGGATTTTGATCTTCTTTTATTGGAATTTTATATTTGATTATGTTTGTATCATAAGATTTTAAATCTTCATAACTCCAAGAAAACACATCTTGATATTCCTTTCAAATCTCAATATATTTATCCTTTTCTTGTTGAGGTATTATGGTTGATTTGTACAAGTCATCATTTACCAATTTAGTTAAAGGAATTAGTATTTTGAGTTTTTCAATTTCTGATTGTATGTTGAATGCAGGTTGAGCTTTACTAATTTGAATCATTTCTTCTTTGGTAACTGTAGTTTGTGTTGGTTTATCTTGCTTCTCTACAGTTGTTTTTTCATTTTCAATTGTTTTAGGATTCTTTGTTTGTGTTTCCTGTGTCTTACTATTTCTAACTTTCTTTTCAGGTATTGTTTGTGAAGCAGTAGATGTTCTTTCTGATTTATAATTTTCAGCAGGGGCTTTTGAAGCAACAGTTTGTGAATCTGTTGTTTTAGGATCAGCAGAAGGCTTTTTGGGATCTAAATTTGTTGTTTTTACAGAGTTAGAAGCTCTAGTATCAACAGATTTTCGAGGATCTTTTGCAACTTGAGCAACTTCATCAGTAATATCAAGAATTTTAGGGCCTGATGTTTTCTTTGGACTAGAAATGTTTTTGGGATAATTTGAGTTTTGCTTATTTTCCCTTGGGAGAATTTGCAGAACTTTTGTTTTAGGAGCTTCTACTGTTTTCTAGTTTTGATTTTGGGAATTTTTCTTAGTAGAAGCCTCATTATTTTTCTTGTTTCTAAGGTTATACTGGCTCTGTATTTCATTTATTACATAGTCATAACCTTTCTTATAATCAAAGGATTCACTAGAATCTAATTTAAGCTGTGGAAGTTCAAACAATTCTTGATCTTCCTGAGTTAGGAAAATAGTATTGTTGTCATCAATTCCCATTAGATTAATAGTATCCTCCTCATCTTCATTATTATTTTGAGAAATTTCAACATATTTCTCTTGGAATGGTGGTCTAATGGTTTGGTCCGAGGATGTTTCTTTTCTTTTTCCAGAATTTATATTTTTTCTAAAATTGAGATTTCTAATTTGTTGTTGGTTATCCCACTAAGGTTTTCTCTCCATATTATCTAATCTATCAATTACTCTTTCTAAAGTTTTAGCTATAACATCCATTTTTGTGTCTAAATTTGCATTTTCTTCTTTAATAGTAACTCTTCTTTCATTTCTAAGTCTAGATTTTGTAGCTAGAATGTTCACTTCTACACTTATTGCATCAGTTTACATTTTTTCTAAGGTATCTGCATCTCTTTCCCTTAATTGTCATGCCATATCTGTGTCAAATCCATCAGGGAATTTGAGTAGAACGGAATAAGGAGTAGGTTTCAGATTTGCAGGGATAGAATTATAGACACTATTATACCTAGTGCAGTAATCTTGAACAATCTCATTTGGAGCTCTTTTTAAATTATCAAATTCAGAAAAAAATTGGAGGGGGTTCTTTTTCTTCTCCCATTTATTTAAAAACAAAGTAAAAAAGACAGCTAAATCAGTTACACTACCAACAGCTAAATCCTTAAACCATTTCTTAATTGCTCCTGTTAAAGTTTGAGCAAACGGTCTCATTTGAACATCTAAATCATAAATTTCATAAATTTAAAAAAAGTATGTCATTTTTGTAATATGTTGTTGAGAATTATATTGAGTAGTACCATCAAACAGTGGTATTTTGTTTTGATATTCTTGTGGCATATCATGAAGTTGTTGTGGTAGGACAAGGGGGCATATGATCTAGCAGCCATAGCTTGAAGCTTAGCTTGACTAGGGGTAAGGTTGAACTACTTGGAGCTGTGCTGGAAATAATAGTGGATGAACTAAAGATAGTATTTGAAGTGCTGGGAAATGAGGATGATGTTTTTAAGAAATCAAAAGGTGAACTAATGGATATGGTGGATGAAGTGATTGGTGGAAATAATACTTTGGGTTGTCGAGGTAGTTTAGGGATAAATGGATCTGTAGATGAGCTGATAGTAGGATTTAGGAATGATGTGACAGCATAAAGAGATGAATCTTTAGATGGAATTATTGTGGTATGTAATTGCCAAGTTGAAGGTCTCTTTGCATGAGTCAATAAATGAGCTAATTCAATAGCTTCATCAATATCCTTTAGAATAGTAACATTAATTTTCTCAACTTTGGTCTGATATTCAGCTTTCCTAGAACTTACTGCAATAGATTTCTGTTTTGCATTCAAAAATGAAATAAAAGCAGGGTCTAAAACAACAGTTTTTAAATCATTTTCAGATTTACTTTTAAATAATTAATGCTCAAATTTCATATCAAAATCAATGTCTTGCAGACTTTTTAATTCACTGGGTAATGAAGTGACTCTTATCAATGAGATTTCAGCCTCTAAATTTTCTGTTTGTTTTTTCTTTTTAGCAATTCGGTCTGGGTCATCTACTATTACAGTAGGCTTAGGATCTGGGTTAGACCTAGTATAATAGACTTTCCTAGAAGCTAGAATTACAATTTTTCAATACCCACAACCTATAAAAACAATCTTAAAGTAAAAGGATGATTTAAAAGATTTCTTTAAGACTAATTTTATGACTAAGGATTGGTTATTTCCCCAGTATCGTTGCTAGTAATGTCATCACTCCAGTAAATTCTTAAGTTGTGGGATTTTGGTCTTTAAGACAAACAATACTAGAGGTAACCAGAAACCTACTTCATACTCTAGGATCTAGCCTTCCTAGGGTTCACAGAGGACTCTATCTTTAAGATTTAACTCTGTTTTAGTTTTGAAAATTAGGCTAGTTATTAAATGCAGATTTAGTTTTGTTTTGTTGGATTTGGTGGGAAAATTTCACTTGGAGGGTAAATAGAGGGAAATCTACTTGTTCGTTGGGCTATGGAGCCTAAGTCAAGCTAACAGAACTGGTATCAATGCCTAAAAGGTCAAATGTCTACAGGGCAAGGTAGATAACCCATGATATCTACCTTAATAAGAATCTAGATTATTTTCCCTAATATAAAAAATAGAAATGTAATAGCCAAAAGTCTAAGACTTAATAAGAATTTTTATATGCTTTACATCAACGTACAAATTACAAATGATTAGAATGTAATGTATAAGAAAAAATAATCTACACCATTTTATTTTATTTTTTTGTAAACTTAGTAGTGCCTCTCTATTCTCTATTCATACCATAAAACCAAAATGCAGGTTACATCAAAATATACAACTTCTGACCTCAACCTGCCTGTAGGAAACCAGGTCTGTTGTAAGCCATCCAAAACGTTTAAAGTGGTCCCTTATTATCTTTAAGTGTCTACTATCTATCCTACCATACATAAAAATATAGAAAAAATAAATTCTATCTGTATTCATTGCAAAAATGCAGAATTTCAGAGAATTCAGTCCTCAAAGGACTAAATGGGTGTCGGGTCTTTGACACTTGATCTGGGCATGCCAAACTGATGCATATTTTACAACTGTCTATCAACATGTCCGAGATGGAAATTCTGGTGGTGCTGCTGTAAGTGGATCTCCTGGATATCTCTGTGAACTTGAGCCGGGATTGGGGCTTTCTGGGTCCCACTAATCTCTTAGGACTTCGACAGCCTTCATAATGGACATTTACGAGTGCAGTAGATATGAATCAACTATTGGAATAGAGACGATATATTAGGATATTCTGGACTTGTTAAAATTGGATCCATATCTTCCTCGGCTAATTCTTCTTTCTCTTTTTCCGTGACACATTATTTTCACCCATAAATCAAGAATTTGACATGGTTGGATGTGCCATCCAAGTAGGCTTGAAAAAGGTGCTCCATTATTTCTTTGCCAGACTTCCGTCCTCGTCTGACTATTCCACTTTTAGCCTTCCTCTTAGCTTTTCCATCCTTCTTGGCCGACTGAGCTTTTACCATTTTCTTTAGAACACGGTCTTCCATTGTCATAAAACATAACCACATGGTTTCTAATTGTAATATTGAATATAGTGTTTTAAAATGGTATCCTCAACATCAGTTTTAAGACGAAAATTAAATCATGTAAGAATACAAAGCCATATAGGATAGATGGCAATGAAGGTCGAGAGTCATATTTTTGAAGACTAAGAGTCTAGTAATTTCAATGCTAATGGTTATTAATAAATTTCATAAAAACAACATTTCTACCCATGCAAGGGGTTCCTTTGAGAAATGTAAGTACTTATATTTATATGTTAAATAGATACATTATTAACTTGTACTCTAATATTACAAATTATGAATGGTTGTTGTCTATTCTCACTATCCTCATTTTTCCTAAAATTTCTACAAATAAATATTATATAATGTAGGCTATTCTCTAAAACATCTATGCTTACTTATCTTATGTGGTGTTATCAAGTTAATGCAAAATAATTATTTCTTTATATGTTGAGAAAACTACTTTGAGGTTTGAGTATGTGTAATTATTTCTTTATGTTGAGAAAACTATAGAGATTAAGAGCTCACAATCTTCAGAAACGGTGGACCCAAGACTCAAACTTCCCGGTTGAAAATGTGTTCGCTAGCAGAGGAAGGAGCCCGGAGGATGAGGATCTAACTATGACAAAGCTAACTTGCCCAATACTTTACTTTTCCTTATAGAATTTAATGGCGAGAATTTTGAGCTATTAAACTTTTAATTTGGTGCGAAATCCGGCTTTCTAAGGCTTGGACACAAAGTCTTATTGTCTATTTTAAAAAGTTTAATAAAAGTATTCTATATATTTATATCACTATTTGAAAAAGAAGAGTTGTAAAGCCAAGATATATCATTCACTAGTGAACCATATTATTGGCCTAGAAGAGATAATGGTTCCTCTAGAATTAAGCTTGAGAGTTGGTATGACAAGATTGTATGATAATGTTGTTGCAAAGTTTAGGATTACTCAGGCTTGGTTATGAAGAAAATCAAAGTCAAGCAAGGGTGTCCCTTATCCCCTACCTTTTTGGCATATATAATAATAAGCTAGATGTCTGTTTGGAAGATATAGTTGTTATTCACCCCTTGCTCACTCGTATGGTCATAAATAAATATTCTCCTTTATGCTGAAGATATTGTTCTTTTGGAAAGCAACCATTATGATCTCAGAAAGCAACATAGAATCCCCCAAGATTTTTTCTCCAAGATGAATATGATTGTTAGTAACAAAAAAATGAAGTCGTGATAATTAAATTCAAAAAGATCACCTATGATAATTTCATTTATGACAACATCTCCTAGAGAAATTTCCTTTATAGAAATATATGGAAATCTACATCAATCATAAGCTCAATTGAAGTTATAACAATAAGAAAATGATAAATGCAGGTTGGAAAGCTTACTAAGTCATGCAAGAAGATTAAACAAATCCAAAAGCAGATTATAACCTACATCCTCAAGATTTAAGGAAACACTTCCTACCCTATCCTCTTCATTGAAGTAAGAATTTTCTTCATTGAAAGCATGGCTATGACTATGTATCTTATGTATAAGAAGAAGTTATACAACATAGACCCCAAGAGGTTTCCTAGTACTCCTAACTCTTGCCGAAACCCCCACTTTTGGCTAAAGCAAGGATGACATAAGAATGTTGAGTCTTGGTTGGACCATTGAAGAAAATAGGAGAAAATAATCTTGCAGGATGATATTAAAAATACTATTGTTTCCAAATTTAATGAAAATTTGTGGGGCAATAAAAAGCCAAAGAGAGAAAAAGAACTAAGATATTATAAGGAGGTGATCAAACTCAATCTCAAAAGGCAACATTATTTTTCTATCTTAACTAGTGTTACATTTCCAATATAAGAAGTAATTATGGTAAGGAGAACTAATTCTCATAAGCTTGAGAGAATGAAACTTTCCATTAAAAATGAGCATTGCCAATATAAGAACTACTAATTCTAATGAGCTATCCTAAAAAAGTTGAAGATAAAAATCACTTATATTGTCCGTCTTATACTGATTTTCAATCTAATTTTTCAAAATATATATCATACTACTAACTTTTTTAACATTTTAAATTTATTAAACTATGATCATTTGGGAACCCTTCTCTTACATCATTTTTGACATAAAAATGTTGAAAATTTCTTATTAATGTCTTATTTTTTTTTAAGCTACAATAAACCATATAAACCTCTATTAATCATCCTCATCTAATATCTATATACCATAGTTATCCAATATGAAAAAACAATTATTCATTTTTTTCTATAATTAAAGAACAAAAAGACCATAAATATCGTCATCTAATATCTATATATAAGCCATAGTTATCCGGTATGAATTTGAATTTAAGAAATTAATTATTCGATTCTTTCTCTAATTAAAAAACAAAACACAAAAACATAAAAAAATTTATTCAAAATTTGCAATTAATTTAAGATAAATGTGAAAAAATTAACGGATTTAGGCCAAGTTTATTTTTGCAGGTGTCATGCTTGATCAGGTCCAGTACAAGTATAGGAAACGAATAAAATACACTTGGGTTATGAGTCCAATCAGCGCAAAGCTTCAGGGGAATGCGAAGGCCAAACGTCGCGGGCGACAGGTTCTCACACCTGACCTGCTGGGAGAACTCGACGTCGAATCCCGCGAATTCTTCTTCGACTGCCAAAACAACGTTGGCGAGAGGGGGCTCCACGAATTCTTCTTCGACTGCTCAGCGAGGCTCTCCGCCAGCTGCGTGTACGCCAGGCTAATAGGAGACGCAGAGATATCGTCCGCCCATGTCCAATCCATCGGAGTGAAGTCCGTCAAGGGTGAGAACAGGAATGAGACGGGGGACAGGGGGAACAGATCGGCATTTAAACCTTCTGCGAAGGTAGGGCCGAGCGGAGGCGGAGCGAATTTCTTCAAGCGGCCGTTGGAAGCTGCGGGAGGTGCTGTCGTCGCGGGTTCGAAACTGTTCCCTGTGAGCTCTTGTACTAGCGCTCGAAAGCAAGAACTGTGAATGTGATAAACCTTGGGAGCCGGGCGGGGCGTGGACTTCTTGGCTATTTTGGATGAGCCTTTGCTCACTCTCATCCGTTCCGCCATTATGAACCTATATGCCTGGGCTTTGTTCTCCAATCGCATAATTTTCCTTGGGAAATCGAACCGTGTGTAACCTTGTTTGGCTCCGAATTAAAATTGGGTCGGCTGGCAGGGAGTACCATTTTATGGCGGAGTTTGCGCTCATACCATTGACTTCATAGTACAAAATTGGTTGGTGTAAGTCGCTTCAGTATATCATCGAGAAGGGATGGTGTGTATCTTGAAACGTGGTCCTCTGAGCGTTCCTGTATCTTCTTTCTTTTCTTTCTTTCTCTTTTTTTCTTCTCTTTTTTTTCCTTAGCGCAAGTTCACAGAAAATAGGGCGACTATTATTTTCTAGATATAAGTTATTTAAGGTTGGCGGACCGTACATATCTATTTTTAGATTTAAAAAAATGCGGGCATATATTGTTCCCCAATATTAAATAACTTATATTCTGGGAAATAAATATGTGTATATAGCAAAATGGAATGTAGGTTTTGATTTTTATAAATTTGAATGGGTAATTAAAATTTTGAATGTTATTTTTAACACATTTTATTTTGATGGCATATCTTACATTAAATTAAATAAATAAATAAAAATGGATTGATAGACATCAATTCAGAAAAAAAAAACATCAAAATATTTATTTTATAATACTTTTTTCATAAATATTAGTCAATTTATAACTATTATTATTATTAATTACATAAATAATTAATATATAGCTTTTATATATTTAAACATGCAACAAAAGTCTTAACCATGGAAATTTAGTCCCCACTTTATTATGGATTTTCAATTTATAAATACACTTTGTTACAATATCAGGAACCAATACCATGACTTATTAATACAACATGTCTAGAAAACCACAAGTCACTTTTCAATTAAAAAATTTAATTAAAAGGAAAAAAATACATAACTACTTTGAAGATAGATTTGAACCTTTAATTTGTGTATAATACTAAGAATATCTCAAGGTTAAATTTCTACTATCTACTTAATAATTATAGATAATTATATTAAAATTTTGGAAACCCTAAAATATAGACATATATTAATTTAATTATTTATTTTTTAAGGCTTTTGATAAAAATAACAATTACAAAATATTTTAATTATATTTAAGGAAAATAATAACTTTCAAATGTAATTATATGTATTTTAAATTAATTATAAATAAAATTAATAAAAAATACATCGTGATTTTAATGTTGAAATTTTAAAATATATTAATGAATTTTATATTTTTATGCCGTAAGGGTCACTATTTGAAAACAACTCCCCTAGTTGCCACTGTGTCCATGTTTGAGCCATTGGATCATTGGATCAAATGTTAGACGATTGAAATCTTTTGGGCCATTAGATCAAGTAAATATTTTTATATATGTTCTTTATAATGTTCATTTTTTTCTTTTTAATAAGTTAGATTGAATTTAGGTTTTCGTGATGATAGCAAGATTGTAATGTCATGTTTAACATTTTGACTATGTCAAATTACACAAAATTAAAAATAAAAGTAAATTAAATAAAAAGATTGACATAATGTAATGAACATTTTAACTAGGTCAAAATACAATAAAAATTAAAAATAATAAAATAAAATAAAATAATGATAAGCTATAAATACGACCCATGGTATTGACCCATGGTATTCATGTGGAATGTAGCTTCTTTATAGGGGGAACTAAGATGGCCTAAATCAAAATCTTAACTCTAGATCTAAACTAATTAATAAAATTATTTTTAAATGTTTATAACCATTATTCTTTTAAACTTTACTTAATAAAACGTATCCAATTTTTCATACATCCAAATATACATAGTTTTTCTTGTTCTGTATTATTTTTGTTACAACTATTTTACTATTCCAAAAATACATGGTTTTTTTGTTATATATTATTTATGTTACAACCTTTTTATAATTCAAGAGTATTATTTCTTAATATATAAAAATTAAATTAATAATGAAATTTTTTAAAATATATGATCTTTTTTAAATTTCCAAATTATTTCAGAAGACATGATTTATCTTGAGCAATAATGATGAATGTTCATAATTCTCATTTCTTAAATAACGATAAATTTACCTTTAAAGGGGTCGATAACAATTGTTTGTATCAAAGTCAACTATACAGAAGAAAGGAGACATGGTGAAGAGAAGATTCCAACCTTACCACAAGCCCTAAAAAGGCATAACGAATCCATTTTCCCTGATACACATGAGAAGTGCAATGAAAAATCTTGGAATTTGGAAAATGTCTTGAAGCTTATCTCATGTTCCATTCATTTAGATCAGAAGTATGTGGAAGAAGAAAAGAAGGACAATGGAAGTAGGTCAAAATACAATAAAAAGTAAAAATTTACTCAAGGATTTTGGAATCCAGATGAGCTACATTATCTCATCGATTCAAGCAAGCGCTAAAAAAGAGACAGACAATAGCGATATAGAGACAATTTATTCATAAACAAGGGAAAGCTAGAATTATAACCTGAGATAGAGTTTTTTTTTTGGTAAGTTGTTCTAATATATTATTCGGAAACATATAAGTACATAATTTACAGGTGAGGATGGTGAGTTGTTCTTAACTAATCCTTGCCTTCGTTACATTGATTCTGTGCTGCCACGAAGGAGGGGGGGCTGCCGTGGAGGAGGGGGTTGGCCCAGACAAAACTTGTGAGCGGAAATTACTGTGTGCACAGTAGTGTTGATACATTTAGGAGCATGAGAAGAGGGCATGACAATTTGGCCCAGTGGGCATGGATGACAAAAAAAAAAAAAAAAAGAATTGAACAACAACAAAAACATTACGAATCCTCATCATCACTGCGGTGGGGAGCTTCCTCAAGGATGGCACAGGAAGGGGCCTACGCAATAACCATTTCCTTGGCAGCCTCCACCTGTGCAGTAGTGCGAATGGGGAGGTTTGATGGAGCGCAGAGAATGGGAGATTCTGGGTCTACTCCATCCGAAACCTTCATCCAAACACCCTCGGAGTCCATGATCCAAATATATGTGTCTTCATCTGCATATGCAGGGATGTTAGAGGGTGTCGGGATGCTCTGTGGAGAGGGAGCCCTGGAGGCAGAGGTCGACCTCCTCGCACCACCTCTTCCTCTTGGCAGCGGGCTCTTGGAGGAGTCTACGCGGTGCTCTGGGCCGGAAGGATGGCTAGCAAGGGAATTTTCCAACGATACCTCAAGCCAATCAAGGTGATTTTCCTCGCCACGATGGTAGTGGCCTGGGAGAGCCCCTCGTTGACTACCACGGGTAGTGCGTTGGAACATCCTAGGAGCCATTGCACACTTGGAAGGGGCGGCAGGGGAAGCACAAGTGCCAGAAAAACTGTAGAGGCTGGGGGGAAGGTGGGCAAGATGCAAAGCACCAGACAAGGGGGTCTGCACAACTTCACTCCAGGACTTGGACTACGCAGCTGATTGGTGTCAGCGAGCTTCGAAATCAGGAGAGCAAAATGCAGTGGAGAGTAGATGATGGAGGGAAGGGACTGAGAATGGGAGGATATATAAGAGTGCAGATGAGGTATATCAGAGAGGCTATGAGTGATCTGAGTGTGAGGCTCAAGTTGTTGGGTAGATGCAGAGGGGTAAGAGAGGCTTCAATATTGATTATGCAACATGGTCATTAATGGAGGTAAGGGCGAGGTGATGGTCCGGGTCAAGTGACACCAGGCCTATCCATTCTGCGTGCTCGATGTTTCTGCGAGGATCGTGCGAGACGATAACTGTGATTGGATCCACAGCCGGTGGGAAATTTCTTTGTAGATTTCCGCAGTCCGTGTCAGTCGGGCTTTGTTGTCCACCCGTGTCAAGCATGTCACCCGCATCCGGGAATAAACCGAGATAGAGTTATGGGAAGAGAAACATTCCAATTGTAAGGAGGACTCAGAAAATACTAGACAAAAGACACTTGCCTATTGCAATCAGTTGAAAAAAAAAGTATCTCTAAAGGGTCACTTGGGGAGGAATCTATTATTTAAAAGATCGGGAAAATAATTTCATTTCAAAACAAAACCGTACTGTCACTAGGAAAGGGAGTTATTACATTTAAAATTTGTTCCCATTCTTGTCACTACAAAATTTGATTGTTGTTTTTTATTTGATGGGAAAATAAATGATCTTTAAAAAACACTAAAGTCTTGAATTATGATCCTTAAAGAAGTTGCTAGATTCCATGATTATGAGCTGATTTTTTCTTCTTACTTTTGGGTCTTCTTGATGTTTGTTATTCTAAATGAGGTGAAAAGTTCCAAAGAAGTGGAATATTGGTGGTTCAAAGAGAAATTATGGAAATATGATTGCAGATAATTTATTAATTTTTTTTAAATATGTGATATTTTTTAAATTTCCAAATTATTTCAAAGGACATGATTTATCTTGAGAAATAATGATGAATGTTCATAATTCTCATTTCTTAAATAACACTAAATTCACCTTTAAAGGGGTCGGTAACAATTGTTTGTATCAAAGTCAAGGATACCCAAGAAAGGAGACATGGTGAAGACAAGCTTCCAACCTTACAACAAGCCCAAAAAATGCATAACCTTAAATGTATGGAATCCATTTTCCCTAATACACATGAGAAGTGCAATGAAAAATCTTGGAATTTGGAAAATGTCACTAAGCTTATATGATGTTCCATTCATTTATATCTGAAGTATATTGAAGAAGAAAAGCAGGAGAATGGATCTAGGTCAAAATACAATAAAAAATAAAAATTTACTCAAGGATTTTGGAATCCATATGAGCTACATTATCTCACTCATTCAAGCAAGCCCTCAAAAAGAGACAGACAATAGTGATATAGAGATAATTTGTTCATAAACAAGAGAAAGATAGAATTATAATCCGAGATAGAGTTATGGGAAGAGAAACATTCCAATTGTAAAGAGGACTCAGAATATACTAGACAAAATACACTTACCTATTGCAATCAGTTGAAAAAAAAAGGTATCTCTAAAGGGTCACCTGGGGAGGAATCTATTATTTAAAAGATCGGGAAAATAATTTCATTTCAAAACAAAAGTGTAATATCACTAGGGAAGGGAGTTATTACATTTAAAATTTGTTCTCATTCTTGTCACTACAAAATTTGATTGTTTCTTTTTATTTGATGGGAAAATAAATGATTTTTAAAAGACACTAAATTCTTTCATTATGATCCTTAAAGAAGTCGCTAGTTTCCGTGATTATGAGCTCATTTTTTCTTCTTACTTTTGGGTCTTCTTGATGTTTGTTATTCTGACTCGGGTGAAAAGTTCCAAAGAAGTGGAATATTGGTTGTTCAAAGAGGAATTATGGAAATATGATTGTAGATAATTTATTAATATAGATTAAGTAATCATCCCCAAGGGTTAAAAAGGGCCAAATTTCTCTTATCCATAAAATTGACGATTAAGATAACTCTATGCTCTGTGTTCAAATGACAGGTGAAGGTGGATTTACCATACTTAAGCTTCTTAGTAGTCTCTTATGAAGTAAAACATGTCATAGTGATAAGTTTTTATTCCATTAAATAATTCTAGCTGTAGAGCAGAGTCGAAGTTGCGAATGTGGTAGAAGCACATAATTTTGTGGAAGGGTGAAGTCTACCCAACTTCATCATAAAAACCAAGTGCATCTCGCATGCAAAAAAAGAGAAAAGATGCAGATTTCATCATATAGAGGTCTTCAATACTTTGGCCAAAATGTCTCATCCATCATGAAAAAACACATCTTACATGAAATTAATAACAAATAAGTTGTTCCACATCAATTACCCAATATGGATATTTTGATTTGAGGTCCAGTAAACATAATTCTCCACCCCTTATTCTGGAGGATCAGTTGGAGCTGAGAAAGTTCCTACTATACGACATTTCCTTTGCAGCATGTGGTGCAATTGCAAGTTAATAAGGAAAAATAATAATTCTTGGGATCTTGGTTAAACGGTGGTGAGACGCATGTGGTGCAATTGCAAGTTAATAAGGAAAAATAATAATTCTTGGGATCTTGGTTAAACGGTGGTGAGACTCGCTGTTATAGCAGTCATCAGAGCTTCAATTCTTATATTGATAGACCTATTTATTTTACAAGAGTTTTTAGAATGTTAATTAATTGTCAATAATTATTAAGTGGACAATGGAGATTTAACCTCCACATAATACTTTAGAATATTCATAATAATATATGCAAATTAAAGATTGCTATTTATATTTAAATTAGATACACTATTTTTTCTCTTTTAATTAAATTGATTCATTTAAAAAATTGATGAATAAGTCATATGAAGTTAGTTATGATTTTTTGGGCATATCATTTGATCAACTTCAGATTATGATATTATAATTCATGTATTTTTTAAGGTAATTATGTTTAATAGTAAGAGGCTAAATTTAATGTTAAAATAAATATTTATTTCTTAATAATAATTGGTGAGTTGGTAAGTTCAAAGTACTCAAGCTATTGTCCTTTCAAAATTTGATGATGATGATGATGATGGTGGTGGTGGTGGTGGTTAACGCCCACTGAAACCAATCTTTGGTCTATCGGGCCTAAAGAAAAGAGTTATTTAGTTTGATTTAAGATTTTATTCCTATGCTGGAAAAGATTAGAGAGAAGCCTCCTGAGCTCACTATAATTTTGACATCTTAAAAGGCTAGGAAGGTCAGTATTGCAACAAATATTATGAAATTGAGCTCTAATGTGATTGTACGTCGGGAACTCTAAGAGGAAGTGATTTTCATCCTCAATGTTCATATTCTCATAAAGATGGTAGATCCTTTCCATCCATGGTGTTTTAGGAACCATCCAACTACCTGTTTCACTATGGAGCTCATGAGAGTTCGTTGTAATCTTGCCTATATTGATTTTCTTTTTTGAGCTAGTTAAAACAGAGAGATACTTTTTATCTTCTAGGGTGGGGATGATGACCTCCTTATAATATCTTAATTTTCTTTTAGCTGCAAGATCTTTCTCACACCACATTTTTTCTTTGAACTTAGAAGTAACATTTTTTTTAATGTTATTAATGTTTTGCAATGCAATTTTCTCTTCGATCTCCCAATGGTTTAAAATATAAATAAAATACCATTAGAAAAATTAAATTCATGGAAAAATGACAAGGGTTAAGTTTTGTTAATTTCCATTTTATTTTAAAAATGTTTTACTCAAATTTTATAAGATGGAATCAATTTGAATAAACAAACTCTTATGAAGAATTTACAAAATCCTTAAAACTATACATAGTTTTACAAAAATATCACCATATATATAATGAATCATAACACTTGTTGTTTAGAATATTACATTTAGTTTGAATATCTAAAAATTTCATTATTAATCATCATTAAAAAAAATATGTAAGTATCTTATTGTTATAATTTGTAAATGATGATAATGTCTATGCATATTTTTTAAATTGTATTTTGTATTTTTTTTATGATATTATGTTTTTTTATTTTATTCTTAATCAAATTTATATAAAACTCACTCTTAATAATTATATTATATAATTAACTTCTTATTATCAATAATAAAAAAATGTAGTAATTTTCATATACTTTAATTATCTATTTTTAATTTATAATAAAATAAATTGTATTATCTTTTATATTTATTCATAGTAACTTATCTTTTGATTAATTTACACATATTACACTTATCTCAACCTTAACTACATAAAATTCTAAAAACCATTAACATTATATAAATAAAAACAATTTTATAAACCACCAATATTGTTATAAATTAGTTTTCTAAAGGATAATACTTATCCACCCCAAGACCATTAAAGAAAATATAAATAACAAAATATCGACTTCCTAATCCCTAACCACATATTGACTAGAAAGACGACAAATAAAACTCCCCAAAAAAATGGCAACAATCACATATTTACTCACCGGGAATATATTTTCCCTTCACGTTTGACCCGCAATCTATATTTTCTGTTCACATTTATCTCGAAAGAAAAGAAAGAATAGATATGACAATGAAATCAAACAATGCTTTTGTAATTAGGAAAAAAAAGGTTTTTTTGGTGTTGATTAGTAATGCTGGGATGAATATATTTTATGTATAGAAATTAATAGTGTTTCGTATTTTTTTTGGTTTATTTTGGGTGAAAATCAGTAATTAAAACATATAATTATTGTCGTTATTAAATATCACATAACAATATTATTGTTGTTATTAAATATCACATAACATTATTGTTAAAGAATTTTTCTGAAATTTATATGATAGTTATTAAGCCCTATCAAGTAACTTTAACAAAAATTTGAAGTACGTGGCCGGCATTATCAATGTGGATCTTGACAGTTGCGCTACTTCCCATTGTTTATGTTTCTACTCGTGAATCTTGCTTTTACTAGTGAATCTTGACAGCTGAGCTACTTCTCATAGTTTATGTTTTTACTTTTTCATCAGAATCTAGGGATTTAATTTTTGTTGAGATCAGTATTCTAATTTATTTGAAATGTGTTTTTGAGTATCCAAACAAATTCAAGATTTTAAAACAATCCAAAATAATTAATTTATATAAATCTAATAATTCAAAGATATTATTTTAATGACTAAACTTATTTAAACATATACTTAAAAATATTTAAAAGATACTTTAAAATTTCTAAATTATACAATAAATTTTAAAATATTGTTTTAAATTACTAAAATATTTCTATAAATTTATAATACAATATTCTTATAAAATAATCAAATAAACCACATAGCAAAAGTAATCAATTTAAAATAAGTAATATATATTTCGTAAAAACCAACGAATTTTTAAATAGAGTATCACCACGATAATTACACATAGTCAAGATGACCCACCTATATTAAAGTCCGGCTGTACCAAAAAAGTCATGCGGAGGTAGGGTATTGGTATTTGATGACTGAATGGCTGACCTTAAGATTTCAATTAAAATTTTGAGGTGCTTTCCTATACATTTTCGAGGAAAACCATTATTGCGAAGTTTGAAAATAAAACACCAACATTTGTTTTCAAATGGATACGTGTTGAATTTGGCTTTATAAAACATTCTTTTCACTTTTCTAAATGTTTAGCTGCGGATGAAACCCTAGCGTGACGTGCCCCATTATAGGGTGATAAGGGCTAAATGTATTTATTCTGTTCCGTTCGTACATTAATTGGATTAAAAGTAAAACATTTGGATGACCCATGTTGTAAGAATGCAAATCTAGTGGATGATTCGATTTTCATAATATTTTTCATAATTATTATATTTATCTCTCAATAGTTACTAGGAATAGATATAATTTTAGGTTTTTGAGATCCGATTTTTCACAATAATTTTCATAATTATTATATTTCTAAATAGTTATTAAGAACAGACATAATTTTTTGGTGTTTGCGTAATATTTGCATCTCAAAAAAATGCTTTGATTTATGGTTGTTGCTCTGACCTAACCTGACGTTGTGCGCAGTTTCGTTCAGTGGCTATGGCCCCTGCCGCCGCAGGTCCTGTATGAGCTCACCTCGGGCTCCCTCTATGGAGCAGGATGGAGGCCCGCTGGCTCCATCCTACAAAGATCTCACTACAAGCAGCTCTTCCAAAGGCAACGTATCCTTCTTCACCTGCCTTACCTCTAGCTCCGCTTTTGCTCGCCCGAACCCTCATCTTGCTTCTGCAACTTCTCTACAGAGCCATGGAAAGGATGCAATGGACACTTCAACAAAAACCACACTGAATAACCAGACTCCTCTCCCATCGGTTGCGACTGGAGAGGAAGAGAATGAAGAGACAACCTCCAAAGAACGAACAAAGAAACTGAACGCATGCAATCCAAAAGCTAAGAAAAGTCTGGAAATAATCATCCAAGACCCTGATGTGGCAGTGTACAAAGAGTATATGCAGGAGCACCTGATAATTTGCAAATTTATGAACATATGGCCCATGGAACGAGCTTTAAAAGGAGGGATCCATGCCAAATGGAACCCAAAAGGAAAGATTGATCTACAACTAGGATCCAAGGGCTTCTTCACAGTAGTCTTCGCCAACCTGGAATATCGCAACAGAATATTTGAAGGAGGTCCCTACTTCTTCAACTCAGTTGGTCTGTATATGAGATTCTGCAAGGAAAATTTCACCCCGGATAAATAAGACTTTACTAGGGTTCTAGTTTGGATTCGGCTATATTCTCTCCCAATAGATTACTAGGCACCATCTGTTCTGAAGGCTATAGGAGATGAGGTAGGAGAGTATATAAAAATGTCAGAGAGCACCAAGAATGGGCACTACATTTCCTATGCCAGGATCTGTGCATATATATATGTCTCAGGGGCTTTACCAGAAGCGATAATATTAAACTACAGGGACGAAATCTGGTCTCAAAACATCGACTATGAGCACATACCTTTCAGATGTAGGAAATGCCATGAGCATGGATATCTCTTTCGAGACTGCCCCCAAAACAAAGCTCCAGCAAAAGAAGATCAAGCATGAAAAAAAGATGACCAAGGATACACTAGGGAAAGAAACAAAACAAAAGAGCATACACAAAGAAAGCCCCTCCCACGCTCTCCCAACAAAATAAGTTTGAAGTTCTAAATACAATCCAAGAGGAGCCAAACCAACAAAGCACAAGGGAAGAAGCACATAGACTACATGAAAACTCGACAGAAAACAACATCATGGAAATCGAAGCTCAAAACAACGTCATGAGAGAAAGAAGACAATACCAAGAAGATACATAAATGGAGCAAGTACAGGATGCACCCACCCTAGAGGAAAATGAGATTGAAGAAGTAATAATGGCAATGGATCTCCAAAATCGCAAAGGAATGGAACAAAAATGGAATAGAGGCCATTACTCAGGAGAAAATCAAAAAAATTGAAGAGACCTTCCTAATACAAGAAGGAATGCATCAGAACCAAGAGCACCAAAAAAAGGAAAAAGGCGTAGAAAGCAGAATAATGGTCAACTTAAATGCAGGGAAAAACATAAAAAGAGGTCGGAAGTCCACCAACCAACTCCTCTAGGAGCTAGGAGCTCGCCTCGTCAATGAAGGAAAGGTAAGAGAAATCACCTTACCCCCAAAAATTTGTCAATGATTTGTACATCCTGGAATATTAGAGGACTGAATAGTCCTGGTAAGAAAAGAATTCTAAAATCTAGAATAGCCTCTGATAAACCGGATATTGTTATGCTCCAAGAAACCAAGAGTGATCTAAACTCAATGGAATTAATACAAAAATCCTTCTTCAAAAATCAATAGCGCCATGTGGCTATCTAGGCCTTGGGCATTGCGGGGGGGCTTTCCAAATTTTGGAAGGATTCCCGCTTTCACCTCTCTGAATCTGCTGCCTCCAAATTCGTCCTTACCATTGTTCTTAAAATCACCAGAACCACGGAAAATATTTGTGTCACCAATGTTTATGCTCCTCATTCAGTCACCGAAATAATTGCTTGGTTAATCAGGTTAAAAAAGCATCTCATCTCCTTCAACCATCCCCTCGGTAGCTTAGCTAGAGACTTCAACATGATAATCAATATTCGTGAGAAGAGAGGTGGCCTCGGAAAACTGGACAAAGAATCAGAAGCCTTCTAGGCCCTTACTGATGCTCTCAGACTCATAGACATCCCCACCAAAAATGGATCTTTTACTTGGAATAATAGAAGACGCGGTGATAGGCAGATAGCCTCCAAGCTTGATACATTCCTTCTCTCTGAAGACCTGTACCTTAGCTCCTTCGAAACTAAGGCAAGCATCGCTGCCCAGGTGGGCTCCGATCACTGGCCCATTGTTCTAAAAATCCAGTTACCAGAAGGACCCAAAAATAAGCCCTTCAGATTTGAATCCTTTTGGATCAATCATCCTGACTTCATGGAAAAAAAAAAGAATGGTGGAACACCCCCCAACCCTCCCAAGGCAACAAAATGTACAAATTTTAGCAGAAACTGAAATTTATCAAATCTGAACTCAGACTCAGGAATAAGAACACCTTTGGAGACATCATTACGGAAAAGAAATTTCTAGAACTCAAAATGGAAGCTTTACAACAAAACATCATCAACAATGGGATGACTGAGGAAAAAAATGAAGAAGAATTAAAGCTAAATAAAAGTTGGGAAGAAAGGGTTGCCCAAGAGGAAACATGATGGCACCAAAAATCAAGGGTTAGATGGTTAAAAGAGGGGGAGAAGAACACAACATTCTTCCACCGCTCCATGATCCAACATAGGAAACATAATAGAATCTTAAGCCTAAAAAATCAGCAAGGCAATATCCTCAACACTCACATAGAAATAGAAGAGGAGCTCAACCAGTATTTTGGAGATCTCCTCACTAAGCCCAATAATTCCAACGGGGAGGCAATTGAGAAGATTACCAAAAAAATCCCAACTATCCTAATGAAGGAGCACAACCAAATGCTCATAAGGAAAATTTCTTTGAATAATGTTGAAGAGGCGTTCAGGACCATGCCCAATGGCAAAGCGCTGGGATCAGACAGATTCACCATTGACTTCTTTAAAGCTTGTTGGCCATTGCTAAAGGCAGAGGTTCACGACCTTGTGGAAGAATCCCGCATACAAAGTCTGTCTTAAAAGCCCTCAGTGCCACTTTCCTCACCCTCATCCCCAAATCAGAAAATGTTGAATCCCTTGATCAATTCCGGCCCATTGTGCTCTGTAATGTTATTTAAAAAATCATCTCCAAGGTTTTCAAAAATTGCATCAAAAATATTCTGCCCCTCCTTATCTCCCCTCAGCAAACTGGCTATGTGGAAGGCAAATTTTTTTTGGATAGAATCATCCTCTCACACGAAATCATTCATTCTCTCAAGGAGCAGAAGAAACCAGGAATGCTCATTTAGCTGGATATGTCCAAGGCTTTCAATAAAATCAGCTAGATCTATATCAGAAAAGTGATGGAAACTTTCGCTTTTAAAAAATAATGCATAAAATGGATATTGTCCATGCTTTGAGGAGCCTTCTTCTCCATTCTTCTCAATGCTCCCCCCTCCATCATCTGTCCATCCCGAGGAATTAGGCAAGGAGACCCCCTCTCTCCTTTCCTTTTTTTCATAATAGCGGAAGGTTGCAGTCGTTCTATAATGACCGCCTCCTCAAGTCGCAGAATCTCTGGGATAAAACTCTACCCCGCCACTCCCCCTTCCACTCACCAACAATTCGTTGATGACACTCTGCAAATGGGCTCTACCACCGTCAAATAAGCCCTGTCCTTTCAGGCCATCCTCTCATATTTTTCCCAAGCCTCTAGCACTTCCATAAACATGGCCAAAACCAAAATCTTCTTCTTGAATACCTCTTTTCCCATTCAACACAAAATTGCAAAAATTCTGAGATTAAAGCTTAGCTCCTTCCCTTCCAAATACCTTGGAGTTCCCCTAACTGACAGACCTCTTGCAAAGGAAAATTGGGAATCTCTAGTAACCAAACTACAGAATAAGATTTCCAATTGGACCTTCAGATCTCTGAATCTTGCTGGTCGACTAGTCCTTTTCAAATCAGTACTCCAAGCTATCCCGCAATGCCAGTACTTTTCCATTTCCACACCCAAATATATCTCCAATCAACTTAAGATCATATAAAGATATTTTTTATGGAAAGGTAAAGAAAATAAAGGAAAATGGACCCTTGTGGCATGGGCAAAATTTTGCAGACCCAAAAATGAAGGGGGGTTGGGCCTCAGAGACCCAGACATGTTGGGAAAAGTGTTGGGCGCCAAAACTTGGTGCCGTTGGATCACTAGCCCTCAAACCTCTTGGGTTGTGCTCGAGAATTCAAAGTATGCCTCGTCTCATAACCAGGAGACTCTCATCAGGCTTAGCGGCAACATCAAAGGCTCAACGGTATGGAACCAAGCATGGGGGAACAAAGCAATAGTACAAAATCATTGCTTCTGGGAAATAGCGAATGGAGGAACAAAATTTTTCTGGGAAGATCAATGGCAGCAAAGCCCCAAACTCAATCAAGACCAATTCAAAAAAATCAAAATTCACATGGACATCCAAAATAAAAGGCTAGTTAAATATTTCTGGAAAAATAATGAAAACACAGGATGGAGAGAATGGCAAGAGGCCTCATAATTGGTTCAAAAAAATCACCCTCTGGAATGGAAGAATCTAGCTGAAGAGTTAGAAAAAATACAGATACAAATGAAAGAGGAAAAAAATAGTTAATATGGGGCACAAATGCTGCTGGCCATTTCAACATAAAAGAGGCCTATGGTTATATCGGAGATGATGGGGAGTTGCAGAATGTTTATAAGTGGATGTGATGCGTGATGTGATGGTGGGGTCGGGGAATGTATACGACGAGAGGTATAATGTATGAAAATATGATAAGGAAAATATGAGTGGGGTTGATATTAAAGGGAAATTAATGCTGTCGGGACTTAAGATAAGAATCATAACATAAAATCCCTAACTTTATAGAATAACCTTTTCTTGAACTTTAGAGTATAAATACACCTTGTAGGATGAAATTCATATTTTCCTTCCATCCTTTTTTCTTAACCTGTCTACCTACCCAAACTACTCATCTAACATTTTTTCTTCCTTTTGTAGGGTTCATTTAGGCTTGCAGACCCTCTATCATCTTTTTCTTTTAAATTTCTAACATATCACCTATCTTTATTTCAGCCATTGACTCAGTTTAAACTATTGAGCCAATTTCATTCTCTACCTATATACTGATATACCAATATTAAATAGTTTGGAAGATCTCTATTTTCTAACCTATCAACAGAAATTTAAAACTATCCAATCATGATTAAACTGTATGATTGAACAAACCCATCTAATGAGTAGTGGCATTTGAACTTGCAGCACTTTCAGTGTTGTTTCTTTTTGGGGGTTTTCTTTCTTTTTTACTTTTTTTCTCTTTTTCTTTTTCCTGTTTTTTATACCCTCTTTTCTTTTCTTTTTCAGATTTTTTGTTGGAAAACATTTGAATAAAAAACTTTTTAATATGAAATTGCAGAGAAGATGAAATATCCAATCACCTTGAGATCCCATGAGTTATAGGATACTAACAGTTTAGTGCCTCGTCGTGTGTTCTCGTTGTGGCCTGCCTCATCATTTGCTGTCGTTGCGGGCTGCCTCGTTGTTTGTTGTCATCTCGTCATCTCCAAATTTCCAGGTAGACAAAAAAACTCCTTTGCTTCATTTTATTGTGAGGTCCCATTAATGAAAGAAAGAAATTGCAGAAAAAATGTCACCAAATATATGCTTGATGTGTCACCAATGATAGTTGATAGTTGAACTTTAAATTTTTATTGGTTCACCTCCATCAAAATAATCGCTGTAAGAATTTTGTGCACCCTTTCAATGACACTAATAGTTGAAATGGTACATAAAAACATTTCGCGTAGTAGTCTTAGAGATGAACCTTATCACAAACTAGCTGTCAAACTAGTAGTCATTAGACAATTGAAGGTTCTCTTCCTAAAAACTGAAAGAGAAAAACACAAAGATAGTATTCTTAATGGGAAGATATTGGATGAAGATTTCTCTATGTTCGGTCTCTTCTTCCTCATCCCTCAAGCTCTTTCTATAGCCCTTCCTTTTTTTCTGGTTTGTTCTTTGTTGTCCTTTCTTCATACCTGTGTATTATTGTGTATTTTCATTATTTTGGTCCTCTCTAATCTATATGAATGTAATAATGTCTATTTTTCCTACTAAGCTAAGATTTTCTATGTTCTTTCTTAAGCTTGTAGCTTGTATTTGTGTTATGTTGCTTCCGCAGACCTTTGTTAGCTTGTCTTTGTCTTTCAGCAGAGTGTTTGTTTGTGGTTACAGTGCATATCTTCCTAAATACTCTTTGCTAAGCTAAAACCTAAGATTTTCTTTCTTATTCTTGAACTAAAGCTTCCTAATATAGCTTGCTTTCTAATGCCTCAAAGAATAGAGTTGTATGTGTTTTCATGATGGCTAATAGCTATGTTCTTTCCTTCAACCTCTGCAGATCTAATATCTCTGTGTTCTTCTTATGAGCACCAACTCACAACTCTGTTCTTCCTTAATCATGTAGGTTGTATTTGTGTTCTATTGCTTCCTCAGACCTTTGTTAGATTTTCATTGTCTTTCAACAGAGTGTTTGTTTGTGGTTACAGTGCCTGTCTTCCTAAATACTCTTTGCTAAGCTAAAACCTAAGCTTTTATTTCTTATTCTTGAACTAAAGCTTCCTAATCTAGCAAGCTTTCTAATGGCTCAAAGAGTAGAGTTGTATGTGTTTTCCTGATGACTGATAACTCTGTTATTTCCTTCAACCTCTGCAGATCTAATATCTTTGTGTTCTTCTTATGAGCACCAACTCACAACTCTGTTCTTTCTTAGGCTTGTAGGTTGTATTTGTGTTCTGTTGCTTCCTCGGACCTTTGTTAGATTGTATTTGTCTTTTAGAAGAGTGTTTGTTTGTGGTTACAGTGCCTATCTTCCTGAATACTCCTTGCTAAGATAAAACCTGCGCTTTTATTTCTTAATCCTGAACTGAAGCTTCCTAATCTAGCTAGCTTTCTAATGCCTCAAAGAGTAGAGTTGTATGTGTTTTCCCGATGACTGATAGCTCTGTTATTTCCTTCCTTGATAGCTCTATTCTTCAACCTCTGCAGATCTAATATCTTTGTGTTCTTCTTATGAGCACCAACTCACAACTCTGTTCTTTCTTAATCTTGTAGGTTGTATTTGTGTTCTGTTGCTTCCTCAGACCTTTGTTAGATTTTCTTTGTTTATCAGCAGAATGTTTGTTTTTGGTTATAGTTCCTATCTTCTTGAATACTCCTTGCTAAGCTAAAACCTAAGCTTTTCTTTCATATTCCTGAATCGAAGCTTCCTAATCTAGCTAGCTTTCTAATGCCTCAAAGAGTAGAGCTGTATGTGTGACTTTTGACATAAATTCATCAACCACTACCACTAGTTGTTTAAGTGTATAAAATAATTTTGCAGCCCTTTCCACTTATTACTTCAATCATAAGTTTCTATGTGTAGATTTTAGGCCCACCTCACTAGATGATGTGTTGGATTTATTGTAATAGAGATGATTAAATTACTAGGATTAAGGTTGGCTATTTTTAAAAAATTAACCAAACATTGATTTAGTGATACATTTCATTTTTTTGGACTCTTATGCATTTAAATTGGTTTCTTCGTGGTTTTTATGAAGTGTTTTTGAATCACAAAAAGTTTCTATGTCTTAGATTTATGTCTTTTAGGTGAAAACATGGAATTTCATAAGACATTGTCCCTTTCAGAGGGACTTCCAAATCTTATAGCAATTGACAATTGATTTCCTGGTGTACAATGGATTGAAATGGCTAAATATGGTTGATTCATCTGTACATAAGAGCTTGTTTGATTCTTAGAAATCAATTTTCCTCAAATAATTGAAAGCAATGTGTTATAGGATGGATTCTCATCGCTTCCTTATTGTCTATTTCCTATATTAGATGCACACAAATTTCTCTAACTTACAAAATCTTATAGCAATTTATTTCCTTGTGTACAATGGATTGAAATGCCTAAATATGGTTGATTCATGTATACATAATTGTGTACAGTGGATTGAAATGGATAAATATGGTTGATTCATGTGTACATAAGAGCTTTTTTTGTTCTTAGATATCAATTTTCCTCAAATAATTGAAAACAGTGTGTTATAGGATGGATTCTTATAGCTTCCCCATTGTCTATTTCCTATAGTAGATGCCCACAAATTTTCTTCTACCTTTTTATAGAATTGAAAAAATATTGCTTCCTTATAAGTTGATATAATTACATTGGATACCTTTGCTAGTGGTTGGAAAAATGAATAACGGAAATACATATGAAGTGAAATTGAATGGTGTTCTATGAAAAAGGTGAAATGCATGTTGACTATAGTTTATCATTTTATGCATTTGGAGGCATGATGTTAATAGAAATGATTGATAGAAATGGTTTATTCGACTAATGAATACCCTTGGCTTCTTACCATAATGCTACTATAGGTTTTCCACTGTATTCATATTTATGTTGATGCTAACTATTTTTTATTAATGTACCTAAATTTACACCTTCTATGATGCTTCCTCTCCTAGTGTTGTCATTTACTTTTCTAATCTTGTAAAATGTTAAAAGTAGAGTCTTTTATGATGTAAAGGATATTACTAATCTAGATTATGTACAGTGACATGATGATAGTGTGTAGGTTGATGTTAAAGTTGTAAAATTCTTCTACATATCAAGGATGAATGGTTGTAAAAGCCAAAAATGACATTATTATTTTATTAGACAATATGTTAGGTGCTAAATCATACTTCTTATTACGGACATAACTAATGCAAGTTGAAAGTTCCTTTTTAATGTTCTTAGCCTATTTATAGATGTCAAAGTAAAGGTTTCTATATGTGATTTCTCCCATAAACTTTAAGGCAAACCATGTACATGTCATTTCTCCCACAAACTCATCAAGGTGTGACTTTTGACATAACTTCATCAACCATTTCCACTAGTTGTTTTAGTAAGTGCATGAAATAATTTTTCAAACCATGTACATGTCATTTCTCCCACAAACTCATCAAGATGCGACTTTTGACATAACTTCATCAACCACTACCACTAGTTGTTTTAGTAAGTGCATAAAATAATTTTTCAAACTTTAAGGAAAACTATGTACATGCCATTTCTATGTCATTTCTCCCATAAAATTTAATGAAAAATTTAAGGATAACCATGTACATACATGTCATTTATCCCATTTCTCCCATAAACTCAAGGAAAAATCTAAGGATAACCATGTACATGTCAAATTTCTTCGATAAACTTTAAGGCATTTGCTACTGTTTTTAGAACCATGTACATCTCATTATATGTCATTTCTCCCATAAAATTTAAGGCAAACTTTAAGGCAAATCATGTACATACATGTCATTTCTCTCATTTCTCCCATAAAGTCAAGGAAAAATATAAGGATATCCATGTACATGTCGTTTCTCCGATAAACTTTAATGATGCAGTGAATAAGTGAATACATTAAAAATTTGGATGTAGTGAATAAATGAGTTCTGCACAAAGCAGAGACTTGTGCGCAAGGATAAAGTTTATACACTCTATATTTTTTCTTAAGGAAATGAAACACCATTTTTCGAAATCGCAATTGTGAACCACTATTTTAATATATATATATATATATATATATATATATATATATATATATATATATAATAGACAGTGTGGATTGTACAGAACTTCCATCCAACTGCTACAATAAGCAATATACTCCTCATATGAGAATCCAACATCAATACTGATTGGAGGCCATCATACTCTCACACCTGTAGCCAATCATTTATGTTCTCCAAGTTTGTTCTCAACACTGCCACTAATTATCATACTCTGCAACTTCGTTGAAGTGCTAAGATCACATGGGTTCCGTCAATGTGCATCCAAAATACCACTTTCCACCTCACACTGACTCCATTTTCAGCTCTCAACATTCACATTCAGGCCTCCACAATTTTCTTGCCAGTCCATGCTGACTTCAATTTCAGTTCTCGGTGTTCACATTCAAGTCTACACAATCTTATTGCCATTTCACATTACAATCTAGAAGTTAACCGGTGATGTGTTGAGACTCTAGACTGAACCCTGTGATGTCAACTGGACGAGGAAGTAGCTCCCATCCGTAGTTTTTCTGGGATCTACTTCTCTGATCGGACTCATCTGTTACCTGCAATTAAATAACATGTATACCACATAACATAATGTGTATGATGTGTCATAAATGCAAGTAAATTAAAAAAACAATGAATAGAGAGTGAATGAATGAAACGATTTCATAAACTATAGTAACAATGACGATATAAAATTCTTATGGGCCAAATATTACATTTTTTTCCTTCTTTCTCTCGCCATTCTTCACACTGTCACCCTATCCCTCTCTATGCTCTTATTTTTTTTCTCCTTTCCTCACTTGTTTCCCTATTATTTATACTTTAATGTGAAGTGATCCTTCTTAAAATGGATTTCTTGTCGAACTACTCCAACAAACCAATGCCTCACTATTCCTAAGCTCTTATCCTTACTTGGCCCTATTTCCACGCAGGGAAAAAAACCAATTTCTAATTTTATTCCTAATTAATTTAAAAATACAAAACAACTAAATACTCTCATAAATAAATAAATAATAAAATATTAATGCTAATGTTTATTCCTCTCAAATTAGCCACAACATGTGAACATATAATCACATTGCTGGCTAAGTTCGGATGCTCCTGCATTAGACTTCTGGGGTAAAAAAGGATTGATTCCTCAATGCTTCAGGATCTACTCCAAACTTCTGTAGCTCTATTGTAGTCATCCAATTGGCATCTTCCACTGGTTGTCTTTTCCATTTGACTAAATATTGATAATAGGTTTGTCCCCTGGTTTCCTTTGATACTCTTTTCTCCAAAATGGCTTCGACTTCCTTATTTTCTGTTTTTGGCATTTGCTCCTCCCAATTTACTTTCTGGTTTTCTTCTGCTGTAGAGTCCTCTTGTAGTTCTTCCTCTGGTTCTTGGTATAGATACAAATCTGAAACATTAAAGATTGGCGATATTCCAATTCCTGTCGGCAATTCAATTTCATATGAATTTGAAGAAAATTTCCTTACAATTTTACATGGCCCTATCTTCTTCCTTTTTAATTTGTTATAAGTTTTAACAAGAAATCTCTCTTTTCTTAGATATACCATGACTAAGTCACCCACTTGGAATTCCTGTTCTTTCCTCCTCATATCAGCTCTTTGCTTGTATCTATTACTGCTTTCCTGCAATATGTTTTTGACATCTTCCTATAGTTTCTGTATATGTTCTGCAAGTTCTTCAGCCTTTGCGCTCCTTATCTCTTGTTTTCCCAAATCTCTAAGTTCATACACACCTCTTGGATGCATTCCAAAAAAATCTGGAATGGACTCATACTAGTACTTCGATTTGGAGTATCATTATAAGCAAACTCAGCCTGAGCAACGGCTAAATCCCACTGCTTAGGATTTTTTTACAGCAAGCTTCTCAATATGTTTCCCTAACTTCTATTCACTACCTCGGTCTGTCCATCCATTTGAGGATGATATGTTGAACTGAAACTAAGGTTGGTACCTAGTTTCTTCCACAGAGTTCTCTAGAAATGTCCCACAAACTTGGTATCCCTGTCAGACAAAATACTTACAGGTAATCCATGTAATCTTACGACTTCTAAAAAAAACAGATTAGCAATATGTGTTGCATCACTTGTTTTCTTGCATGCAATAAAATGATCCATTTTAGAAAATCTATCCACCACAACATAAATGGAGTCATTTCCTCTTTGAGTTTTTGGCAAACCCAACACAAAGTCCATACTAACTGCATCCCAAGGTCAATCGGGTATTGGTAATGGTTGATATAATCCAGTATTTTTACTTTTCCATTTAACATGCTAACAAATCCTGCATTTTTCCACAAATATTTTAACATCAGTTTGCATCTTTGGCGAGAAATAAAAAGTATTTACCTGAGAAAAGGTCTTGTCTCGTCTAAAATGTCCGGATAGGCCTCCAATATGTTTCTCATTAATTATGTTTTCCCTCATAGAACATTTGGGAATGCATAATTTATTACTTTTGAATAGCAATCCTCCTTGGATAAGATAATCCAATCACTGGCTTCTATTATGAACTGCTGGATTTTTTACAGCTGCATAAATTTCTTTAAACTCGGCATCTTCTTTATACATGTCAACCAGTTCCTCAAATCCTACAACACCAACTTGTAATTCCTACATAATTAAGTTCACTTTGCTCAAAGCATCAACAACTTTGTTCAATTTACCACTCGTATGCTTGATTACAAAAGTAAAACTCTACAAATATTTTACCCATTTGGCATGTTTCTATTTCAATTTTTGCTGGTTGTTTATAAACTATAATGCATGATTATCATAATATAACACAAACTCTTTTGGCAACAAATAATGTCTCCATTTTTTTAAAGCCTGTACAACATCATAAAACTCTTTATCATAATATGAATATTTCTTCTTTGCTTCGTTCAATTTTTCGCTGAAGTATGCTATTGGTTTTTGCTCTTGACTTAAAACTGCTCCAATCGCAATTCTACTAGCATCAGTTTCAACTTGGAAAACTTTTTCAAACTTTGGTAAAGCTAAAACTGGTTTTTCGGTAATTTTTCCCTTCAGCAACTTAAAGTTTCAATCTGCTGCTTCTGTCCACTTGAACAACTGATTAGTTTCCTTGATTGTTTTAATAATGGGTGCACAAATCTGACTAAAGCTTCTGATAAATTTTCTATAGAAACTTGCAAGACCATGAAAGCTTCTTACCTCAAATATGCTTTTAGGATTTGGCCAATTCACGATTGCTTGGATTTTTTCTGGATCCATTTTCAAACCCTCCTTAGAGACTACAAATCCCAAATAAATTAGTTCTCCCTTCATAAAACTACATTTCTTCAAATTTATTAGTAGTTTTTCTTTCTGCAAAATTTTTAGAACTAATTTAAGGTGTTCCAGATGCTCTTCTTTATTTCGACTGAAAATTAGAATATCATCAAGATAAAAAATTACAAACTTGCCTGAATATTCCTTCAAAACTTCATTCATTAATCTCATGAATGCACTCGGTCCATTAGTAAGTCCGAAAGACATTACTAACCATTCATACAAACCATTGTTTGTTTCAATTGTAGTTTTCCACTCATCCCCCTCTCTAATTCTTATCTGATGATTACCACTCTTCAAATCTATCTTAGAAAAAAATTTCGACCCACTCAAATAATCCATTAAATCATCCATTCGTGGTAAAGGAAAACAATACCTGATGGTGATTTTATTTATGGCTCTAGAATCTATGCACATGCACCATTCGCCCCCTTTATTTGGACTGAGTATTGTTGGTACATCACATGGACTGAGGCTTTCTATGATTAATCCTTTATCCATTAACTCTTGCACTTGTCTCCCCACTTCGGCATTTTCTTGTGGAGTCAACCTGTATGCTTATTTATTCGGCAAACTTGCGCCAGGGATTAGATCAATGTGGTGACTAATACTCTCGATTTGTGGTAATGCATTTGGCAACTCATATACAATAATATCAGCAAAATCATTCAATAGATTTCAAATTTCTTCTGATAAATCTTCTAAATTTGTAGAAGTTAAAATTACCTTGGGTCTCTCTACAATAGAAAAATTCATCTCCTCGCCTTTCTCTACTTCTTGCAATAGGGCTTTACCAATCATAAACATAACGTTGTTTCTAGATGCTTCTTCACCAACTTCAACTTTTAATGGCAGCAGTGTATGCTTGTTTCCATCTTTCTTGAGAGTATAAGTGTTTCTTCTGCCATCACGTATGGCTTTCCGATCAAACTTCCAAGGTTTTCCCAGCAATATGTGGCATACATCCATCGGCATTACATCACATAAAATAACATCCTTGTAAGTACCAATCTAGATTTCAACCTTACATTGTTCGGTTACAATAATTTGATGGCCTTTTTGGAGCCATGATACATTATAAGGAGTAGGGTGTACTGTTTTTTCCAACTTCAATTTTTCCACCATTTATGTAGAAACAAGGTTATCAGTACTTGCACTGTCAATTACCATTTTGTAACATTTACCTTTTGAATTACATATAGTTATGAACAAATTCTTTCTCTGAGATGGTTCTTCAGCTTCTTTGGCTGCTTTAAGAAATATCCTTTTTAACAACAAGGATTCTCCGACTTCATGTGGTTCCTCTTTGGCTGCAGTCTGAGGAATTTCTTCCTTTTTTTCAAAAACATTCACATTTCGCTGGGTTGTTGATCTATTGTGAGGATAGTCCCATGACCCATGTCCCCACTCACCACATGTAAAACACCGAATATCTATTCCTCAGCCTATACCTCTGGGCACAAACCTTCTGCGCCCAGAGTCTCCTCTCTATGGTGATCTATTACTCGAACCTCTTGCTTCATTATGGGAGTGTTGAAATCTAGACTTAAATGTTCCTCTTCCTCTTGCTAGACTCTTTTCTCTATTCCTCTGACTTTGTTTGCACAATATTTTCTCCTCTGCCCTCAAAGCTGCTTGATAGGAATCCTCAATTGTATTCAAATTTAATAAGCCAATTTCATCCTGTATATGATATCTTAAACCATTTATATATCTATCTACCTTCTCTATGTCATCTTCAACATGTCCTGCTCTAATACTTAGCTTACAAAATTATTCAGTATATTCTTTGATAGCCATTCCTTTCAGCTTCAAGTTTTGCAATTGTCTAAAAAGATTTAATTGATAATCTTTTGGCATGAACTTACCTTTCAGTTTACCTACCATCCTATCCCATTGCTTGATTTTGGGCTTTCCTTTCCTTTCTCTGGACAATTGTAGTTCATCCCACCACATGGCCGCATGACCCTTCAATCTGGTGACTACAAACTTCACTTTCTTCTTGTCATTGATTTCTTCATAGTCAAAATATTTGTCTAATGAACTGATCCAATCCATTAGTATTTCCACACTAAGGTTACCATGATATAAAGGTAATTCTACCTTTGGTCTGCCACTGGCCTTTGCTAGCATCTTGATAACTTAGCTGCCTCACTTTCTTCCTCTATTTCTTCTTCGGTGGTTTCTTCTTCATCAACACTAGCAATCCCATCATCTGTTGCGCTCCTCTGAGTAGTCTCCATTGTCTCCATCCTTGTACGCAGGTGTCGTATTTCCTCTAGCAGAACCGCATTTTCTATAGGTCTCCCTCGACCTATTCCAGCTCCTCTTCTGGGTGGCATTCTATGCAACTTTCAAGAACAAACTTAACGGATCTGATACCAAAATTGATGCAGTGAATAAGTGAATACGTTAAAAAAATGGATGCAGTGAATAAATGAATGCTGCACAAAGCAGAGACTTGTGCGCAAGGATAGAGTTTATACACTCTATATTTTTTCTTAAGGAAATGAAACACTAGTTTTTGAAATCGCAATTGTGAACCACTGTTTTTAAAATAAAATATAAAATATATAGTGCAGATTCTATAGCACTTCCATCCAACCACTACAATAAGCAATAAACTCCTCATATGAGGATCCAACATCAATACTGATTGGAGGTAATCATATGCTCACACCTGTAGTCAATCATTTGCCTTCTCCAAGTTTTTTCTCAACGCTGCCACTAATTCTCATACTCTGCAACTTTGTTGAAGTGCTAAGATCACACAGGTTCCATCAATGTGCATCCACAATACCACTTTCCACCTCACGCTAAATCCATTTTCAGCTCTCAACGTTCACATTCAGGCCTGCACAATTTTCTTGCAACTCCACACTGACTCCATTTTCAGCTCTCGGCGTTCACATTCAAGTCTACACAATCCGATTGCCATTTCACATGACAATCCAAAAGTTAACCGACAATGTGTTGAGACTCTAGACTGAACCCTGTGATGTCAACTAAATGAGGAAATAGCTCCCATCCGTAGTTTTTATGGAATCTACTTCTCTGATCGAACTCATCCGTTACGTGCAATTCAACAGCATTTGTCTACCACATAGCATAATGTGTATGATGTGTCATAAAGGTAAGTAAAAAAAAAAACAATTAACAGAGAGTGAATGAATGAAACGATTTCATAAACTACAGTAACAATGACGGTATCAAATTCTTATGGGCCGAATATTACATTTTTTGCCCTCTTCCTCTCACCATTCTTCACACTATCACCCTATCCCTCTATACGCTCTTATTTTTTTTCTCCTTTTCTCACTTGTTTCCCTATTATTTATACTTTAATGTGAAGCGGTCCTTCTTAAAATGGATTTCTTGTCGAACTACTCCAACAAACCAATGCCTCCCTATTCCTAAGCTCTTGTCCTCACTTGGCCCTATTTCCATGCAGGGAAAAAAACCAATTTCTAATTTTATTCCTAATTAATTTAAAAATACAAAACAACTAACTACTCTCGTTAATAAATAAATAATAAAATATTAATGCTAATGTTTATTCCTCTCAAATTAGCCACAACATGTGAACATATAATCACATTGATGGCTAAGTCTGGATGCTCCTGCATCATTTAAGGCATTTTCTAGTGTTTTTGGAACCATGTACATGTCATTTCTATGTCATTTCTCCCATAAAATCTAAGGAAAACTTTAAGTAAAACCATGTACATGTGTCATTTCTCCCATAAAATTTAAGGCAAACTTTAAGGCATGTCTTTTCTATGTCATTTCTCTATCATTTCTATGTAATTTCTCCCATAAACTACAAGGAAAACCATGTACATGTAATTTCTCCCTTAAACTCTAGGCAAGACAAACTTTAAGGCATGTCATTTCTAGATGTGATTTCTCCCATAAACATTAAGGCAAACTTTAAGGCAAACCATGCACATGTCATTTATCCCATAAACTCAAGGCTTTCTCCCATACACTCAAGGAAAAATTTAAGGCAAATCATTTACATGTCATTTCCCCTTTCTCCCATCAAGACAACTTTAAGGCAAACCATGTACATGTGTCATTTCTCCCATAAAATTTAAGGCCTTTTCTAGTGTTAATTTAAGGCATTTGCAATAAGGAAAATACTATTGTTTTTGAAAACCATGTACATGCCATTTCTACAATAAATGCTAAGGCATTTGCTAGTGTTTTTGGAACCATGTACATGTCATTTCTATGTCATTTCTCCCATAAAATTTAATGCAAACCATTTACATACATGTCATTTCTCCCATAAACTCAAGGCAAATTTTAAGGATAACCATGTACATGTCATTTCTCTGATAAACTTTAAGGCATTTTCTAGTGTTTTTGGAACCATGTACAGGTAATTTCTATGTCATTTCTCCCATAAAATTTAAGGAAAACTTTAAGGAAAACAATGTACATACATGTCATTTCTCCCATTTCTCCCATAAACTCAAGGAAAAATTTAAGGATAACCATGCACATGTCATTTCTTCAATAAAATTTAAGGCATTTTCTTGGAACTATGTACATGTCATTTCTATGTCATTTATCCCATAAATTTGAAGGAAAGATTTAAGGAAAACCATGTGCATGTTTCATTTCTCCCATACATGTGTCATTTCTCCCATAAACTTTAAGGCAAACTTTAAGGCATCTCATTTCTATGTCATTTCTCCCATAAAATATAAGGCAAACCATGTACATGTCATTTCTCCCTTAAAGTCTAGGCAAGACAAACTTTAAGACATGTCATTTCTATATGTGATTTCTCCCATAAACTTTAAGGCAAACTTTAAGGTAAACCATGCACGTGTCATTTCTCCCACAAACTCAAGGCTTTCTCCTATAAACTCAAGGAAAACTTTAAGAAAAATCATGTACATGCCATTTCTCCTTTCTCCCATAAGGAAAACCTTAAGGCAAACCATGTACATGTGTCATTTCTCCCATAAACTTTAAGGCATTTTCTAGTGTTAATTTAAGGCATTTGCAATAAGGAAAATGCTAGTGTTTTTGGAAACAATGTACATGCCATTTCTCCCATAAAATTTATGGCATTTTCTAGTGTTTTTGGGAATCATGTACATGTAATTTCACCCATAAACTTTAAGGCAAACCATGTATATTTCATTTCTCCCATGTATCTGCAATAAATATTAATTTAATATATTTTATTGAATTTGTATTTTCCTTAGGGATAAAAAAACCCACCAAATATGGTTGAAAAATGGACATTATGCATAGATGTTTCTTGCTATCCCAATCCAAGGAAAACAATGATTACATATGTGCTTTGCAATATTGCAACTAACAAGGTCTTCCAAAGGAAAATGAATATACCGGGAAGAACAACAAACAACGAGGCATATTATATTGCATTGATAGAAAGCTTGGGAACATCTAGGGAGTATGGATCAAATGGAATTGTAGTTTTCACCAATTCTAAACTTGTGTGCAACCAGATGAAAGGCATGTACCAAGCTAAGAAGGAGAGGCTAAAACAACTACATGGAAAAGAAAACAATATTGTTAGACAATTTAAATTTTTTAGTGTAAGAAAAAAATTGTGCAAATGTTATAAGATGTTTGGTGATCTATTGTGTGAGGCAATGCCAATTCAAGATTTATCTATCAAATATGAATTAATAGATGAATTAGTATTATAAGGGGCAATGCCAATTCAAGATTCATCTCTCAAAGATGAATTATTGTTGAGACGCTCTCCTTCAAAATTTATTGCTGGACATTGTAACATATCTTTGATATGTGTGTTTTTTACTAATAAATGAATCATTTTTAATGACCATGTGTTTTTTTTAATTATATATCAAGTGTGCTCCCACCATGTAAAGCGGAACTTAGTGAACTTCCCATTTTTATAAAATTAAAATGTGAGGACTTAAACAAATTTTTGTTTAAATTGAGTTTCACACATCAATTAGTGCTTTTAAAGTTGTGTTTTACATAATTTGTGTACTAAATTACATTAATTTTTTGAAATTATTTTAAATAATAATTTAAAAATAATTGCAAATGTCCACTATAGATATATCCATATATATCATGGACGATGAAAGACAAAGATCAATAGAATCCCATGCCTCTACAAGAGAGGGGGATCATGGATCGAGGGATGTTCATGGTATTTATATTAAATGTGCATGTTCCTAAATGAAATTTGAATATATAATCTTATCTCCCTACATACATGTGTGTATACATGTGGAATTAATTTTTTTATTGACTATATATATATATATATATATATATATATATATATATATATATATATCCCCGTGTACGTACATATATACATATGGAATTTAATTTTTATCAATTTTGTGAGTTAAATTAGTTTTTAATAAGTTTTATTTTTATTTTTTACGAGTTAGGAGGACAAGAGTATCTACTTCATTAATGGAGCTTGCCCATGGTTCATGCAATCGTGTTATGATTCACGCAATTTAATCAATCATATGTACATGTATTTATATGTATCAATATATTTTTGAATTGATTATAAATTCATATTTTTTTATGAAACTTCCCTCCCGTCACTTGAGGTTGGTGGTGGTACACATTCCCCTAGAGGCCCATCAATAGGTGGTGGCCAATTGCGTGAGGGTGGTGATATGCATTCCCCCAGAGGCCAATCAATGGATGGTCGTGTTGGTTCTCAACCAATCTGTGGTCATTCTGGTTCTCAACAGTCTTAGGGTGGGCATGATGTTGGCTAGCCATATCGAGGTGGCCATCAATCTGAATATTATTTTGATTCAATTTATACAAATTTGTTTACATGTTTTTTTATTTATACAAAATTTTATATATTGATGCAGAGGGTGAAAATGTTGTTCCAAAAAGACATAGGATAAAATTTGTTATTCAAGAATAAGGTTTTACACCAACCACGACTTATCCGTTTGACATTTCCGATATACCTTGCGAAACGAACATGCAGCAATGAAAATTACAAAGGTGTCAACATGTTCATTCAAAATTGAAGAAAGATCTTGTGTCTTTGAAACTCCCTACTCAGAGTCGAGAAAGCTTAGAAATAGTTACTCACTATTTAAGCAAACTAGTAGATGTGTACCTAATGCTTGGGTCAACCACTGATACTTTTGTAGAAGTGATAAGAAAAATAAAGGAAACAATGTTGGGTCCCGATACATGGGAGGTTGTTAAACAAAGTGTTACAACAGAAATGACCAATTCTATGTTTAATTTTAAAGAAGGGTTGAAAAGGAAGATGCTAAAGGTGCAATATTTCAAGCACCCTGATATAGCTAGACATTTGTATGATAGGCACCTTGCTGCCTATGGAATACTCCCATGGAACGACGAGGTTTCGCTTTATTGTGAAAAAATATTTTATGTAGAATTCGTTTTGGGAATGAAACCCAATTATAATGACCTTCCCTCTGAATTTTTGGTCTCGAAAAAGGTCAATTATGTGACCATAGGGGCGCTAATCGTGATGTTGATTTTCCTCGCCCCGAGAAACCATTGGTTAGTCGACCTCTTCATGTGGAAACTTTGTGGTCAGAGATGGATGCCACTTCTCAAATTAGTCGACAAGCAAGGGATGTCATCATTGACAATGTTCAGAGTGGACTGGGTGGAGTTGATGTTTGTCTGAATCGACAAAGAGCACGAGAGAATGCATGTGCTAATTTTGTGTATCATACAGATGATGAGATAGGCAACATGAGTGTTGAAGATCTCAAAACATATCCAAAAAATTGTTGCAATGGTTGGTAGGACCTAATTATTCATGAAGAAGAGGGCATGGGATCGGTATGTGTTAATGGTTAGGGTGATTATTTTAACACATGTACAATTTGTAATAAACACATAAATACATACATTGATTTTTATACATTAATCTAACAAAAATGTATTATATATGTTAACACCATTTTCAGTTCTCACGCTCGATGAACGAAGATGTTAATATCACAGTCGAAGCCTCAGCTTCATACAATCAATTTGGTTCTCACCATCAATCACACAATCAAGATGGTTCTCACCATCAAGATGATATGTTGCCACATGTTGGTGTTTTTTAAGTGAAAATGATTATGTACAATTATTTTTTATCTATTATTATATATCGAAACATGATGAAATATTTTTAAAATAAATAATTGTGTACAGATGTACATGTATATAATTAAATGTTAACAAATTCTAATTTCGTCTGATGTTTTTGGGATGGAGGTACCTTCTTCTTCGTTGGGAGATGTGCCAAATCCACCATCACAAGTATGAACAATTTTTCACTTAAATATGTTTTTATTTTTATATATTTCAACTCAAAAGTTCCATTAAAAAACGAGATCTAGATCTTGAGTTATTTTACAGTTTTAAAATTTTTGAATTTTAGGTTTCCAGAGATTTTCTTTCAGAGCCACCCATAGGAGATGTGCCCAATCCACCATCACAAGTATTCAATTTTTCACTACATGTTTAAGTTATAAATTGAAGTTCAAAAGTTTTATTATAAAATGAGATCTAGATCTTGAGTTATTTTATACTTTTAAAATTTTTGAATTTTAGGTTTTTAGAGATGATTTCCATTCTCCAAGGACTCTAGCGATGGAGTGTGTGATGGATATATGAACATCCACTCCATTTGAACAAGTTGTCTAAATTTTTGTTTAATATTATTGAAAATTAGTTTATATGCATTTTCATTTGAAAAATTATATATATATATATATATATATATATATAATTGTACATGTAAATTATACAATTTACTGTGGAAGATGTTACTATGGAGGATGTTTTAATGGACAAGAAACAAAATACAATGGAGAGGGAACCACATGAGGTATTGCATGATTTTTTTTTTCATTTTTTTTTAACATGAAGTTCTATATTCTCATTCAATTTTAAAACATGAAATTTTATTTTTTTTACACATTATGTACAGGTTCCCCATTCTTCATAGGATAGCATGAGGATCGGGACTTTGCTGACAGAGACACTAGATCCATCTGAATTTGATTGATGATGCACATGTGTGCAAAATTATATTTGATAAATCTAGTCTTAAATTTAATTTTTTATATATAGCCTTATCTATGCAATCATAATTACTTTTCTATATAACTTGATACTTGTAACACTATACATTGAACTAGATATATATTTACTTTTATTGTTCATGTGCGATACAAATTTTGGACATATTTTATTGTTTGGATATAGTTTTAAACTACATTTACTTTTATCAAGAATGATTTTAAGTTTTGGATAGCCACATTTGGCATGTGATCGCATGTTGTGATATATAATGTTTTGTTTTTAAAACTCAAGTTGTTTTGTTTTTAAAACTCAAGTTGTCATTTTATTTTTTAAATATAAAATGAATCTAGATGGAAATTTTAAATTACAAAACACATGTACATGTGTATATTTTGGATAGTTGAACTACATTTGGCATGTGATCACATTTTGTGATGTAATTTTTTGTTTTTAAAACTCAAGTGGTCATTTTATTTCTTAAATATAAAATTAAAATCTAGATAAAATTTTCAAATTACAAAAGACGTGTATATGGATAGTTGCACTACATGTGGCATGTGATCTCATGTTGTGATTTAATGTTTTGTTTTTAAAACTAAAGTTGTCATTTTATTTGTTAAATATAAAATGAATCGCTAGATGGAAATTTCAAATTACATTTTCACAATGTGTACATTTTGGATGGTTGAACTACATTTGACATGTGATTGTGATATAATGTTTTGTTTTAAAAAAAAAATCACTTTATAAATCTTAAATATAAAATTAATCTCTCTAGATGGAAATTTCAAATTACAAACCATATACATACATGTGTATATTTTGGATAGTTGAGCTACATTTGGCATGTAATCACATGTTGTGATATAATGTTTTGCTTTTAAAATTCAAGTTGTCATTTTATTTGTTAAATATAAAATGAATCTCTAGATGGAAATTTCAAATTACATTTTCACAATGTGTATATTTTGGATGGTTGAACTACATTTGGCATGTGATTGTGATATAATGTTTTGTTTTTAAAAAGTTTTCATTTTATAAATTTGTTAAAAATATAAAATGAATCTCTTTAGATGGAAATTTCGAATTACAAACCATGTATAAATGTGTATATTTTGGATAGTTGAACTACATTTGGCATGTGATTACATTTTGTGATTTAATGTTTTGTTTTTAAAACTCAATTTGTCACTATATTTGTTAAATATAAAATGAGGTTGGCATTATATTTGTTAAATATAAAATGAATCTAGATGGAAATTTCAAATTACAATTTACACATAAATGTGTATTTTTTGGATAGTTGAACTACATTTGGCATGTGTTCACGTGTTGTGATATAATGTTTTGTTCTTAAAACTCAAGTTTTCATTTTATTTGTTAAATATAAAATGAATCTAGATGGAAATTTCAAATTACATTTAAGACATACATACATTGGTACATGTTATGCATTTGAACATGTGTGTGAATGTTATATAATTTTAGGATGTACATCTATTAATTAGGTGATATTTAAGTAAAATAAATATAGATATTTTAAAATCTAAAAACAATCATAAAATGTATAGGTCAGAAGCCATACCATGGCCCCGCGCCAGCGTCATAAATCCATCAGAGGCAGCTACAAAGGTGCATTTTCTGGTCGCTCTCACCATGGCAACGACCAACGATTAGAATCCACCGAGGGCTCTGCATCTGATAGCCATGATGTGTGGGCTCCTCAAGTGTTTGATAACATTCACGGGGAGGCTGTTTTACCTCTAGAGAATCCCAAGGGTAGAAGAGGCAGGAAATCCACTATTCTGAAATTTGTGCAGCCTTTACCTAAGAAAACCAACCCACTTCTAGGTTATGAGCCCACGATGGAGGAGATAAGTGTTTGGTTTATGGACTCAGACGGTGTATGGACAAGAGATTGCGATGCGGAGTACCAAGTCACTCCCATCGTCCATTGAACCCTCAGAAGCCTCCTCGAATGCCCATAGCTGAGGAGGAATCCATTGCTAGAGAATACAGGTTCCTGATAGAGGAAGAGGACCAGGCGATGGACGAAGATGAATGAACTCCATGATTGTCACCTCAGGATATACTTCAACTCTTTTGTTTTTATATGGGCCACTGAATATCTTGTATTACAAGACTGGATGACACTCTCAAGGGGTTGGTTTCTTCCTTTGAGGCAGCCCCAAACTTGGTTTATTTTGAACACTACCAAGCCAGAGATATGCTAAGCATTTCTTTCCATCTCTGCCCATTGCCTCTGTACAGGTTTTCATTCTTTTAATATAGTTTAGCCCATGTTACAAACAAAAAAATGTTCACATGAATATATGTACATAAAAATGATTGAAGTACATGTTTGAATATATGTAAAAATGATTGAAGTACAATACATATCGATGTATATATTTAAAAACAATCATAAAATTCTAGGTGTTCTTAGATGTGTCAATCATAAAATTTTAAAATTGTATTAGAACATATATATCTAGTACACAACATTTTTCATTAATGTACATAGAAAATCTACTTTCAGTTGATAGTAAACTTGAAATTACAAAACACGTACCACACATTTTGTTGGGTGTGGAGCCTGATTATCTTGTTTACTTTGTATCACAGCATTGGACCCCTGTACCTTAATGGGGCGGAAATGCTGCCCATAATTAAACGCTGCTTGGGGGGTCCAAGGGGGGCGGTTGTGAATTTATGGAGCCCCCCTTGGAGGGGGTTTCGGGGGAAGCACCCCCGAAGCTAAAAATAGAAGTAAAATTGCCTTGTAAAAGTATAGTAATTTCTAGTCAATCTGGGCCGTTCATTAGGAAGATGATCTTACGGTAGAAGTTATGTTTAGTTTATGGTTTTTTTCCCTAGAAGGAAACCCCTCGTTTTGTATGGGGGTATTGTATTATGGTTGTGCATTGTATGTGTATTCTCTGAGCGAGAAACAGATAGGGAGACTATGAGAGAGAACAGAGGATATTACAGCGGATCTGCTATAGGTTGTGTCTCTTCATTTTGTTGGATAATAGAAAGGAAGGACCGACTGTTCTGGGTGGATGTAGCCCAAACTGGGTGAACCACGTATATTTGTATCTCTCTGGTTTTATGTTTTTTGTGTCCCTGTGTTTTCCGCATATTTTATGTGTTGCATTGCTCTGAAATATATAATTTTCTAACACATTTTTCATTCAAGAATGAATATTATAATTTACTTTTAATAGACACATGTCTAAAACAAAATTGTGCAACTTCAAATTTGCATTATATCAACTATGCTAGATACACAAAGATTTACATTTTGCAATAATGACATTATGAAAAATTGTACTAGAGAATTTATGACATTTTTTAGACCAGATAATTTAGACATGTGTATGTGTACACGTGCATAAATTACTCGTGTGCATGTACCAAAACAATGTACATGTGCAAACACTTGTACATATAACATAAAAAGGAAGTTCAATTTTTAGTTGATTTCTGGAAGTTCTAAAAGATGAATCCAAAGAGAAGAAATTGTTGGGAAGTTCAATCAAAAAAATTCCAATGGAATGCCATCTTAAATGATCTGTTCATGATTGGATTTTGACATTTTCCATTTCTTAATTTTTGTTTTTTTCTTTGATTGAACTTCTATCAACTTTATGCGTGCTGCACACACCAAGTGACTATATTGACAAATTATGACATCAGGTTCATAGTCTTGAAAGTAAACAAAATCCCCACTTTGATTAGTTTGTAGGAAAAAATAAACTTTCAATTTAATATACCCTTTGTCGTATGTAAACCCATGATCATCACAGTTGTCTAATAATTTCATCTTTCGTTCAGTGCAACACATCAAATAATAATTCACATTTTCATCGTTCATAGTAGGTGCAACTAAAACACAAATATCTCTTGTACAATAAAACAAACTTATGTATTTAAATTTAGATCATAATTAACATGAAAAATTAACCTTAAAATTAACATGTGTACTTGATTTTATTATCTATTTCTAGATCTCTATCATTTGAAAGAAATTGAAATGTTACCTTCTCTAACAAGGTCAGAAACTCGATCACCATCATATGATATTGTAGTCTCCTATGATTGTATTTCTTCAAATCTTGCAATGGACATTTTCCCCTTTGTATTTAGTTTTGTATGTTGCCAATATTTACATACATTTTGTTTTCACAAACATCATTGGATTCTATGTTGTCTATGCAAACATGACAAAAAAATAATATTTTCTTGTATCCAATGCAAACACATTTTTGGAAAACTTTGTTTTAATTGAATGCAATTTTCGAGTCCCTTTTATTGTTTCAATGCCATCTCCAATCGATCTATCTACATCTTAGACCACAATATGCAAAAAAAAACTATATGGAAAATTCAAAGAATAATATAAATATGATATCAAAATACCATAAAAAATAATCATTGTGATAAATGTACTGTTTGAAATTAGAAATCAAATAAAAATTAAATTGAATGTACCTTCGTACTTCCCTTGATCGGTTAGTCTCATGGATTAGTGCAGCAATGCAACATTGAACAAATTCTTCAGCTGAGACAAGTCAGTTTGCAGGGTGGTCCATTTGATATATTCAAAGTGCTCGTTATATGCATGCCCATGCACCATCATGTTCTCCTTTTCCATGACCAGTCTTAAAGAAATTCCAACAATGTTTAATACGGGTTTTCATATGAAGATAACACAACCAAAAGAATGATCGTGAAGATTTGAATTGACATGTGCTTCCATTTGACCATATCCAATGTTCATTGAATTTTATTCCACAACTTTTCAAGGAGTCATAAATATTTTCAAAATAGTGTTGTACAAAATATGTATCATGTGTACGATGGTCACTGATATAAAAGTGATATTCTTTAAAAAGATGTCGATTTTCACTAATGCTTTCTATATGATCAACATTTTTTTCAGCATGTCTATATAGAATATGGACGAGCATGGAGACTTGGTCAGAATGATAGTATTCACTCTGAATTTCTTTTTGTGGAACAAATGTGTAGTTTTCTGCAAAATCAGCTATTGACAAAATGGTCCCTAGTGGAAAAAATTCATGGGATTTTTTGAATTGCAAGTCCTGCCATTGAGCTCTATGGGAATGCTTTATGTATTTATAAATTTCTGGCTCAAAATCTCTCAAAAAATCTATAACAAAAATTTCTTCTTCTTGTAAATCAATTCTTTTAGCACTTGTAGTACTACTTGAACATTGAATTGATGTATGGATATATTCATATCTCTTCCATTTCACTTTCATGTTGGACAATGATTGATCATTTATGTCAGTACGATATTTGTTTTAAAATTTAGTCAAATTTCCACAATCATCACATTTTTTACCACAAGCACATTTCTTTTGGTAAAATAATTCATGGCTTTCTCTTCCACATAGAATTTGAGATATGAAATCATATATAGTGGCAGGAGGAGGTGAATCTTTCCAAAAAAAAATACCAAAATTAAGGAATGTTTCATAATATAATTGAAATTCCACATGATAACGACAACAACAAGTGTCGCGTACAATGATAGGTTTTACATACCATGGTTTTTTTTGCACAAAAGCACTGATTGAGACATAAATTTCACGATTCTCTTCTTTGAACTTATTGAACAACTCTATTTGAGTGGTGTCCAAGAAATGTTTTGGATGTTCTTCGTACTGATTTCGCGCTATTCTTCTTCACATCACATCCCTTCTTTTGGTGAAACACATGAATTTTTCATCCAATAATCATATATTATTTTTTAACATTTTCTCCAAGTATATCTTTGTATGGTTTTCTACAAATAGCTATCCAACAAGCGAGTTCATCATTTACATCTATTTGCAATCGAAATTTCTGATGTTTGCGCAAAGTTTTTCGTGAGGTTCCTAATGCTTGTGCCATAGAATTTACCAAGCTATTATCTTTAGTACTTGATGAAACCACTGCCATATGTATTGCTCTATGTGCATCTGAAACAATTTTCTTTCTAGATCTTCTAATTGAATTTAGAGCACTATTTATATTTTGTATCACATTTTCCTTCATCTTTTTATCTTTTGTTGATTTTCGAATACCCAATCAAGTCGTAGCTTCTTTTAATTTCCTTGATGTTAAGGGATTTTTCAACAACTGGGCTTGAACTGCCACACTTTCATCTTTGAAGAACGAATCAATAATGCAATAAACACAATATCGTATAACATGGTTAGCTTTTTTATCTCCATATGTGTGAGTGGAAACATTTCTAACATCTCATCATTGATATTGATTTGATCTGTACATATTAGAATTAAATGTACATAATAAGTTTACGTATTCAATAAATGTTTAAATTAATAAATATGTGTAATTTCAATAATACACGTGTTCAACATATATATACATACCTCGTGATTCAATTTCTTCACTTGAATTTCTTTCAACATTTTCACCATTTTCAATCATTGGTTAAATATATCTTTCACTTTCTCTTTCAAAATTTTGTATCTCATCATCAATGTTTTAAGGAATATCTCTCTCTATTTACATTGCAAAATATTTTTCAAATTAGTTCATCAAATAAAAATTAACTTTCACAATATACGAGGCAAATTTTAAATATCAAATTTATAATATTTACATTTACATACCTGCTTCAACTTCTAGTTGAGGTTGATTTTCCCTTTCAATATTTGAGTGCTCTTCTCTCTTTTTTTTGTGATATTCTCACCCTTGTTCTCTACGTTCCTTAGGCTCTCTTGTTCGATCATATTTTCTCTTGCAATTCCTTCGATTTCCCATGATAATTGAGTATGAAGCTCAAAACATTTTCTTCAAAAATTTAAACAAAAACTCAATTAAAAAAAAGCATCACAAAAAATTTCATTTAAGAAAAAAACTCATTTTAAAAATTTTGCACAAAATACATACTTCAACCCAAAACACTTACTTTAAAAAACCCAAGAAAAAATGTCTTCTAAAAATGAAATGAAGCTCAAAATATTTCCTTCCAAGTCCTGCAAAAAAAATTCATTTAAAAAGTTAGACAAAAACTCATTTTAAAAAACCATTATAAAATATTTACTTCAACCCAAAACACGTACTCTAAAAAAATGTCACTTTAAAAAATACCTCCAAAAAATGTCCATTGAAATTTAAGCCCAACCTCTTTAAAACTGTCACTTTAAAAAATATCTCCAAAAAATGTCCTTTGAAAATTAAGCTCAAAAAACTCTAAACAAATATCTCTAAAAACAAAATACCTCCAAACAATGTCCTTCGAAAATTAAGCCCAAAAATCCTCTAAAAAAATATCACTTTAAAAAATACCTCCAAAAAATGTCCTTTGAATATTAAGCCTAAAAAGAGTCCATTGAAAATTAAGCCAAAAAAAAGACCAAAAAATGTCTTTTGAAAATTAAGCCCAAAAACCTCTAAAAACAAAATACCTCCAAAAAATTGTCCTTTGAAAATTAAGCCCAAAAGGCATCTAAAAAAATATCACATACCTCCAAAATATGTATCACATTCCTCCAAAAAATGTCCTTTGAATATTAAGCCAAAAAGAGTCCCTTGAAAATTAAGCCCAAAAAAAGTCCTTTGCAAAATCAGCTCAAATGAAGAAATGTGCGAAATTATGTGAAAATAATTATTTCGTTTTCAACTATTGATATAGCCGCGAAATGTTTTTTGGAGGGGCTTCATCAAATTTTTTGGCCGATGTAAAGTTGATTAAAATTTCAGGGGAACTTTTGTAAAAACTTCGGCCGAACTTTTGTAAAAATTTCGGTCGAACTTTTGTGTCGTTAGAATTGACAGGCTGTCGAGACAAAAAACAATTCGGCCAAACTTTTTTAAAAGTTCGGTCGAACTAACACGTCTCCAATTATGCAGCAGCTCGTCTCTGAACACATTTCTTCAACTTTGGACTGATTAAACTCCATGAAATTTTTTGAATTAACTATCGAAACCAACACAAGAATTTGCAGAATTAAATCTACTTTCAGGTAATATAACTTTTATGGAATTTCATAAATATTTACTAATTTTAATTAATTTTGTAATAAACTGGGTGCAAAAAAATTCTGAAGGTCATTATGACTCAGTGAAATCAATATTCTGTATCTTCCAAAATACACTGTAAAAATAATTGAAAAAATTATGGCTCATTCATCTGTAATGGGTAGTTATTAGATTTTTACTTTATAACTTATATGTTGAGAAATTTTTTGCGAGCCGAAACATATTCAAAATATGCAGTTTTTTCATATTGGAAATTCTAGTAATTATGATATGCATCATTTGGTTTGGTAAATATAACGAAACCGAAGTAGACTTTGTCTAGGTTGTTGTAACACATTTTGTTTCTAAAAAACACAAAGTTTTCAAAGAATACACCAATGTGTTTGAACATGAATTTTTATGAATCCTTCGATTGTTGAAGAACACACAATGAAATGTTAAGTTGACATATCAAATGTGTATAAGAAAATTCCAAAAAATAAGTAATAGAAAGTTAATAAAATTTTTGACAACTTTTATTTTTATCGTAAAATGAAATTCTAAACAAAAAAATTGTTTTGGCTTGCAGAAAGTTGAACAACAGAAAAAAAAAAAATGATATTTTTTTCTCAAAAAAGGGCAAAAAGTGTAACCCAACTTCACATTTTCACTTTAAAATTTCATTTTCATATTCACAGAATAAAGATTGAGTTTCCTAAAGATTTCTAATGAATATGTTTATGGCTACCATGGAGGAAAAAGCGAGATCATGGTATGAGAGTCTACCATCTGCTAGTTTATATTCTCTAAAGGACTTTCATTCAGTTTTCTTTCAACATTATCAAATCTCTAATTATTCCTTATCGATGATTGATAGTTGTTTCCAGATCTCAAATAATTTCATTGAGTTTCTTGAAAATTTGTATGGGGATGAAGAGTGTCTAGATGATGAGATCATAGAAGTGCTATATGATTTTCCTCCCAACGAGAATCAATAGCTTCCTCCTTGGATGAAAAATACCAAGACCAAGAAAAAGAAATGCTTATTCCTGATTTTGAAAATGAAAATAATCAAGCCAATGTTAACTGTTATAAAACTCAAGTTTCTCCTCTATCTGAAGATGAGATAGATCAGCTCCTGAAAATTCATGTTACAACCCAATGTAATGCATGTTCGTAGTGTTCACATAGTCAATAATGTGTTAGTGAAACTTCTTCCATCATTGAAATGAAAATATAAGTTTAAATGTTGGCAATAACGACATTGATGAAACTATAAAAGAAGTTGTTGTGAGTAAGCCAATTTGTGATGATGATTTCCTACAAGGAGATGATCTAACAGATTATGTTGTCTTTCATGAAGAGGATAGGGCTGTCATGTTTGACAATATTGAAGAATGTTTTATGTTCAAGGATGATTTAGACTATGAATGGAAGGGGAATGAGTCCGAGAGAGATGGTATGCTAGAGGTAGAATCATATTTTCCCATGCTTGAGGAATTTACAGCCAACACTTAGATAACAAAAAGTCATACTTCCCTATGCCTTCCTATGGATCAACAACCAAGTGTACTTACAAATCAGAATGAAGGGTCTGCTTGTGTTTTTTCTGGATCTCAAGACAAGGTAACATTTAAAATTATTGAAGATCCTTACATTAATTTTTTGCAGCCAATATGGATGATATCTTTTCTTGAATTTCTCGATCATGAGCACATTTTCAGTGGACACTCAGAGTTTCCTATCTTTTTTTTTTTCTGCTTGCTCGAGGAAAGTGAGAGAAAAATTCAAGTAAGTAGCCATTTGTTGGATAGGTTACATTGGAAGGATCACTTCACATGATTGTACATATGTCTTCAATAGGCAGGTGGTTGTCATCAGGATTTGAAGCCCTCAAGTCTTGGTGATATATTGCCATCAATAAGTTTAGTAAGTTTTTATTTTAGTCAGTCCAATTTTGAGTCAGTTTATCGAGTCAATTTTTCAGTATTCAATCTAGTTTTTAGCTTTTGACTACATGCCCAATGGTTAGGCTAGTTGGTCTAAGGTGTTCTTGACACCTCCAAGGAGATGTCATCCCCAACTAGAGCCAATATTAGTGTCAGTTTTTGCATCCTTCCATCAGTGATCAAATAAACTCTTTCATGTCATGTTAAGTGTCCCATTTGGAAATTTTAGTCATTCCATTAGGTCATCATGCAAAAATTTGGTCACTTGGTGCAGATTTAGGTCTGATCTCACTCCTTTTAAAATTTTGTAACTTGCTAGCTCATTTCACCACTTTGCTGAGTGTACCATCAATCATGAGTTGTCATCATCATTTCAGTCATTTTCATCATGGTTTCATTCATTCAGAGTCTCCATTAGGTTTTAGGGTTTCCAAGGTCATCAACTCATCATTTCATTTCATAAAAACCTAGCAAATGAAGAAGTGCCAATAAATAAGTTTCATTAATAAGTTTGTTTTGTAAATATGATTTCAACAACAAAATGTAATTTTGTTTTTCCTAATTTGTAATAAATTCTCAAAATTCCAAGTAGCTACATACTCAAAGTTCCATTAACAGATAAGACAAAGTTTGAAAAAGTAAAATAGTGTTCCTAAGCCATCAAAGGATAAAGTTCAATGATCTAGTTCAGAAAATGAAAGATTAAAAATAATGAAAAGTCAATTTCAATAAGGGAAAGGTGGGTCCCTAGGTTGTTTAATGACATTTCTGCAGGCATAAAGGCTCCCAAAGACCAAGAAGACATTAATTTTCATATTCAAAGCATCGAGCTCTCAGCCTCTCAAGAAAAAAATCGAGTTTGCCTCCAAAAAATCATATTCTGGGATATTTTGTTGCGCTTTTTCCAGTTGCACGCTGCACTTTTTCCACAAGCATTGCTTTTTTTCCATATTTTCGCTGCATTTTTTCTCTACACGCTATGCATTTTGCAGAAGGTAGCCACGGTCTCTAAAATTCGTTGTAGAGGTTTTCATCATCAATTCAGGGTTTCTACAGTTGTTTTCAAGTAAGTGGCATCTTCATTAGCCCCTCCTTTCAGCTTGTGGTGTCAATTTCATGGTGTATACCCTCCATTACATTTTATGCTATGTTTTAATCAATTGAAACCCTAGTTGCTAATTTACAAACTCAATCACTCTCCCAAGGACCAATACACCTTCCCTACACCCTAACTTACTCCCCACTACCCATACACTTACTCATTTCCCATTCCCAAAGCCCTATTTCATAAACCCTGCCACTCTAGTTATGCTTTCCTAGGAAACTAGATACCTCCTTGTAATACAATTTCCTACCCTATTTCCATAACTATTTCACCCTCCCATTACTTCCTTAAGCTCACTAATTCCTTCCTACGTTCCCTCGAATTTTCACTTACCTATCACGATACCCTAACCACACTATCCTAATCCCTTTCCCCTTCCCCTTCTTCCATATGGTTTTAAAACACAAACTAAGCATAATGGAGGAAGAAAGAAACACAATGGAGGAGGAAATAAATGCCACACACAAAGACAAGATAACATATAACAAAGGAGGGAGGATTTTGAGATTAGAGCCAACATACACAAGAGAACTAATGGCATCATGTTTAGCTTTCAGATGTTTCCAGCATGTGGGTTGGATTGAATTTTTTTAGATGGTACAAAGAGTCCAAACTCACCCTACTTTGACCAAGGTTTTCATCAGCAACCTCCAAAACAACCAAGTGACTATAGCAGGGGTGACCTTCAGTATCTCCATTGATATCATAACAGCAACAACATGGACACCCAACGTGGGTGAAAATTGGTTTAAGACCAAGGATTTGGATGCGCATTTTTATAAGCCTTATCTCAAGGCACCTTACAAACAAAACATCAAAAAGGTCTTTCCTCTTGGCCAACTGTTGAACATATTTTCCCCCATGATGAAAATAATCATGAAATACTTTACTTGTGAGGGCAGATTTTCTATATTATACATCTATCACATTAGGCTACTCATTCATTTCACTAGGGTGAAATTTCTCAGCCTCCCCTACTACTTGTATAGAAGCATTGATAAAATGGCCTACATTGTTCAAAACACAGATTTTTAGCTTTAGATGAACAACATCTTCCATGACTCTCTGATTAAAATCATTGTCCTTCACCACATTAATCAACTGAACATATCATGGGAGAATTTCATAGAGGCTGATGTCTTCATTGCAGGTCCAATTCAACTTGCTAGACCTATTGCACCCATAGTTTCAGATCCTCACAGGAAGACTAGGCAAACTAGTAGGGCTACAGTGAAAGAGGTCAAAGAGGCCAAAGAGGTCAAAGAATCCAAAGAGGTCAAAACCTATCAGAGGGGACCTAGTCAAGTGTTTTCTCCACATATTGTGGAAGGGGCCTTTCCTTCTTCATAAACAAAGCAGGGAAATCAAAAGTAGAAAGAAACAGTTGTCCGTGAGAGGAAGACCTTCATAAGGAAGAAAGATATTTTGATTTGGTGGAACTGGATGTCCAAGATGATTATGAGGCATAAAATTTGATCATCGAAGATAAATATTCCATAATCAAATAATTGCAGTACAATATGGCAAGAGCCCAATTTGTCACATCATTCCTTGAACAAGAGAATAAGCAACTGAAAGACAAGAAGGTACTCATTGACTTAGAGTTGCTAAAGGCAAAGAGATAAGACATCAAAGGTAAAGGAGTGATGAAAGCTGATGAGTCTGACCATGGTGAGACTAAAACCATCAAGAAAAGAGCAGAAACCAAAGGTCTTAAGAGAGCTTTATAGCAGGAGAAACATGAGGCAGAGCAACTCAATTTTGAGGAAAGGATTGCAAAGGAGATTGATGAAGATAGAGAGGTGTGGCTTGAAAAGGTGAACATCCACCTTGAGAAGCTCCTCCATAAGGCCAACAAGTACAATGATATGCTCAGAGACATGGAAAACATATGCATCACCAGAAACAATATTTGCAACATCAGGATCAAGGAGTTGAAGGAGAAACACAAGCAAACCCTAATCAAGAAAAAGGACGAGGAAAAACTTGAGATTCTTTCTTATGCCTTCCTGATTGCTTGAGACACCTCATCAACACTTCATTTAACAATTTTGATGAATTTTGGGCAAGTTTTCAACTTTTTGGCATTTCTGCAAATTTTGACACACTTTTTGCACAGTCAGCTTGCAAAAAGTGCAGTGTGGACCACGTTGAGTTTTTTTAGAGGCCTCTAAATGACAAATGGCTTGCATATTTGGATTCAGAATGATTTCTACATGCAATTTCAACTATTGGTACTCAAAACATAGATATTTTGATAGGTGGAAAATGCCAAAAACCTCTAAAAAATCAACTTTCTGCTCCATTTTTCAAACCTTCGCTGTGCTTTTGGAGCAGTCTTGGGAGACTTGATTTTTGAGGCACTTCCCTCAACCATTTTCAGAACTTGAAGGAATTTTTTACAACTAGACTGGAATATATTTCCAATGAGCCATCTTGGGCTGAATTTAGACCTTGTGAAGGTAGTCAAAACTCAATTTTAAGGTCCACGCTGAAATTTTTCCCTACCACATTGTGCTTTTTCCAAGCACGTTTTGGTTTTTGTAGTTTCTTGTTTTCTTCAAATTTTTCCAGTTTAATTAGTTAATGGATGAATTCAGTGGATTTTTAATCATGTAATGATTAAATGTAAATGTAATTATGTCTAACTAGTTACTAGGGGGTAGATACATCATGTAAATAAGCAATTTTGGTGAAAGCGAATCCGTTTCATGAATGATAGGGATAAGTTGGATAACCTCCCTCATCATTAGGATTCGAGTTGAGCACTTTGGGGATCAACTCCACAAGTCAGGGATTCGACCCCTGAGAGTGGGAGAAGTTGTTTTTGGACTATATCTTTGATTTCCTTTCTCATTGCAATGGTTGGATGTTGTAGAATTTGATCATTGAACATATTTGTAATCAGACTTTTGGCAAGAAATAATAGACTGAGTTGCATCTATTTTGACGGGATACTTGTTGTGATGTTATTTTACATTGTTTCTTCTTATGTTTTGCAAATGTGTGAATGTATTTTGATTTCATATTCATGCCATCTCTTAATGTAATTGATTCCTAAGTCACAAAGATAGAATTCATTAGCTTATGCTCTATTTTGGATGAATAATTACAGTTTTGTTTCATATTTCTTCTAATTGAAAAGAATTCATGTTGCCAGTGCTCTTTTATGAAACGCTAGCAGTCTAGACCACTCCATCAAGATACCTTAACTTTTTAAAGTACTTACCTACCTTTCCCCATCAAATCCCTACAATTTTGATCCTTGTTTGCCCTGACCTAGTTCTTCCTTGACTTATTCACCATCCAGCACCTCAATTCAATCAACCAAACCCTAGTGCTACTATACCTGGCCAAAAATATCATTTATCTATTCCCCTTGACTGTGATCTTGGACAGAGCCCTCTCCTGCCTAGTAGGGCTAGCTACTTGGCAAAATATTGGTTCGTGTTTACCTTTGCTGGTCCCTTCTCTGCCTCAAAGATCCAGTGGAGTGATAACGGGCGGAGTGATTATGAGGTTATGGTTCTATTTTTTAGAGACAATTATGAACTGCTCTCATTCCACTATTGGATTTTGAAAGGCTTGTAGCACATTTGCTTTGATTTATCAACATTTAATGAGAATTAATTCAATTCATGCAATGATTCTCGTGCATTCCTTTGTTGGTTATATTAGCTAAATGGTATTCTAATTATGTATGCATGTGTGTTTACATATTGGTTTCATGTTAATTAACTATTTTGTTGCATGCGACTTCCATGTTTATTTTGGATCTCTACACTTTATTCCATATAAATGTTAGAAATTAATTGTGAACTAATTTGTGGTTTGTTTCTAAAATTTTCCTACTTGTGTATATCTTAGTTAGACTTAGACATCTAATTGTTTCTTAAGACACACCCTTTCTTATTAATTTTTAATTACATTATTGCATCATGTTCTGCTAGCCATCAATGGAGGGTTGATATCGTGCTCATTCTTTAGGCATTTTACACTTGGTATCACATTTACTTCTCTTCATTTGAAAACCAAGAGTAACCCACGCACCTAGTGGAAATGGGGCCCACAAACTGGATGGGGCTCCTATCCCAAATGATATGAGGTCTAATTGGGACTTCACACCAAGGTGACCCCCCTACTATTGGTGGAACATTCCAGCACCATCAACGAAACCTCAAGCATCCATGCACTTGACTACCTCCTCCTCTCAAAGAGAGTCTACAACCTTCAATGAGGTAATGAACCATGATATTTGGAACATCGTAGATTGCAGAAACCCCATACAATTACTAGTTAGTTGAGGCATATTAGGCCACCATGCATATTCATGCAAATAACTTTGTAATTCATGAGAATATCAACAAACACATAGATCCATAAGTTTAATCATTATCATGCAGGAATCTATAACAACACATAAAAAAATAGCATACATATATCTCAACAACTTCCTGAGATGAATTTAATCCATGCACTCAACATACAAATTACACTCTTAATGAGGTATCCCACCAATATGATTATGGTTGTGAGTTGCCCAAACTTATAAACATATATAGACCATAGAAACTCATGAGGTCACATATCAATCCTGACAGATATCATATCACCAGTAAAAATTGTATCATGCATCCCACACAAGAATATAAATTTTGTGTCCGCATAACTCAAGCAACTCATAATCTCCATAGATACACAAGTTAGTTGGTAAATCTTGATTAAATAGTGAATCATCATAAATTCAAATATGACATAAAAATCTATAGGTTATCATGCATAATCCAAGAATACTTATCCGAATGGTTTGTGATAGTTGCAAAATGAAGGAGAGATTTCCACTCTCCTCACAACCTTAGTCCAATGACACTTCAACCTTTCTTGTAGTTGATCACGTGAGAGTTGGAACTAGGGTCTGAGGAATTTATTACACTGTGGAATTTTACATTAGTGGTTCGCTCATTTACTGATATCCACACCATCCACACATGCTTACACAATAGCGTGTCAAACAATGTAAGGGGAATTGATGCCCAAAGTCACAAAGCACAAGCTCAAGGTCACCAAGCACAGATTCCAAGTTACAACTCGATAATAAAATCCAGTTGTACCTTAATCAGTTGTACCATGCTCCACTACTACGCTTGTCAAGAAACTCTAGTCTTGAATAGAATAGAACTAGTATTAGCCAGCATGCCAAGACTCAAAACAAGTCTGAAAATTATCTCCCAAAGAACCTCTTCCTTTTCATAATCCTCTCGCTATCCCTTCTAAGCTACCTTTCTTTTATTTTTCCTTGAGTCGCTGTATGCACTCCCTTGAGCATGTCCCTTCTATTTCATTCATGTCCTGACATGAAATTTCAATTATTTCCTCCATCTAATCATGTCTTTGTTAGGTGGCAGGTGGCGGCATGCCAGTTTCTCTCTCCTCGGTTAAGTATGGGCCTATCCACAACACGCAATAGGTACTCAACATAATAATATGTTTTAATACCAAATGTGATACATAAAATATTTTAAAAATAATAAAAAATTGAATGAATACAATCTAATAGAATGAGAAACCTTTTCTATAATAAATCCAATACAAATAGATGATAAGGTGATCGTAAGAATAAGTGTCTTTAGCATATATATGAGACACGCATATATATAAAACACACAGGGCACAATACAAGATTCTTTCCTCTAATATAAAAAAATAGAAATGTAATAACCAAAAGTCTAAGGCTTACTAAGAAATTTTATATGCTTCACATCAACCTACATTTTAGAATGTAATATATAAAACAAAATAATTAGACCATTTTCATAAAGCATAAGCACATGGTTTCTAATTGTAATATTGAATATTGTGTTTTAAAATGATATCCTCAACATCAGTTTTAAGACGAAAATGAAATCACGTGAGAATACAAAGCCATATAGGATACATGGCGATAAAGGCCGAGAGTCATATTTTTGAAGGCTAAGAGTCTAGTAATTTCAATGCCCATGGTTATTGATAGGTTTCATAAAAACAACATTTCTACCCATGCAAAGGATTCCTTTGAACAATGTAACTACTTATATTTATAAGTTAAATAGATACATTATTGGCTTGTACTCTAGTATTACAAATTATGGTGGGTTGTTGTCTATTCTCACTATTGTTATTTTTCCTAAAATTTCTAGAGATAGATATTGTATTATGTAGCCTATTCTCTTACATAAAACATCTATTCTTACTTATGTTATATGGTGTTATCAAATTGATACAAAATAATTATTTCTTTATATTTATATTTTTCCCTTTGCTTCATGCAAATGAAATTTAAATACTATAACTACAATAAATTAATTATAGTAAAATGATTAAAAATTAATTACATAATTATAATTTTATTACATTTTATTAATTCATGAACTAAGTTAGGATAATATAGTTCTCATAAGAAAGTTTCTCCCATTTTTCAAGAAAGGCTAGTTACACCTTTTAGAAGGCAAAGCTATATAATTGGGCATTTACTTGACAAAAAATTGGAGACTTACTTAGACAAAGGAGCATTAAACATTTTTACGTGGTGAAGATATTTAGTTGGACATCTACCTATGGTTATTGCAGGAATTTAAATAATAATTAAAAATTATTCTTTAATACATTTATTATTATTATTAACCTTATACTATTAAATTAATTATTAATATAGTTAGTGAATTATTTTATATTATTTCAGTTGAAGAATAAAATAATAACAACAATATAATATATTATTATTATTGTAAACAATATTTTATTAAACTTACTTTTCTAATTTTTATTTTTCCAATGTTCGATTTAAATGTTTTTTTATTGGATTATTCATTTAAGTTTCGATAATGAACCACCAAAACTTCCATTTGAAAAATTGAAATGTAATTTATTAAAAAAATTATCTTAAAAATTCATTATGAATTACAAAAATTTACCTTCTTAAAAAAAAAAAAAAAATCAATTACAACAATATGTAACAATGATATTTCAATAAAATGTATATTAAAATATTGAATGATTCGAGGTTTTTATTACGACAGGAGGTATATTTAGGCCGATAGGCCTTCTCTTATGAAAGAGATCACTTTTTTGATCGTCAACACTTTTTATGTGAACAAGACACATGTTCTTAATTTAAAAAAATGACACCTGTCTTTTGTCTCTTTGACATCTGTCTGCACCATTTTTATTAGGCTCATAGAGCTTTTAAACAATGTATGTTTGAATTTTTCATGCCATTTATGGCCTTAAACATGAATCTTACTGTGCACGACTGCACTCAAAACTGCCAATCCCGAATTTCTGGTTCATTTCTCCGGTGTGAGCTGGGCCACCAGTCTGAGTTTGTTGAGATAGAATCCAATATCGTTTCCGTTCAAGAACAAGAACTCTAGTGTCATATGAAGGTGCGAGGATTCCTTGGTCTTAGCTGCGAGCTTCATGGCCGGGGCTTTAGCTTTTACAGGCTTGTCCGCCTTGGGTTTCACACGCTTCTTCAGCTCCTCCGAAAGCTTGAAGGAGTTCTTGACCTTGGTGAGCTTGCCAGATCTGGCAAGATTTCTCAGCTGAACTGCTAGCAGCTTCTTGAAATTGGCAGGGAGTTGGGATTGTTTTCCGCTCTGACTCCGCTTAACACTCTACTAATTCAGGGTTATAAAAACTGTCACTGAACCCTCGGGTCCCTGCTAGCCGAATGACTCTTAGACTGTTATCGGAGCTGGCTTAAGTTTAGAGAAAATGATTCAGAGATGCTGCATTGTTGCTGGATGGAGGAAAACTCGGTCAGCAGTTTTCATTGGTATGACTCTGTCTTTTCCTTAACTTCTTTTTCTGGAGATTATATTCATAACTGGCCTCTTCTTTTTTGATTTGTATCAATTGCACATAAAAATCTCTCTTCCTCGAACTTCTGTTCCAGAAATAGCTCGCGAAAGCAAGCATTCAGAACTTATCTAATTGTCAGGTAATGTCCTTAGAAACTTATCTCAATTTTTTCTACAGTCTCTGCTAGTATTTGCCTTGATATCGTTTATCTTACTCTCGAAGGATAGAATAACCCATGTTATGGGATTTGTCAACTGCAATTATGTATCCAATCTTGAGAATAACTGATTGAAATTTAATATTTACCTTTTATCGTAACTCGCATTGAATGATATCGTTCTAAACCACTCAATGTTCCGGAGGCAACACACTGACTCTGAAAGCAGAGTATGATTTTATCCAATAGACACTTACTGAGTCTTCTTGTTGAAAGAGATGAACATTTCTATTTCTTTTTAGAAGCCACTTCGAGAAACACACCCTAAGGTCTAGGGATGCGCTGCATAACACGAACTAGCTTCAGCTAGCTGCTACTTCTGATCTATTCTGCCAAAATGGCCCGGGATTTGCTACCTGCCTCATCACTTTCGATGTGCTATTCATTTGGCGCACACAACAGCAAGGATAGAACCCTGATGTATGACTTAAAACTTTGCTGACCTCACAACTTACAAGGGAACCAAGTGCCTGCTTGCAAGAACTGAATAGTTCTGTTCTTGCTATTCTGAGATTTTGTGTCATCACAAGCATGTTGACATTGTTTTTTGATGCAGAGGATTGACATCTTGCAATAGAATCTTAGAGAATCTTTTAACAATTATAGAGCCCTGCAATTTACTTGTGGTTTCACCTTTATTAAGGACTTGCTTGTAATTGCCCTCGTTTTGCAGAGGCTTACCCATTTTCGTTTTAGTTCTGTTGTGCATCTTCAACAAATCTTATTTTCCTAGTTAACTGTTTGTAAGCAACCAAACTATTTTTGACATTTCTTATTGGTAGTTTAATTGTTGTTACCCAAATCAGTTACTGTAGTTGACAAGTTGTAAGGGTTTAGGCTTGAATGTGTTCTGTTTGACCTTGCAATAAGAATTCCTGGAAAGATTTTGAATGCTTGCTATTTGATGCCATTTCCATTTTCTTGATTCTCAATTTAATTCATTTTTGTGTCTATACTGTTGTTTTTGTGGTCCGCATGATACTAAAGCATAAGCCTGCCATTTCATCTGTACTAAGTTTTCAAACCATTGATTGCTATCTGTTTCGCATTGTCACTTCCAATTATTGTTTTGATTTGGTATCAGAAATGCCTCTCCTGCATGTTTGATAAAACATTTAGTTTACCTTTTATCGTAACTCGCATTGAATGATATCATTCTAAACCACTCAATGTTCTGGAGGCAACACACTGACTCTGAGAGCAGAGTATGATTTCATCCAATAGACACTTACTGAGTCTTCTTGTTTAAAGAGCTTAATATTTCTATTTCATTTTATAAGCCACTTCGAGACACACCCCAAGGTCTAGGGATGCATTGCATAACACGAACTTGTTTCAGCTAGCTACCACTTCTGATCTATTCTGCCAAAATGGCCCGGGATTTGCTGCCTGCCTCATCACTTTCGATGTGTTATTCATTTGGCGCATACAACAGCAGGGATAGAACCCTGATGTATGACTTAAAACTTTTCTGACCTCACAACTTACAAGGGAACCAAGTGCCTGCTTGCAAGAACTGAATAGTTCTGTTCTTGATATTCTGAGATTTTGTGTCATCACAAGCATGTTGACATTATTTTTTGATGCAGAGATTGACATCTTGCAATATCTGTCTGGCCAAATGAAAAAACCCTATGTGATTTGTGGACTTTGGACTCTGTGTCCTAGGATGTCCCCTTTACGAAACAAATATAGGCATTATAGACATACAAAAAGATAAATAGGTACAATGGTTTTTCTAATTCGTTAGAGAATATTTTAACAATTCCAGAGCCCTGCAATTTACTTGTGGTTTCACCTTTATTAAGGACTTGCTTGTAATTTCCCTCATTTTGCAAAGGCTTACCCATTTTCGTTTTAGTTCTGTTGTGCATCTTCAACGAATCTTATTTGCCTAGTTAACTGTTTATAAGTAACCAAACTGTTTTTGACATTTCGTATTGGTAGTTTAATTGTTGTTATCCAAATCAGTTACTGTAGTTGACAAGTTGTAAGGGTTCAGGCTTGAATGTGTTCTGTTTGACCTTGCAATAATAATTCCTGGAAAGATTTTGAATGCTTGCTGTTTGATGCCATTTCCATTTTCTTGATTCTCAATTTAATTCTTTTTTATGTCTATACTGTTGTTTTTGTGGTCCGCATGATACTAAAACATAAGCCTGCCATTTCATCTATACTAAGTTTTAAAACCATTGATTGCTATCTGTTTGGCATTGTGACTTCCAATTATTGTTTTGATTTGGCAGCAGAAATACCTCACCTACATGTTTGATAAAACATTTAGTATTTCATGGCTGTCATTATTTGTAAATTCAATGTGCATTTCATCTGTATTGAGATTTCAAACCATTGATTGCTATGTGTCACTTCCAATTACTGTTTTGATTTGGCAGCAGAAATACCTCTCCTGCATGTTTGATAAAACATTTAGTATTTTGTGGCTGTCATTATTTGTAAATTCAATGTTTATGTTAATCATTAAACCACTGGAATATATTAAGCCGGGTCTATGTTATGGTCTTCTAGGTAATATCAGGATCACTTGTATAAGTAAAGGGTAGATCTCCTTGCGAACTTGATCTACGTGAGTAATGGCTGAGAATTAGTATATATGGGAGATTATTATAGTTAATTCATATTTACTGTTCTATACTATCATATAAAATTATGATATTTTGGGATACAAGTTATAACTTATTAGGGGTTATTCTCTTAGTATCTTAGAAATTGTTCTATAAGTTATTATTATTATTCGAGCTGTACTCCCCATCTATATATGTCTGTCAATCCTTATCATACTTTTTTGAGTAATTTGGATCTTTTGCTTTCGGAATGAAGCATTCCTAAAGACTTGATCAATCAAGGATGTTTAAGTTCCCCTGCATGTAGAATGCACAGTTTCAATCATTAAGGATTTGGTGCAGAAACACTGATTTTTTATTCACATAATTCCTCTCTGAAGTTTTAGGGTCCAACATAAATTTCATTGGATGTGGAAGCTTTAATACTGCTAAAACATTTGTTTTAACTAGTGCCTTGACAATTACATATGCTTTGATTTTTCATTATGCTAGCCTGCTTAATTTATAGAAAAATGCAGGCTTCAGTCAGTCGAGTTTTTCATTTATCTAAAGAAATTTTTATATTTTTTTGGAGCAGGTAAATAATTGTTGAATATATCTGATGTCTTTGCAGTGCAGTGGTTTCTAATGGTCAAATTGAAGATAGATGGAAGAAACCTGCAAACAAAATGAAAATGACAAAAATACAGTGGACAAAGAGATCTGTCAGTGTACCAAAGAGCCACCTGGGGGAACAAATAAAGTGCAAATTCCAGCGTCTGCTCAATGCAATTCTCTCCAAACACCAATGGTTTGTGAAAGGTTATTTGAGCTTTCTTTCGAAAAGGGAGTAGACAACAAGGATAAATCCATTTTTAATAAGGCACGAGAAATTACTGCAATAACTTTTGAAAAGGTTCCCACAGAAATGGTGCATGCCACAAGACTGATAAGGTGTGGATGCCACAAGACCGATAAGGTCTCAATCAGTGAAGTTGACAGATTCCACAGAAATGGTGCATGCCACAAGACTAATAAGGTCTCAATCAGTGAAGTTGACAGATTCCTCCAGCTATTTTCCAAATTTAGCTGAAAAGACCTCTTTGGAGCAGCCTAGCTCATTTGCGCTTTCTGCATCCATGAAAGGCTCTGTTTCATCTATTGGGGAATGTTTAGGATGCATTTGATGGTTTTTGTTTGAGTTTTGCACGAAATTTCTGCATGCTTGCAAATTGACTGGATTGATGAATTATGCTTTTAGATTTTCCAAGGGTTGTTTTCCTAAATTGAAAACATTAAGTACCATAATAATCATCTTAGAAATGTTTAAGCAGAATCATATTTCTGATTAAATGGTATAATTCGTGTCTAATGGTATGAGAGTTTTGAAGTTTGTAATGGTTTTTGGTATGCCCAGAAGATAATGAAATCACGTCTTCTATTTTTTCTGCCAAGGTTTCATTCCATCATTTGATTACATTCTCACAATAGTTCTGTGACGAGTGCTGCAAAATCAAATTACTTGTGTTTTTTGGGTTTCTGGCTCTCTGATGCTGAAAATTTTCATGAACAATGATCTTAGAATGTGTATAATTGTCTCAAATGATTTCTTTCCACTTTGCTTTTAGGTGATGATGTTTTTGTTACTTGACTGTTATATATCTGCCATACTGATCAACCGAAACTTCAAAATGAACCTTATATAATTTGTCCCTGTTTTGTCCCAATTTCAACCAACATTCTAGGGTGAAAATCATACCATTTCTGATGTCAATATTTATGAAATATACTGGATCAAAGGAAGACGAATTCATCTCTTGAGCTGGAAGGGATCCACATTCATAAATACTGTGACCAATGTCTCCTCTATCTTCATCAACGCAACCAACCTCTCTAGGTAATAGGCAGTCGACAGAGTATTGGACCTTAAGCACTCTGCATCTAATCACAGTAACCCTAATCCAAATTAATAGAAAAATGGCGGGCCCAAAAAATTTGAAAAATAAATTATGTTTTTCATACATAAATAAATAAACAAACAAACAGTAAACAATAACAGTTTGATGGAATTAGACTACACATATTTTCCCTTCCCATTTAAGCAATCAGATAAACAATTTCAGCATATGTCAACAGTTCTAAGGCTTTGCACAATGGGCTTGCATGAGAGGTTAGTCAGTAGCACTTGCCATAGTCATCGCAATTTCAAATTTGATTGAGAAAGTTCACTGGCTCAGAAAGAGGTCGCAAACAAGGACAATAGGGGATGAACCTCAACCTCTACTGCTTTGAATTATGAACTCAAGCTCACCTGAGTATATTTCAAGAGATGGGTAAGGATAGAAATAGTCCCCAACACCCTCAAAGTTGCAGGGATTTATGTCTGTGTATGCCATCCACCTGCGGGGTGTCATTATCATGTATAGATTAGGCTATAGTGCCTGCATGACATGCTGATGCCAACACTACTGCCATGCTAACATTATAGTGTCCATACAAACCAGTGTACCACTCTGTCAGAGTTGAACATAGACCCAATGCATAAATCCCCTACAGATTCAGCTTATGGAAGATTACATTTATACTGCTCCTAACATTACTACAACATCGACATAATATTGTCATCCAAGAAAAGAGTAATGTAGAAGAAAGTACCTTTCTTCTTGGGTGAGTTTGCTAATTAAAGCAGCAAAGAGCTCATCTCTTCTCTCAGCCCGAGCTTCTTCTCGTGCTCGTCTTTGATCTTCCCTCTTGCGCCAAGCTTGCTCTTTCATCCCCCGTTCCTTTTCCAATTTCCCCATTGCTATCCTCCATTCTCGTTCCCTTAATCTCCTCTCTTCCTCCCTTCCCTCTACTACCTCCCTCCATTGCTCCTCAAACCTCTGTTGTTGCTAAAAAAAATCTTCAAGCACCTCCTACATACTATTTGCAAGGTATTTATCATCTATAACTCTCTGTCTCTCTGGGTAATCTTTATCATCTGGTTCATCAATGTTCTCTTCATTCAAAACAAGAATATGGTTTTGTTGATCGTTTTCAGTCTCATCGAGGGCTTCACCATGACTTCCATATCCATTTGCCCCCCTAACTGCAATTTTGAAGCTTTGTCATATAACCAGTCCTATATGGTGTATGCCTTACTGGAGGAGGTTCCAATATAGCAAATAGACCTTTTATAAACTAGAAACGATTCATCTTCATCACACTTATTTTGTCTAATTTAGGCCTGCAAGCAATGGCAGATTACTTCATATAAATTGTCTGCCTCTTTATGTTTCAACTCATAATTATATATAGGAAGATCACTCAAGATTCACAGTATAAGATCTGCATCCGTTGACCCATAAAACAATGTTTTTCACAATATAGTGCTCTACACTGCAAATTTGTTCATCTTTCGGGCCATCAAATTGGTCCTCTAAAGAACAAAATATGTTAACATGTGATGTATTTGTATTAATGGAGAAAATTTCATCTTTCTGTTTCATGAGTTAAATTCTGATGACTAAAATGCAATTTTCTTTTTTTCCTTCATGTCAAAAACTACAATCACTTCAAATTAATAATTCACAAACAATACTCCTACCGGCCTCTCTTTGCACCTTCTGGGGCAACTGCTAGTTCTACAGAGGAGAATTGAGAGAACCAATGGTAAAACAACTACTATTCTAAACAAGGGCCACTGCAGTGGCTGAAGTCCCTGCCGAGAAAGGATTCCGCCACTCCTCAAAAAATAATGCTTAATTGGGAAAGGTTGAGAACAATGGCAGACTTGAAAATATCAATTTAGATTAATTTAGTATTATTTTCCTTCAGCTTATTTTTAAGAGGTTCTTCAATTATTTTTACTAAATAATTGAGATACTTAAAAATATTTTTTAAGAAATATAAATGACTTTAAGAAAAATAAATGACTTCTGTATTGTTGGTCTTAAAATATTTTTTAAGAAATATAAATGACTTTGAGAAAAATAAATGACTTCTGTATTGTTGGTAAAATCATTTTAGTTGTTGGGAAAATCATTTTAGTTATTTAAAATAGATGAGTCGTACTGAATTTTAACATGAAATCTCAAGGCCATTCCATCCAGCCCCAGCATCTAATAATCTGGAATGGGACGCTAAACAAGAGATGCGTGGGAAAGAAGGATGACCCCGAAAAGAGTGAACCCGACAACCGTAGTTAAACCTTTGAAATCAAAGAGAAAAGTGAGGGGGCTGTAGTTTAGGGACCGTAGTTAAATATTTGAAATCAAAGAGAACGTTGAAGATCGGGTTTGAGACAATGAAAACCAGAAAAATGGTCTAGCAACGTGCTCCAAAAATTTTCACAACTTTTGGTAGAAATGCAAATTTACATAGAAGCTATAATTGTAAATGGGAAAAATTTAAATATTTACATAGAGGTGCTAATTGCAAATGTGAAAAAATTAAATATTTAACAGTTATGCAGGTTGTTTCTATAGTTAGTACTATTGAGCATAAACAAATTGTTGTGGACAGAATACTTAACAATTGTGCAGGTTTTCTCTGCAGGTTGTTTCTATAGTTAGTAATATTGAGCATAAACAAATTGTTGTGGACAAAATACTTAAAAATTGTGCAGGTTCTCTCTGCAGCTGGTATTGTTGAACATTAACAATTAACATTAATTTGTGCCGATATTGACATTAAAAATTTGTGCAAGTTGTCTCTCTCGAAGGTGATAGGCCCACACAATCCTGTAATAGCTTGCGTTCCCATGCTTTGATTCGGAAATAGACAAGGCATTTGGTTAGCAGGTTTCCGAAAGGGCTAACCAAGTTCGACTTCAGTTGGAGCAGGCCGCTCGCCCAAGACCGGAAAGACGCCCAAGCCTGCACTACCATTCCCCTAAGCATCTTTTACATACGCCTCTGCTTATGCTGCTGAGTCAAATTGTCAATTGCATCTTGTCTAAATCCATTTCCTGCTTTTTGTTCGGACAATGAAGTCCCCTTCTGAACTGGATCAACTCTCAACAATGTCAATTTTTTAATTTCATCTATATTTTCCAAGGTTCCCCTTTGCCTTATTCTCATCTTTGGCTGCCTATTTCAGTGAAATGGAATAAGACGGCAGAATGAACGAAATCGCACCACTCACTGCACTCTCACATGGTTATGATGTTCATGAGAGAGAACCTGTCTTGTTTACTAGCAGGTCTCTTAGTATCGGCATTAAAGCGTCTCTTAGTCTTAGCATTAAATTAGCTACCACATGACGTGAAGACATGGGGAGGATGTAGGTGTTGAGGCTGCAAGACAAGCAAGTATTGAGGTGGGAGGGGAAACCGAGCAGGTGTTGCGGCCACAGACTGTGTAGGTGGATGTGAAAGTTAACATTCATAATTTTACATATAAAAAAAATCTCACAATAAATGTTTCAGATTAATGTTATCATGAAGTTAGCATTAGTTCGAATACATAAATGTTTTTAACTCAATTCCCTGTTGGTTATCCTATGTTTTAAGCTTTATTGTGTCTATTTTAAAGGGTCTAATAAAAGTATTCCATGTATTTATATGAATATTTTGATTAGTCTCATTTTAGCCAAATTCTTATATTTGGCTTGAAAGCAATAGAAAAAAAGAGCTAAAGCCAAGATATATCATTCACTAGTGAACCATATTATTGGCCTAGAAGAGATAATGGTTCCTCTAGAATTAAGCTTGAGAGTTGGTATGACAAGATTGTATGATAATGTTGTTGCAAAGTTTAGGATTACTCAGGCTTGGTTATGAAGAAAATCAAAGTCAAGCAAGGGTGTCCCTTATCCCCTACCTTTTTGGCATATATAATAATAAGCTAGATGTCTGTTTGGAAGATATAGTTGTTATTCACCCCTTGCTCACTCGTATGGTCATAAATAAATATTCTCCTTTATGCTGAAGATATTGTTCTTTTGGAAAGCAACCATTATGATCTCAGAAAGCAACATAGAATCCCCCAAGATTTTTTCTCCAAGATGAATATGATTGTTAGTAACAAAAAAATGAAGTCGTGATAATTAAATTCAAAAAGATCACCTATGATAATTTCATTTATGACAACATCTCCTAGAGAAATTTCCTTTATAGAAATATATGGAAATCTACATCAATCATAAGCTCAATTGAAGTTATAACAATAAGAAAATGATAAATGCAGGTTGGAAAGCTTACTAAGTCATGCAAGAAGATTAAACAAATCCAAAAGCAGATTATAACCTACATCCTCAAGATTTAAGGAAACACTTCCTACCCTATCCTCTTCATTGAAGTAAGAATTTTCTTCATTGAAAGCATGGCTATGACTATGTATCTTATGTATAAGAAGAAGTTATACAACATAGACCCCAAGAGGTTTCCTAGTACTCCTAACTCTTGCCGAAACCCCCACTTTTGGCTAAAGCAAGGATGACATAAGAATGTTGAGTCTTGGTTGGACCATTGAAGAAAATAGGAGAAAATAATCTTGCAGGATGATATTAAAAATACTATTGTTTCCAAATTTAATGAAAATTTGTGGGGCAATAAAAAGCCAAAGAGAGAAAAAGAACTAAGATATTATAAGGAGGTGATCAAACTCAATCTCAAAAGGCAACATTATTTTTCTATCTTAACTAGTGTTACATTTCCAATATAAGAAGTAATTATGGTAAGGAGAACTAATTCTCATAAGCTTGAGAGAATGAAACTTTCCATTAAAAATGAGCATTGCCAATATAAGAACTACTAATTCTAATGAGCTATCCTAAAAAAGTTGAAGATAAAAATCACTTATATTGTCCGTCTTATACTGATTTTCAATCTAATTTTTCAAAATATATATCATACTACTAACTTTTTTAACATTTTAAATTTATTAAACTATGATCATTTGGGAACCCTTCTCTTACATCATTTTTGACATAAAAATGTTGAAAATTTCTTATTAATGTCTTATTTTTTTTTAAGCTACAATAAACCATATAAACCTCTATTAATCATCCTCATCTAATATCTATATACCATAGTTATCCAATATGAAAAAACAATTATTCATTTTTTTCTATAATTAAAGAACAAAAAGACCATAAATATCGTCATCTAATATCTATATATAAGCCATAGTTATCCGGTATGAATTTGAATTTAAGAAATTAATTATTCGATTCTTTCTCTAATTAAAAAACAAAAAAAACATAAAAACATAAAAATATTTATTCAAAATTTGCGATAAGTGTGAAAATTTGCAATTAATTTAAGATAAGTGTGAAAAAATTAACGGACTTAGGCCTAGTTTATTTTTTTGGTGACCAACTGATCAGCGACTTCGATCAGGTCCAGCGATAACTATAGGAACGAATAAAAAGACACTTGGGTTATGAGTCCACATGTATCCACGTGAAAGCTATTACATGGTCCCGACGCGCAAAGCTTCAGGGGCTGCGAAGGCCAAACGTCGCGGCCGACAGGTTCCCACACCTGGGACTGCGTTGCAGACAGTACATACTATATTATATAGCGCCGGGAGAACTCGACGTCGAATCCCGCGAATTCTTCTTCGACTGCCAAAACAACGTTGGCGAGAGGGGGCTCCACGAATTCTTCTTCGACTGCTCAGCGAGGCTCTCCGCCAGCTGCGTGTACGCCAGGCTAATAGGAGACGCAGAGATATCGTCCGCCCATGTCCAATCCATCGGAGTGAAGTCCGTCAAGGGTGAGAACAGGAATGAGACGGGGGACAGGGGGAACAGATCGGCATTTAAACCTTCTGCGAAGGTAGGGCCGAGCGGAGGCGGAGCGAATTTCTTCAAGCGGCCGTTGGAAGCTGCGGGAGGTGCTGTCGTCGCGGGTTCGAAACTGTTCCCTGTGAGCTCTTGTACTAGCGCTCGAAAGCAAGAACTGTGAATGTGATAAACCTTGGGAGCCGGGCGGGGCGTGGACTTCTTGGCTATTTTGGATGAGCCTTTGCTCACTCTCATCCGTTCCGCCATTATGAACCTATATGCCTGGGCTTTGTTCTCCAATCGCATAATTTTCCTTGGGAAATCGAACCGTGTGTAACCTTGTTTGGCTCCGAATTAAAATTGGGTCGGCTGGCAGGGAGTACCATTTTATGGCGGAGTTTGCGCTCATACCATTGACTTCATATACAAAATTGGTTGGTGTAAGTCGCTTCAGTATATCATCGAGAAGGGATGGTGTGTATCTTGAAACGTGGTCCTCTGAGCGTTCCTGTATCTTCTTTCTTTTCTTTCTTTCTCTTTTTTTCTTCTCTTTTTTTTCCTTAGCGCAAGTTCACAGAAAATAGGGCGACTATTATTTTCTAGATATAAGTTATTTAAGGTTGGCGGACCGTACATATCTATTTTTAGATTTAAAAAAATGCGGGCATATATTGTTCCCCAATATTAAATAACTTATATTCTGGGAAATAAATATGTGTATATAGCAAAATGGAATGTAGGTTTTGATTTTTATAAATTTGAATGGGTAATTAAAATTTTGAATGTTATTTTTAACACATTTTATTTTGATGGCATATCTTACATTAAATTAAATAAATAAATAAAAATGGATTGATAGACATCAATTCAGAAAAAAAAAACATCAAAATATTTATTTTATAATACTTTTTTCATAAATATTAGTCAATTTATAACTATTATTATTATTAATTACATAAATAATTAATATATAGCTTTTATATATTTAAACATGCAACAAAAGTCTTAACCATGGAAATTTAGTCCCCACTTTATTATGGATTTTCAATTTATAAATACACTTTGTTACAATATCAGGAACCAATACCATGACTTATTAATACAACATGTCTAGAAAACCACAAGTCACTTTTCAATTAAAAAATTTAATTAAAAGGAAAAAAATACATAACTACTTTGAAGATAGATTTGAACCTTTAATTTGTGTATAATACTAAGAATATCTCAAGGTTAAATTTCTACTATCTACTTAATAATTATAGATAATTATATTAAAATTTTGGAAACCCTAAAATATAGACATATATTAATTTAATTATTTATTTTTTAAGGCTATTAGAGATTCACTATTTGAAAACAACTCCCCTAGTTGCCACTGTGTCCATGTTTGAGCCATTGGATCATTGGATCAAATGTTAGACGATTGAAATCTTTTGGGCCATTAGATCAAGTAAATATTTTTATATATGTTCTTTATAATGTTCATTTTTTTCTTTTTAATAAGTTAGATTGAATTTAGGTTTTCGTGATGATAGCAAGATTGTAATGTCATGTTTAACATTTTGACTATGTCAAATTACACAAAATTAAAAATAAAAGTAAATTAAATAAAAAGATTGACATAATGTAATGAACATTTTAACTAGGTCAAAATACAATAAAAATTAAAAATAATAAAATAAAATAAAATAATGATAAGCTATAAATACGACCCATGGTATTGACCCATGGTATTCATGTGGAATGTAGCTTCTTTATAGGGGGAACTAAGATGGCCTAAATCAAAATCTTAACTCTAGATCTAAACTAATTAATAAAATTATTTTTAAATGTTTATAACCATTATTCTTTTAAACTTTACTTAATAAAACGTATCCAATTTTTCATACATCCAAATATACATAGTTTTTCTTGTTCTGTATTATTTTTGTTACAACTATTTTACTATTCCAAAAATACATGGTTTTTTTGTTATATATTATTTATGTTACAACCTTTTTATAATTCAAGAGTATTATTTCTTAATATATAAAAATTAAATTAATAATGAAATTTTTTAAAATATATGATCTTTTTTAAATTTCCAAATTATTTCAGAAGACATGATTTATCTTGAGCAATAATGATGAATGTTCATAATTCTCATTTCTTAAATAACGATAAATTTACCTTTAAAGGGGTCGATAACAATTGTTTGTATCAAAGTCAACTATACAGAAGAAAGGAGACATGGTGAAGAGAAGATTCCAACCTTACCACAAGCCCTAAAAAGGCATAACGAATCCATTTTCCCTGATACACATGAGAAGTGCAATGAAAAATCTTGGAATTTGGAAAATGTCTTGAAGCTTATCTCATGTTCCATTCATTTAGATCAGAAGTATGTGGAAGAAGAAAAGAAGGACAATGGAAGTAGGTCAAAATACAATAAAAAGTAAAAATTTACTCAAGGATTTTGGAATCCAGATGAGCTACATTATCTCATCGATTCAAGCAAGCGCTAAAAAAGAGACAGACAATAGCGATATAGAGACAATTTATTCATAAACAAGGGAAAGCTAGAATTATAACCTGAGATAGAGTTTTTTTTTTGGTAAGTTGTTCTAATATATTATTCGGAAACATATAAGTACATAATTTACAGGTGAGGATGGTGAGTTGTTCTTAACTAATCCTTGCCTTCGTTACATTGATTCTGTGCTGCCACGAAGGAGGGGGGGCTGCCGTGGAGGAGGGGGTTGGCCCAGACAAAACTTGTGAGCGGAAATTACTGTGTGCACAGTAGTGTTGATACATTTAGGAGCATGAGAAGAGGGCATGACAATTTGGCCCAGTGGGCATGGATGACAAAAAAAAAAAAAAAAAGAATTGAACAACAACAAAAACATTACGAATCCTCATCATCACTGCGGTGGGGAGCTTCCTCAAGGATGGCACAGGAAGGGGCCTACGCAATAACCATTTCCTTGGCAGCCTCCACCTGTGCAGTAGTGCGAATGGGGAGGTTTGATGGAGCGCAGAGAATGGGAGATTCTGGGTCTACTCCATCCGAAACCTTCATCCAAACACCCTCGGAGTCCATGATCCAAATATATGTGTCTTCATCTGCATATGCAGGGATGTTAGAGGGTGTCGGGATGCTCTGTGGAGAGGGAGCCCTGGAGGCAGAGGTCGACCTCCTCGCACCACCTCTTCCTCTTGGCAGCGGGCTCTTGGAGGAGTCTACGCGGTGCTCTGGGCCGGAAGGATGGCTAGCAAGGGAATTTTCCAACGATACCTCAAGCCAATCAAGGTGATTTTCCTCGCCACGATGGTAGTGGCCTGGGAGAGCCCCTCGTTGACTACCACGGGTAGTGCGTTGGAACATCCTAGGAGCCATTGCACACTTGGAAGGGGCGGCAGGGGAAGCACAAGTGCCAGAAAAACTGTAGAGGCTGGGGGGAAGGTGGGCAAGATGCAAAGCACCAGACAAGGGGGTCTGCACAACTTCACTCCAGGACTTGGACTACGCAGCTGATTGGTGTCAGCGAGCTTCGAAATCAGGAGAGCAAAATGCAGTGGAGAGTAGATGATGGAGGGAAGGGACTGAGAATGGGAGGATATATAAGAGTGCAGATGAGGTATATCAGAGAGGCTATGAGTGATCTGAGTGTGAGGCTCAAGTTGTTGGGTAGATGCAGAGGGGTAAGAGAGGCTTCAATATTGATTATGCAACATGGTCATTAATGGAGGTAAGGGCGAGGTGATGGTCCGGGTCAAGTGACACCAGGCCTATCCATTCTGCGTGCTCGATGTTTCTGCGAGGATCGTGCGAGACGATAACTGTGATTGGATCCACAGCCGGTGGGAAATTTCTTTGTAGATTTCCGCAGTCCGTGTCAGTCGGGCTTTGTTGTCCACCCGTGTCAAGCATGTCACCCGCATCCGGGAATAAACCGAGATAGAGTTATGGGAAGAGAAACATTCCAATTGTAAGGAGGACTCAGAAAATACTAGACAAAAGACACTTGCCTATTGCAATCAGTTGAAAAAAAAAGTATCTCTAAAGGGTCACTTGGGGAGGAATCTATTATTTAAAAGATCGGGAAAATAATTTCATTTCAAAACAAAACCGTACTGTCACTAGGAAAGGGAGTTATTACATTTAAAATTTGTTCCCATTCTTGTCACTACAAAATTTGATTGTTGTTTTTTATTTGATGGGAAAATAAATGATCTTTAAAAAACACTAAAGTCTTGAATTATGATCCTTAAAGAAGTTGCTAGATTCCATGATTATGAGCTGATTTTTTCTTCTTACTTTTGGGTCTTCTTGATGTTTGTTATTCTAAATGAGGTGAAAAGTTCCAAAGAAGTGGAATATTGGTGGTTCAAAGAGAAATTATGGAAATATGATTGCAGATAATTTATTAATTTTTTTTAAATATGTGATATTTTTTAAATTTCCAAATTATTTCAAAGGACATGATTTATCTTGAGAAATAATGATGAATGTTCATAATTCTCATTTCTTAAATAACACTAAATTCACCTTTAAAGGGGTCGGTAACAATTGTTTGTATCAAAGTCAAGGATACCCAAGAAAGGAGACATGGTGAAGACAAGCTTCCAACCTTACAACAAGCCCAAAAAATGCATAACCTTAAATGTATGGAATCCATTTTCCCTAATACACATGAGAAGTGCAATGAAAAATCTTGGAATTTGGAAAATGTCACTAAGCTTATATGATGTTCCATTCATTTATATCTGAAGTATATTGAAGAAGAAAAGCAGGAGAATGGATCTAGGTCAAAATACAATAAAAAATAAAAATTTACTCAAGGATTTTGGAATCCATATGAGCTACATTATCTCACTCATTCAAGCAAGCCCTCAAAAAGAGACAGACAATAGTGATATAGAGATAATTTGTTCATAAACAAGAGAAAGATAGAATTATAATCCGAGATAGAGTTATGGGAAGAGAAACATTCCAATTGTAAAGAGGACTCAGAATATACTAGACAAAATACACTTACCTATTGCAATCAGTTGAAAAAAAAAGGTATCTCTAAAGGGTCACCTGGGGAGGAATCTATTATTTAAAAGATCGGGAAAATAATTTCATTTCAAAACAAAAGTGTAATATCACTAGGGAAGGGAGTTATTACATTTAAAATTTGTTCTCATTCTTGTCACTACAAAATTTGATTGTTTCTTTTTATTTGATGGGAAAATAAATGATTTTTAAAAGACACTAAATTCTTTCATTATGATCCTTAAAGAAGTCGCTAGTTTCCGTGATTATGAGCTCATTTTTTCTTCTTACTTTTGGGTCTTCTTGATGTTTGTTATTCTGACTCGGGTGAAAAGTTCCAAAGAAGTGGAATATTGGTTGTTCAAAGAGGAATTATGGAAATATGATTGTAGATAATTTATTAATATAGATTAAGTAATCATCCCCAAGGGTTAAAAAGGGCCAAATTTCTCTTATCCATAAAATTGACGATTAAGATAACTCTATGCTCTGTGTTCAAATGACAGGTGAAGGTGGATTTACCATACTTAAGCTTCTTAGTAGTCTCTTATGAAGTAAAACATGTCATAGTGATAAGTTTTTATTCCATTAAATAATTCTAGCTGTAGAGCAGAGTCGAAGTTGCGAATGTGGTAGAAGCACATAATTTTGTGGAAGGGTGAAGTCTACCCAACTTCATCATAAAAACCAAGTGCATCTCGCATGCAAAAAAAGAGAAAAGATGCAGATTTCATCATATAGAGGTCTTCAATACTTTGGCCAAAATGTCTCATCCATCATGAAAAAACACATCTTACATGAAATTAATAACAAATAAGTTGTTCCACATCAATTACCCAATATGGATATTTTGATTTGAGGTCCAGTAAACATAATTCTCCACCCCTTATTCTGGAGGATCAGTTGGAGCTGAGAAAGTTCCTACTATACGACATTTCCTTTGCAGCATGTGGTGCAATTGCAAGTTAATAAGGAAAAATAATAATTCTTGGGATCTTGGTTAAACGGTGGTGAGACTCGCTGTTATAGCAGTCATCAGAGCTTCAATTCTTATATTGATAGACCTATTTATTTTACAAGAGTTTTTAGAATGTTAATTAATTGTCAATAATTATTAAGTGGACAATGGAGATTTAACCTCCACATAATACTTTAGAATATTCATAATAATATATGCAAATTAAAGATTGCTATTTATATTTAAATTAGATACACTATTTTTTCTCTTTTAATTAAATTGATTCATTTAAAAAATTGATGAATAAGTCATATGAAGTTAGTTATGATTTTTTGGGCATATCATTTGATCAACTTCAGATTATGATATTATAATTCATGTATTTTTTAAGGTAATTATGTTTAATAGTAAGAGGCTAAATTTAATGTTAAAATAAATATTTATTTCTTAATAATAATTGGTGAGTTGGTAAGTTCAAAGTACTCAAGCTATTGTCCTTTCAAAATTTGATGATGATGATGATGATGGTGGTGGTGGTGGTGGTTAACGCCCACTGAAACCAATCTTTGGTCTATCGGGCCTAAAGAAAAGAGTTATTTAGTTTGATTTAAGATTTTATTCCTATGCTGGAAAAGATTAGAGAGAAGCCTCCTGAGCTCACTATAATTTTGACATCTTAAAAGGCTAGGAAGGTCAGTATTGCAACAAATATTATGAAATTGAGCTCTAATGTGATTGTACGTCGGGAACTCTAAGAGGAAGTGATTTTCATCCTCAATGTTCATATTCTCATAAAGATGGTAGATCCTTTCCATCCATGGTGTTTTAGGAACCATCCAACTACCTGTTTCACTATGGAGCTCATGAGAGTTCGTTGTAATCTTGCCTATATTGATTTTCTTTTTTGAGCTAGTTAAAACAGAGAGATACTTTTTATCTTCTAGGGTGGGGATGATGACCTCCTTATAATATCTTAATTTTCTTTTAGCTGCAAGATCTTTCTCACACCACATTTTTTCTTTGAACTTAGAAGTAACATTTTTTTTAATGTTATTAATGTTTTGCAATGCAATTTTCTCTTCGATCTCCCAATGGTTTAAAATATAAATAAAATACCATTAGAAAAATTAAATTCATGGAAAAATGACAAGGGTTAAGTTTTGTTAATTTCCATTTTATTTTAAAAATGTTTTACTCAAATTTTATAAGATGGAATCAATTTGAATAAACAAACTCTTATGAAGAATTTACAAAATCCTTAAAACTATACATAGTTTTACAAAAATATCACCATATATATAATGAATCATAACACTTGTTGTTTAGAATATTACATTTAGTTTGAATATCTAAAAATTTCATTATTAATCATCATTAAAAAAAATATGTAAGTATCTTATTGTTATAATTTGTAAATGATGATAATGTCTATGCATATTTTTTAAATTGTATTTTGTATTTTTTTTATGATATTATGTTTTTTTATTTTATTCTTAATCAAATTTATATAAAACTCACTCTTAATAATTATATTATATAATTAACTTCTTATTATCAATAATAAAAAAATGTAGTAATTTTCATATACTTTAATTATCTATTTTTAATTTATAATAAAATAAATTGTATTATCTTTTATATTTATTCATAGTAACTTATCTTTTGATTAATTTACACATATTACACTTATCTCAACCTTAACTACATAAAATTCTAAAAACCATTAACATTATATAAATAAAAACAATTTTATAAACCACCAATATTGTTATAAATTAGTTTTCTAAAGGATAATACTTATCCACCCCAAGACCATTAAAGAAAATATAAATAACAAAATATCGACTTCCTAATCCCTAACCACATATTGACTAGAAAGACGACAAATAAAACTCCCCAAAAAAATGGCAACAATCACATATTTACTCACCGGGAATATATTTTCCCTTCACGTTTGACCCGCAATCTATATTTTCTGTTCACATTTATCTCGAAAGAAAAGAAAGAATAGATATGACAATGAAATCAAACAATGCTTTTGTAATTAGGAAAAAAAAGGTTTTTTTGGTGTTGATTAGTAATGCTGGGATGAATATATTTTATGTATAGAAATTAATAGTGTTTCGTATTTTTTTTGGTTTATTTTGGGTGAAAATCAGTAATTAAAACATATAATTATTGTCGTTATTAAATATCACATAACAATATTATTGTTGTTATTAAATATCACATAACATTATTGTTAAAGAATTTTTCTGAAATTTATATGATAGTTATTAAGCCCTATCAAGTAACTTTAACAAAAATTTGAAGTACGTGGCCGGCATTATCAATGTGGATCTTGACAGTTGCGCTACTTCCCATTGTTTATGTTTCTACTCGTGAATCTTGCTTTTACTAGTGAATCTTGACAGCTGAGCTACTTCTCATAGTTTATGTTTTTACTTTTTCATCAGAATCTAGGGATTTAATTTTTGTTGAGATCAGTATTCTAATTTATTTGAAATGTGTTTTTGAGTATCCAAACAAATTCAAGATTTTAAAACAATCCAAAATAATTAATTTATATAAATCTAATAATTCAAAGATATTATTTTAATGACTAAACTTATTTAAACATATACTTAAAAATATTTAAAAGATACTTTAAAATTTCTAAATTATACAATAAATTTTAAAATATTGTTTTAAATTACTAAAATATTTCTATAAATTTATAATACAATATTCTTATAAAATAATCAAATAAATCACATAACAAAAGTAATCAATTTAAAATAAGTAATATATATTTCGAAAAAACCAACTAATTTTCAAATTATTTATAGAAATCCTTAATTCAAAGATTTCATTTTTAATTTGAGACCCAAACTTATTTAAACATATACTTAAAAATGATAAAAAATACCATAAAATTTCTAAATTACACAATAAATTTAAATATATATTTTTTACATTACTAAAATATTCGTATAAATTTATAATACAATATTCTTATATTTTTTTTTTTTGTCAGAAGAAATATTCTTATATTTCTACATGCTGGATAAAAACATCCAATAAATCACGTAACAAAAGTAATCAATTTAAAATAAGTAATATATATTTCGAAAAATCCAACTAATTTTTAAATAGAGTATCACCACGATAATTACACATAGTCAAGATGACCCACCTATATTAAAGTCCGGCTGTACCACAAAAGTCATGTGGAGGTAGGGTATTGGTATTTGATGACTGAATGTCTGACCTTAAGATTTCAATTAAAATTTTGAGGTGCTTTCCTATACATTTTCGAGGAAAACCATTATCGGGTTGAGGTGGCGAAGTTTGAAAATAAAACACCAAAAACATTTGTTTTCAAATGGATACGTGTTGAATTTGGCTTTATAAAACATTCTTTTCACTTTTCTTAGCTGCGTATGAAACCATAGCGTGACGTGCCCCATTATGTAATATTTGGTTTTCCAGCTAGCGTGATAGCGGCAGAAGGTATTTATTCTGTTCCGTACGTGCATTAATTGGATTAAAAGGAAAACATTTAGATGACACATGTTGTAAGAATGCAAATCTAGTGGATGATTCGGTTTTCATAATTATTATATTTATTTCTCAATAGTTACTGGGAATAGATATAATTTTAGGTTTTCGAGATCCGATTTTCCATAATAATTTTCATAATTATTATATTTCTAAATAGTTATTAAGAATAGATATAATTTTTTGGTGTTTGCGTAATATTTGTATCTCAAAAAAAAAAAGCTCCGACTTATGGTTATTGTTCTGACCTAACTTGACGTTGCGCGCAGTTTCGTTCAGTGGCACCGGCCCCTGCCGCCGCAGGACCTGCATGAGCTCACCCCGTGATTCCTCTATGGAGCAAGATGGAGGCCTGCCAGCTCCATCCTGCAGAGATCTCACTGTAGGAAGCTCTTCCAAAGCCAATGTATCCTTCTTCACCCACCTTACCTCCAGCTTTGCTTTTGCTCGCCCGAACCCTGATCTTGCTTCTACAACTTCTCTACAGAGCCATGGAAAGGATGCAATGAGCACTTCAACAACAACCACACCAAATAATCAGACTCCTCTCCCATCGGTTGCTACCGGAGAGGAAGAGAATGAAGAGACAACCTCCAAAGAATGAACAAAGAAACTAAACACATGCAATCCAAAAGCTAAGAAAACTCCGGAAATAATCGTCCAGGACCCTGATGTGGCAGTGTACAAAAAGTATATGTAGAAGCACGTGATCATCTGCGAATTTATGGGCATATGGCCCACGGAACGAGCCTTAAAAGGATGGATCCATGCTAAATGGAACCCAAAAGGAGAGATTGATCTACAACAAGGATCCAAGGGCTTCTTCATAGTAGTCTTCACCAACCTGGAAGACTGCGACAAAATATTTTTAGGAGGTCCCTACTTCTTCAACTCGGTTGGTCTGTATATGAGATTCTGGAAGGAAAATTTCACCCCGGATAAAGAAGACTTTACTAGGGTTCCAGTTTGGATTTGGCTATATTCTCCGCCAACAAATTATTGGGCACCATATGTTTTGAAGGCCGTAGGAGATGAGCTAGGAGACTATATAAAAATGTCATAGGGCACCAAGAATGGGCACTACATTTCCTATGTCAGGATCTGTGCATATGTATATGTCTCAGGGGCTTTACCAAAACCGATAAGATTAAACTAGAGGGATGAAATCTAGTCTCAAAACATCGACTATGAGCACATACCTTTCATATGTAGGAAATTCCATGAGCATGGATATCTCTTTCGAGACTTTCCCCAAAACAAAGCTCCAACAAAAGAAGATCAAGCACGAGAAAAAGATGACCAAGGATACACTAGGGCAGGAAAAAAAAACAAACAAAAAAAAAGAGCATACACAAAGAAATACCCTCCCATGCTCTCCCAACAAAATAAGTTTGAAGCTCTAAATACAATCCAAGAGGAGCTAGGCCAACAAAGCACAAGCAAAGAAGCGCACAGGCCATAAGAAAACTCGACAGAAAACAACATCATGGAAACCGAAGCTTAAAACAACATCATGCGAGAAAGAATACAATACCAAGAATATACAGAAATGGAGCAAGTACAGGATGCACCCACCCTAGAGGAAAACAAGATTGAGGAAGTAATAATGGGAATGGACCTCCAAAAAATCGCAAAGGAATGGAACAAAAATGGAATAGAGGCCATTACTCGAGAGCAAATCAAAAAAATTGAAGAGACCTTCCTAATATAGGAAGGAATGCATCAGAACCAAGAGCACCAAAAAAAGGAAAAAGGCGTAGAAAGCATAATAATGGTCAACTTAAATGCAGGGAAAATTTTTCCAAAAGGGAAAACATAAAAAGAGGCCAGAAGTCCACTTGCCAACTCCTCTAGGAGCTAGGAGGTCGCCTCGTCAATGAAGGAAAGGTAAGATAAATCACCTTATCCCCAGAAATTTATCAATGATTTGTACATCCTAGAATATTAGAGGACTAAATAGTCCTGGTAAGAAAATAATTCTAAAATCTAGAATAGCCTCTGATAAACCGGATATTGTTATGCTCCAAGAAACAAAGAGTTATCTAAACTCAATGGAATTAATACAAAAATCCTGCTTCAAAAATCAATATAGCCATGTAGCTATCTCAGCCTTGGGCACTGCGGAGGGCTTTCCAAATTTTGGAAGGGCTACCGCTTTCACCTCTCTGAATCTGTTGCCTCCAAATTCGCCCTTACCATTGTTCTTAAAATCACCGGAACCACGGAAAAATATTTGTGTCACCAATGTTTATGCTCCTCATTCAGTCACTGAAATACTTTTTGTGATTAATCGGGTTAAAGCATCTCGGCTCTGTTAGAGGTTCCCATGTTTTGGCCAGATTGGCAAGACCAAAAGATGAGACAACATCAGAACCACTTTGGGGCCCTAGGATCTAGCCCTCCTGGACCCGGAGAGGGATCTCTCCAATTAGAGCAAAGAATGATATATCTTTGAAGCTCAGAATGAGATGTTAGGCTAGTTATGAAGCACAGAGGGGGGTTTAAAGTGATTTGGTTGAAGGGTTGCTGGGTTGGTTAGAAGATCATAGGCCGAGAAAGCAATGGGAGGAAAGGAACATGGCAGCAGGATGCTTCATCAAAGAGGATAGGCCAAGACAGTGCCATCCATTGGGCTATGGAGTCATGAAAGGGAATTACTTGCAACAGCTAGCCAAGGCTTCCAAAGGGCAAGTCATCTAATACTAAAGGATCTTTAGATTAGAGAGTGGGGTGGAACATTAAGGAAGGAAAGTGAAAGAAGGAGAACAACCAGATTTCTGTCTATAGATCAGGTCAGAGGTCATTTAACTCCAGACCTGCTTGGACATACTCAAAGGCTACTCTCAAAGAGACAAAGGGGCAGCTTATAGATCAGACCAGAGGTCATTTAACTCCAGATCTGCTTTAGCAACTCCAAGGGAAAAAACAGAGATAGATTTGACAAAGAAGCATCCAAGTGGCAAACCCCCAAGTTCATACATCAGCCAGCAGGCAATAACATCCGCTGCGCTGGTTAAACCCATGAATTAACTCTTAGATAGCACATGGAGCAGAAAACATAAAGGTAGGGAGAGCAGACAACATAGGGCACCTAACAAGGGTGAATCCTATACCATTATTCTGATGCCTACCAGAAGAACATGAAACAATATGAAAATGTAAATAACAGAGTTAAGAAAAACATCACCAATAGTAATAGACCAGGATCCTGTGAAATGTGCTTTGATTAATTGATGCAAAACCAGTCATGTACAATATGGCTCAATGGCTAATACAGTCCCAACTTCTCCTCCTAGCCTATTACATACAAACTACTCTGCAACTTCCTCCCAAGGCTGTTCTAACAGTCAAACTGAATCCCTCTAACAGCAGATGCCCAGCAAGGCAACAACAACAACCTTTACAATGTGTTCTCGGGGATTTATTATAGGAGAAGAGGAAGAGACAGAGGTAGATGAACAATTAATCAATCTCATTAAGATAGAATCGGAGGAAGTGTCCACGCCCATACTTCTTAATGGCTCTGCGGCTCTGTATGTACTCTGTAATCTGGTTCGGAGATCTCTGTCAGGTCGGAAATTGACCTTTGATATTTCTTTGGGGTCCTTCGACTGTCTGGAGCTCTGTGCTGCCATTCTAGAATAAATGAACTGGATGGAAAACTGCAAGTCCTTCCATGCTTCTTTAATGCTTCCTCACTGTCTGAGCTGAGCTTCAGTTAGTGTATTTAATTGTCTCAGGGCTCCAGAAGGCATGGAGGACATTGTGGGAAGGTTTACCTCTGGAGGAAAAAGTCCTGCTGTTAGGTGGCACAGTTATGGCGTTGCTGGTGCGATCTTAATCTTCAATCAGTGCCTTAATTCTTTGATCACGGGATTAGCGCTTCAAATATTCAATTTCAGGCTCAAATCCCTTCTAATCCGGTCTTTGCTACTTTGCTGGCGGCTGAATCCGCCTCTCTGTACTATCTGCACACTGAAATAACTCTGTTTAAAACCCGGACAGTGGCGGCGGAGAAATGCTATGGAGGCGGAGGAGTGGTGGCGAAAGAGCGGAGAAACGACGGAAAGAGGTGGCGAAGCAGTGGGGAATGGTGGAAAGAAGACAGAGCGGTGGAGAAATGATTAATATTGCGTGAAACTCAAATGCCACCACTGGAGCGATTTACATAGGACAACATGGAAAAACAATGGAGTGAAGCGGTGGAGGTGGGACCCGGCGGAGGCAGAGGGCGAATAAACCAGAACCGTCCGATCTTGGAGGAAACGAACGGTCACGATCCAATCGCACCATCAAAATCGAAGGTCGGAGCGAAAGACAATCGCAACACACCTCTTGAAAGTTCCGATTGTGATTGAGCATGGAGAAGCGATTGAGCGATGGCCGTCGATCTAGGGGAGAAACGGACGGACAGGATTGAATCGGGAGACGGAGGGAAGGGGATGCGATTAGCGCCAAGCTGTCCGATCAGCTGGAAAATGGACAGCTGTGATCAAATCGGGAGACAGAGGAAAGGAGATGCGATTGCGATCGGAAGTCGGGATGCGATTGAGCGCTGACCGTCCGATCGGGGATTAGATCAACGGTTCAGAACACAATCAGAGGGGACCTGCGATTGGCGGAGGACCGTCGGATCACGGGAGGACAGACGGTCAGGATTCAATCGGAGCACGGTGGAAAGGGCTTGCGATCAGCGATCGGGAGGGGGTTGCGATTGAGCGCTGGCCATTGGATCGGCTGGGAGATGGACGGCCAGGATATGATCGGAGGATCGCAATCGGAGCGCGATGCGATCAATCCGGGGGTGCACGATGCATGTTGCGATTGCGATAAGCGCCGTGGACTTAAGCACTTGGTCCTGGCGCCTGAGCAGATGTGGGGAAGTGGTTAAGGGGAAGGGGCTAGGCCTTAGAATAAGGTCGGAAAGTGGGTTTTAGCCCCTTTTAATGGATTTTGAAGGTGAAGGAGGGGAACGATAGAGGGGAAAAGGGGGAAGAAAGCTAAAAAAAGGGTAGGGGAAGAAATTAAATGAGACTTTGGGAGGATTTGAGGGGTAGATGGGGAAAAAGAAGGGGAATAAAGGGGAGAGAAAACAAAGGCTTTGGGGGATGAAATAAGAGGGAAAAAGGGGGCCTTTGGGCATTCCTTCACATAGCAGAGAGGCTTTATAAGGGGAATCAGCAGGGGGGATTTGATCAAAGGATAAAAGGCACATAGAGGCTTCAAGGAGACTGTGTTTTCAGGGGAAAAGCATTCCTTGAAGACCCAACAACAATTTAGCCCCCTATTTGCTTGTCAAAAATTTCATAGGGGGGCTAACAGTGGCTCCACATGGGGATGGCTTCTTCTTGAAGGAGCCAAGAAACCAGAAGATGATCTCTTGGTGTAGGCTAGATGCCTGCTGCTTGAACCATCCATCTCTTTCTTTGATCTGCTGCCACAAACTATGAAGACAACATATCAGCAGTAAAATTCTCCCACACAACTACCTACCCACACTATAGTCCTAACATTTTTTCTTCTTGGGTGCATTTGGACTTGCAGACCCTTTACATCATTAAATTTTACAAACAGGAAAAATAAACCTAATATACTTCTACCCTTATTACTCCATGAGACCAGATTAGACTGTTGGTCTCATATGTTTCTCTACCTACACTACTACCTGCTAGGATTAGACTGTCTAGCAGGTTTCTTCTCTACATTATAAAACAGAAAATGAAATAACTAACTACATGCTCATAGGCTGAGCTTTATTGAGCTTCCTACCTACCCTACCCTAACTGAAATATTTACAATCTAGCTTACAAACATGGTCTTCCAATGTAACCAGTCCTTCAAGTGATCCCATGGCTGGTCCTTCTTGCTCAACTCCTTGAGCATGCTAGATAGGCAGGGCAGCTCCCACTCTTTTTGTTCAAAAACAGCAGCTTTGAAAAATCTTCTTCCTGTCTGCATCATGCTGCTCAAAGATACCTTTGATCCTTCTTCAAATGTATGCAAGAAATGTGCATAAGGATCATGAAAAGATACCTGGCTGCAAATGTCTGGCAGGCTGGCTTCGACCAGGATCTCTTCTTCTTCCACTGGATCAAGAAGAAGACTCTCTCGAGAGAGAGAATCTCCCTCATCTTCTAAACTGGAGGACTCATCGTATATTGGGGTTGAGTCCTCTCGGAGCTCCGATATGTTCTGCTCTGGTGTGCTAAGCTCCGTGAAAAGTTCCATGTATTCTTGAGCAGGGGCTTGTTCCATTACTTCCTCCTTTTCAAGAGGAAACTCCTTGCTTTCATCGTGCTCAAGAATATCTTCTTTGCTTTCCTCCTCATCTTCTGTAAGGAAAGACTGCTGGCATCCGATCTCATGACACTCGTCACTGATGCTTTCATAACTTTCCCCATCAGTGTCATAGATAGGCGGACCTGACCAAGTCCACCGTTCTGGGCGCACAGCAAATCTTTCTTCGTTCTGATCCACAGAGGAGTATTCTGAATCTGAATCATCAAACTCATAAAATGGCTAAGCAGGAGTGTGTGTTCTATAGAAGGCCTCAGAGGTGAACTGCTGATTTAATATTTGTTCAATCTCTTCTTCTGTCAAAAGAGGGGTTTCCCTTTCATCATGGACAGAAGAGCAGCAATCCTCTCTCTCTTGCATTAGCTGACTGGGAGGCGGGATGTCTTCTTGAGCCTATTCTTCAACATCAGACTCTGCCTCTTCCATGTTATCTCCTGTTTCCTCAAGGCAGTTTTCCCTATCAGCCTTTGCTAATAGGTCCTGATGTTCTTTGGTCAGCATAACACAAGACGCAGGTATGAAATCAAGCAGTTCCTGATCACTTTCCTCTTCATCTTCTACAGATTCTTGAGCATCATATAGGTCCTGCTCATCTTATAGATCTTGAGTTTGTTCTTGTTCTGAAGGAGACATGGGCTGTTCAAAATAATCATCATCTGCATTCATATTAGCCATGTACGTCTCCAGCATTTCACCAAGCACTTCTGTTATTCTGCATACTTTATTATACAAAGCATTATACTTTGCATCCCTGTCCATGCTTGGATTCACGTTTCTGCAAAGAAGGCTAATGTCTCTTCTCAACCAGTTCAGTGTTCTTCACCAGTGGAGTCATCAGGTATTTGGATCATAGGGAGTGTGGAGTTGCCAGGTGGATGATTATGAATATTTGAAGCAAGATGCTGTCCACCATCAGCAATTAGAAGCCAATCTAGAGGCAAAGAGGTCCTTGACTCTCAGATTCGTTCCCCAGTGGAGTCGCCATTATGTTGGGGTTCCCATGTTTTGGCCAGATTGGCAAGACCAAAAGATGAGACAACATCAGAACAACTTTGGGGCCCTAGGATCTAGCCCTCCTGGACCCGGAGAGGGATCTCTCCAAATAGAGCAAAGAATGATGTATCTTTGAAGCTCGAATTGAGATATTAGGCTAGTTATGAAGCACATAGGGGGGTTTAAAGTGATTTGGTTGAACGGTTGCTGGGTTGGTTAGGAGATCATAGGCCAAGAAAGCAATGGGAGGAAAGGAACACGGCAGCAGGATGCTTCAGCAAAGAGGATAGGCCAAGACAGTGCCATCCATTGGGCTATGGAGTCATGAAAGGGAATTACTTGCATCCACTAGCCAAGGCTTTCAAAGGGCATGTCATCTAATACTAAAGGATCTTTAGATTAGAGAGTGGGGTGGAACATTAAGGAAGAAAGTGAAAGAAGGAAAGCAACCAATTTTCCGTCTATAGATCAGGTCAGAGGTCATTTAACTCCAGACCTGCTTGGACATACTCAAAGGCTGCTCTCAGAGAGACAAAGGGGCAGCTTATAGATCAGACCAGAGGTCATTTAACTCCAGGTCTGCTTTAGCAACTCCAAGGGAAAAATAGAGATAGATTTGACAAAGAAACATCTAAGAAGCAAACCCCCTAGTTCATACATCAGCCAGCAGGCAATAACTTCCGCTGCATTGGTTAAACCCATGAATTTACTTTTAGATAACACATTTAAGCAAAAAACATAAAGGTAGGGAGAGCAGACAGCATACGGCACCTAACAAGGGTGAATCCTATACCATTATTCTGATGCCTATCATCAGAACATGAAACAGTATGAAAATGTAAATAACAGAGTTAAGAAAAGCATCACCAATAGTAATAGACCAGGATCCTGTAAAATGTGCTTTGATTAATTGATGCAAAACCAGTCATGTACAATATGGCTCAATGGCTAATACAGTCCCAACTTCTACTCCCAGCCTATTACATACAAACTACTCTGCAACTTCCTCCCAAGGTTGTTCTAACAGTCAAACTGAATCCCTCTAACAACAGATGCCCAGCAAGGCAACAACAACAACCTTTACAATGTGTTCTCGGGAATTTCTTATAGGAGAAGAGGAAGGGACAGAGGTAGATGAACAATTAATCAATCTCATTAAGACAGAATCGGCGGAAGTGTCCACGCCCATACTGCTTAATGGCTCTGCGGCTCTGTATGTACTCTGTAATCTGGTTCAGAGATCTCTGTCAGGCCGAAAATTGACCTCTGATATTTCTTTGGGGTCCTTCGACTGTCTGGAGCTCTGTGCTGCCATTCTAGAATAAATGAACTGGATGGAAAACTGCAAGTCCTTCCATGCTTCTTTAATGCTTCCTGACTATCTGATCTGAGCTTCAGTCAGTGTATTTAATTGTCTCAGGGCTCGAGAAGGCATGGAGGACGTTGTGGGAAGGTGTACCTCTGGAGGAAAAAGTCCTGCTGTTAGGTGGCACAGTTATGGCATTGCTGGTGCGCACTTAATCTTTAATCAGTGCCTTAATTCTTTGATCACGAGATTAGCGCTTCAAATATTCAATTACAGGCTAAAATCCCTTCTAATCCGGTCTCTGCTGCTTTGCTGGCCGCTGAATCGGCCTCTCTGTACTATCTACAAACTGAAATAACTCTGTTTAAAACCCGGGCAGTGGCGGCGGAGAAATGCTATGGAGGCGGAGGAGTGGTGGCGGAAGAGCGGAGAAACGACGGAAAGAGGTGGCGAAGCAGTGGGGAATGGTGGAAAGAAGACAGAGCGGTGGAGAAATGATTAATATTGCGTGAAACTAAAATGCCACCACTGGAGCGATTTACATGGGACAACATGGAAAAACAATGGAGTGAAGCGGTGGAGGTGGGACCCGGCGGAGGCGGAGGGCGAATAAACCAGAACCGTCCGATCTTGGAGGAAACGAACGATCACGATCCAATCGCACCATCCCAATTGGAGGTCTGAGCGAAAGACAATCGCAACACACCTTTTGAAAGTTCCGATTGCGATTGAGCATGGAGAAGCGATTGAGTGATGGCCGTCGATCTGGGGGAGAAACGGACGGACAGGATTGAATCGGGAGACGGAGGGAAGGGGATGCGATTAGCGCCAGGCCGTCCGATCAGCTGGAAAATGGACGGCTGTGATCAAATCAGGAGACAGAGGAAAGGAGATGCGATTGCGATCGGAGGTTGGGATGCGATTGAGCGCTGACCGTCCGATCGGGGATCAGATCAACGGTTCAGAACACAATCGGAGGGGACCTGCGATTGGCGGAGGACCGTCGGATCGGGGGAGGATGGATGGTCAGGATTTAATCATAGCACAGTGGAAAGGGCTTGCGATCAGCGATCGGGCGGGGGTTGCGATTGAGCGCTGGCCGTTGGATCGGTTGGGAGATGGACGGCCAGGATATGATCGGAGGATCGCAATCAGAGCGCGATGCGATCAATCGGGGGGTGCACGATGCATGTTGCGATTGCGATAAGCGCCGTGGACTTAAGCACTTGGTCCTGGCGCCTGGGCACATGTGGGGAAGTGGTTAAGGGGAAGGGGCTAGGCCTTAGAATAAGGTCGGAAAGTGGGTTTTAGCCCCTTTTAATGGATTTTGAAGGTGAAGGAGGGGAACGATAGAGGGGAAAAGGGGGAAGAAAGCTAAACAAAGGGTAGGGGAAGAAATTAAATGAGACTTTGGGAGGATTTGAGGGGTAGATGGGGAAAAATAAGGGGAATATAGGGGAGAGAAAACAAAGGCTTTGGGGGATGCAATAAGAGGGAAAAAGGGGGCCTTTGGGCATTCCTTCACATAGCAGAGAGGCTTTATAAGGGGAATCAGCAGGGGGGATTTGATCAAAGGATAAAAGGCACATAGAGGCTTCAAGGAGACTGTGTTTTTAGGGGAAAAGAATTCCTTGAAGACTCAACAACAATTTAGCCCCCTATTTGCTTGTCAAAAATTTCATAGGGGGGCTAACACCAGGAAACCTTCCTCCCTCTCTTCCTTTTCCATCAAAATGAATTCTGATGTTCCTTCTTCATTGGGGGATTCATCTAAGATCTCAAATGCACTACTGCCTTTTTTAGGATAGAATGTGATTGTACTAAATTTTTTCCCTTTTTACGTATTGCTGAAATTTATTTTCTCTTTCCCTATTGAATAATTCTCTATTTTATTATGAGGACATTTTGAAGCATAGTGCCCCACTCTTCGATAATTAAAGCACTTAAATGGAAGTTTTCCTTTGTACTTACTTGTGCCTCTATCCAATCTTCTGACAAATTCGGCTTATTCTTCATCAAAGCATGTGCATGTACCCTCCTTCTCTTTTATGCACTTGTTTGCTTTAAAGGAAACCTACCTCATGTTTAACTTCCCTTTAGGAATTATCATATCATATGTTGTTAGGTTGCCAAGTAATTGGTTCCTCGTCAAGGTTTACGAGTTTATTGTTTCTTCTATGGTAGAAAGCTTAGGATTAAACATGGGTGGTAGTAATTTGAATAATTTTTGTACTACAACACTTTCTTTAATTTCTTCTCCTAGCCCTATCATGATATTCAAAAATTCTACAACTCTTAAGAAGAATGCAAGATCTTCATCTTCATTCATTTTTAAGTTTTCAAACTGAGTTCTATGTGCTTGTAGTTTGGCCATCTTCACCTTTGTATCTTCCTCATGAATATTTTCTAATCTATCCAAAATTTCTTTGGAAGTCTTACTATGCATTACTTTGATAAATTATGACTCACTTAGACTGCTCAAGAGTGCATTCATTTATTTTTCATTAGCTATGAAATTTTGTATGGCTTCTTCCTCAATGTTGATACATTTTGGTGCATATTTTTCTTCTACATTTTTGAGATTGCATAGTTTGAGCGAGTAAAGAGAGAGGCTTTATTTGTAGAGCTTCCTTCTAGGCTAGCCATTTTAGGGACCAAGGTCCTCCTTCCGGTGGTTAGAATGTTACAGAGGGAACTAGATCTGATACCAATTGTTGAACCCTTAGCTAAATTGAGAGGAGGGGTGAATTAATTTAGTACATTCATTGAAATTAGAACTCTTTTCTTTACACACATTAACTACTTCAGTTATAAGTAGCATAATAATTAATCATCAAACTGAATGTGTGGAAAACAAGTAATTTATCATATTAAAACATCACATCACATACTCATCAAGCCCTTTGACAACATATATAAGTGGAAACCCATAAGGGAGAAAACCACATATTATTATTTTTTTGATGCAAAGGCAACCTCCAACTCCCTCTCACAACTAATTTTCTCTAGGCTCCAACCTATAGAAGGCTACTTCCTCAAATTCCGCAAGCTAAAACTTGCAAGCAAGCTCCAACTCCCAAATATTTTCTGTAGGCTACAACTTACAGGAGGCTCCTACCTCACACAACTCCAAATGGAAATTTATCAAGCTAAAACTTGAAAGGAGACTAAAATCCCCTCAATCAACATGAAAATCATATGTTGATTTACCTGGATATCAGCTTTGATATCCTCCTTCTTCAATACTACCATTTCTGCCTTCATTTTTTCTTCGTATCAACTCTTGATGTGCATAACATCTCTATCAGCCTTCTCACATTCTACAACTCTCTTCCATTCTGCAGCTCTCTCAAACTCTTCAGTTCTCTTCATTTTTTTGCTCTCTAACCTCTCTTTGCACAGTGATATTACATTCTTTATATAGATTACTATATGATTGTTTGCATTCTTCAGGGAAATTGAAGTGAACAGGCCTGACCCTATGCCTTCCACCTATTTTATTCCTTACACATAAGTTCAAGTTATTACATCAGAAATAATCATTACAACACTCATTGGAGTTTTTAATATGCCTACGAAGACTTGCCTTTGCATCACATACAATAAAAAATAATTAATTAGTTTACATTTACAGTTACAGTTACAAAAAATATATTTCACTCAGACCTTTCATCTCTTAGCTTGTTGTGACTTTTTCATTTCTGATGTTGTCACTGTCTTTTATGTTTCTGTTGTTATATTATAATAGTTCTACACAAACACCTTTTTCCTGACTCGCCCTAGCTGGCACGTTTCCAACAGTGCCACCATATGCTCCTTTTTCTCGACTCTGCCTATCTGCCTTCTCTTGCCCACATCGTTCAGCCTTCTCCTTGTCTCAACACCTGACACTGCCCCAGAGGTTTTGCTGAGCCTGACTCGACCCATGGTTCCTATCTCCTCATTACTACGATGCTCAGCTTTATTTTCCTTTTTCTTTGTGTCGGGTCACTTACCCGAGTCTCCTCCACATTTAGTCGTTTTCTATTATCAAGGAGTAACCACTTTTACACCCATGCACATAGTGTAAGGTATTATTTTTCACCTGAGTCTACTTCGCATTCAGACTTTCCTTTGTAACTGTCAGAAGACTAGACTTTAAAATATATTTCATTACTTTTCAAGACTATATCATGTCCGCTTTTCTATCACATTTCGGCATTGAAACGTTCTATGTTATAATCCTTCTTTGCCTTCCAATGTAACTTAACAAAGGAAAACCAGATACTTCTAGACTTGAAAACCTTTAGGCTTAAGCTTCGATCTGCATTGCTTCGAATATCTTTATCACACTTTGCACTTTAGTGAATACTATTATCCAATGTGCCTTCGTCCATCTGATCTCTCGATATGCGATATGTGAAGGATCTCGCCAGACTTTATCACAATTCTTTAATTTCATTTCAGCATTTTGGTTATTCCTCTTGTTCTTCATTTATATATTTATCTTCCATTCTTCGATGTGATTTCTTAAAGGGAAATATTATACCTCCAGATTTGAAATCCTTTAGACCTTCGCTTTGACACTACAACACATTTGGTATTCTTATCACATTTCACATTTGAGCATTGGTCATGTGCACTATTCCTCCTGATCATTGCGATTTGTGATATCTGATTTGGTATAAATGGTTCAGGTCCCAGTAGGGGTGCCATGTCCCTATCACATCATCTACTACATTACCGACCACATCATTTGACATGTCACCTACCATATCATATTCCACGTGATCAAGATTTATTTGCAATTTTTGGGGTCAGGTCCACATCATCTGCCACATTAGTTGCCACGTGAGCTACCACATCATCATACCACAACATCATATCGTACATCGCATTTTCTGTGACTTCTCTATTTTTGTGATATTCCTCCTACTCTGATTTCGATATGCAATCTACCAACACTGTTCTCAACATGAATTTTCATGACTCGACTCGCTCGTTCACTTATTCATTCCTTTTCTTCTTTGGTTGTTCCCTTTCATTTCTTCTTCGCTACATGTAGAACACCCGACTCATTCATGATCTTCTGAATGTAGAACCACTGTTATGCACGCATTTTACATCCGACCCAACTTGGTCCACTCATTCATTGCTTTTATTTGTTGCACACATTCTGTATGCATACACCCGAATTGACCTTTGATGCACACTTTTCCTTTGCTTACTGCTCTGAACGTGAATAGCCCAACTTGAACCTGCAGTGCACAATTTTCTTCTTTGATGCATGAGGATGTGTTTTGTGTCTTTTTTTTCTCCTTTTCCTTAAGTAATAATTCTAAAGCTACTCCATGCCTCTTTGTTGCTCCTCTCTGCTCCTTTTCCTTATAAAATGATTCTAATGTTTCTCCTTGCCTCTTTGTTGCTCCTCTTTGCTCCTTTGCCTTATAAAATGATTCTAATGTTTCTCCTTGCCTCTTTGCTACCCCATATCCTTATATTATTCTTCAAATGCTACTCCTTTGGATCTTTGTTGCACATTGTTTCACATCGCTTCTCCTTTCCTCATTTTTTCATAATGCTGCTACTTTCGCTCTTTTCTGCTCCTCCACTGTACTTTTGCCTTATTTTCTATATTTCTCCTTTATACTCTAGTTGATCCTGATCTGCTCAATTGTCCTTAATGAGAATTCCTTGTGCTTCTCATTTATGTTCCTTTGCCATCAATGGAAATATTTCCAACACTCTCTGTAAAATTTAACTTTGTTTTTAATGAATTTTAAGCTAGTTATAATATACCTATTGATGGGATCCATGAAGAATCCTCACTAGCATGTTATTTTTCTTATCTGACTTTTGTTTCATATGATGTTTTTTCTTTGGTAATATCATTTTTTTTTTTTTATCTTCCGATTCTTTCTTATCATGAAACTTTTCCTATTTGTATACCATATAGTGATCCCCGCGAGCTCCTTCTCACCCTTTAGACCTTTCATATTTTTTATGATTTTTGTTGCTATAAGAATTGGGGATGTCTTTTATTACATTCCCTCCTTCATAGCACACTCTACACTAGAATGAAACATATTCATAGTCAAGATTTTAATCCTATAAATAATTTATTCACGTGAAATTTATCTTAGTCGGAAAACCCTAATTAAAGTTCATCTCCACAAAAATTCCAACATATGTTTTGGTTTACAGAAATAAAAAATTCCAAGAGAATTCCCAATAGAAGATAAAAAATAAGGTTTCCATGCATCAGAGATGCATTTATGCAGATCCGTGAGCAAAGGCCTAAATCCATTAAACCTACAAATAAACATTCTTCCAAAAAAAAAAATTCATAGATGAAAGCTTTCTCATCGAGAGGAACCTTCAGGGAAGGGACTTCATGAGCCACTCATAGGCTAGATGTAGATTTCATAATGAAACTATATGAAACTGAAGAAGAGATTGCTTATCTTGCAACCATTTTTGCAAAAGAAATTTTTTCCATCATTCAATCACTAATATTTTCCATTGATTAGATTTACGTAAATATATGCAAAGAAATTCAACCAATCTAAGTCAATCACTAAGATTCTCCATATATTAGATTTCCTTAATTATGTGCAAAGAAATTCACTCAATCTAAGTGGATATCAGAAAGCCAGGGAAAAGCCCTTGCCACCTCATGGATTTCAACCCTTCACCCATCTCCTTGCTCCAAGCCTTACTTTTCATCATGGTTTCCACAATTTTAATTATATTATCAATAATTATTTAGTGGATCATACTAGAATATTCTAAAATGCATTTAGTAGTATATACAATTTAATTGCAAGGTAGTTATGTATTAGTGTCATATGAAACCTATTATAATTTTTTGGGCATGTGTTACTTGGTGGCCAATAGTATTGTAACAAAAAAGATTGAGATAATTTTCCATGGTTAATATATGTAGGCGTATTCTAACTTGAGTTTAAGTTGTTTAATGTATATAGAATTTGAGTGCGAGAGAGGCTTTTCACTATTGAATCCATTATGCATTCAAACACTGGTTTTAAATAACAAAAAATCACATTCGTTCTTGAAATTATTTTTCCATATTCCTATAAATTTAAGTTGTTTAATCTCATTCTAGTGTCATCAGGGTGTTGAATCCATTTATACATTCAAAAATTCATTTTAAATAACAAAAAATCACATTCATTCTTGAATTTTTTTTACATAATTCTCATAAAGAAATCTATTTACTTTCTAATTTAGACTAGACCCCTCTAAATTATAATTTAGTTAATTTTATAAATATAATTATTTTGATATTTACAAGTCTTTTGTTTTATATATCTACATGTATGTTTAAATAAATATATACATAATTCATAGTATTATAATAATGATTCACTATACCTAACTAACTAGTAAATCACTTGTTTATAACAAGTATAATTAACCATTAACAACCATAAGTTACCAATGAAGCATTTCATTTCTCCATAAACAACCATCAATAAATCATCAAACACAGATTGAAATAATAGGTACACCACAGGAAAAACCATTTGAAATTCAGATGTATATATAGTTTTTGTTTTCTTAAACAAGCTTGCAAATCCATGGCATGTGAGACAACCTTATAAGTGGCAGCTGCACAAAATTTTTATTACTATCTGTGTGACCTTGTTTTCAAGCAAGCTCGAATAGCATTGAGGGAATTTGAAGCAATATCCTCACACCAAATCCATAATCTCTATAAATGCAACAAGAAAAATCACTATTATCATATCTACTAATAATATGTGAGTTTAATTGGATTGAAAATTTAAAATATATTATCATATCTACTAATAATATGCAAATTTAATTGTCAGAAACAATGCTTGGGAAATTGTTCCATGGTCAGTGGGAATGTCAGTGGTAGATTTGAAATGGATCTACAAGGTAAAGCAAGCTGCTGATGGGAGTGTCGAGAATTATAAGGAAAGATTTTTTACCAAAGGCTTCTCACAGATCGAGGGGATTGATTTTGAAGAAACCTTTGCACCTGTCGCACGGTATTCTTCCATAAGGATCATCCTTGATCTCTCAACGTAGATGGGTTGGCACATTCATCAGATGGATGTGAAGAATGCGTTCCTTAATGGGATCATTGAGGAATAGGTGCACATTGAGCAGCCTGAAGGATTTGAGATCTTTGGCAATGAGATACATCTTTGCAAACTCAAAAGAGCATTGTATGGGATGAAGCAAGCACCACATGCTTGGTACACACAGATGAAGAGCTATTTCACTGAACTTGGCTTCACCAAGAGTGAGGTGGATGAAAACCTATACCAAATTGTCGTAGAGGGTATGATTTTAATCATTGTTCTTTATGTTGATGATTTAAAACTAACAGGTAATGACTAGTTGATAAACTCATTCAAGGAAAATCTTTCAAAGGAGTTTGAGATGAAGGATTTGGGCCTCCTTCATTATTTCCTTAGATTTGAAATATGGCAGCAAGAAGGTGAACTATTTGTATCTCAAGGAAAGTATGCTCAGGAGATACTTGGTAACTTTCACATGGAGGACTGCAAGCCCATGGATACTCCTCTTCTAGGAAATTGGAGGAAAGAGGATGTTGCATCAACAGAGGTAGTGGATGCCACTACTTATCGAAATTTGGTGGGTTTTCTCATGTATTTAGTTAATACAAGATTGGACATATGCTATGCAGTGAACCAGATTTCACAAGCGATGGTTAATCATATCAAGCTCTTTTGGAATGCAAGTAAGCATGTCCTGAGGTATCTCAGGGGAACATCTCAGTATGGCTTATGGTACAGACAAACAGATGAGGTGAAGTTGCATGGCTTCATGGATGCAAATTGGGCAGGTAGCCCAATGGACAAAAAGAGCATATCGCGAGGGGTTTTCAGTATCATATCTACAATAGTTTCTTAGTACAAAATGAAACAAAGATCTGTCACACTAAGTTTATCAGAATCATAATACATGGTAGAAATTCAAGCTTCATGTGAGGCTATCTGGATGAGGAAGATCCTCGTCAGTTTGTTTGGCTCACATTTAGATCCTACAGTGATACATTGTGATAATCAGTGTTGCAATAAACTCTCGATTAACCTGTGTTTCATGATAGATCTAAACATATTGATATCTGGTATCATCATATCAGAGACTATGTGTAGCGGAATATCATGTTGCTTCAGTACATTCCTACAAAAGATCAGGATGCAGGCATTCTGATGAAGGCGCTCGGCAGGAACAAATTCAAATACCATAGAGGCAGAATCGGGATGAAAGATAATCCCTATATTGTTGAGAGGGAGTGTTGAGATTCAACAAGATGATGAGCTTAGTGAAAAGTAAGTACCTTCACTAAGTGTGGTTCATAGGCTATTTTTAGGTGTACGTCTATTTTTAGACATGTTGAGCATATTCTATGAGTTGCAGGCTACTATTTGTATATGGTTAGTCGAATGTAAAAAATAGATGAAATTCTATTTTTAGAATATTGGGCAAAATCTACTTATAGATCTTCGATCTAAAAATAGATGCACGTCGATTATTATTAGCTCTTAATAATCATCTGACAATAAACATCAACTTATTCTCTTGGAGCACTTTACTTTAGTGAAAAGATTTGGAAAATAAGTGGACTGAAGGAATTATGCAATTCCTAGGGTTTATTGGTAGCTCATGCATGAAGGACTCAGTTACAACTGAAGTGGAAAAGTTATGACAAAGTTGGAAGAGTAGTTACAGGATTTGTTATTTAGTTTAACTCAGTTGAGCTAGTTGTATCTAGTCTAACTGAGAGATACACTAGTGAGAGTTAAGTGAATTAATTAGTTAATTAATTCACAACTAATAACTCACTAACAACTGAAAAGAAATAGTAGTTAACTACAGTGCATGTCTATTCTAGTGGAGACCTAGTGGATAGATAGGTGAAATGGTAATATGGACTATCCATTGGGACTATAGTGATGCATTCAATGAATCTGACACACATTGGAGTTGCCAATGAGGATTACGTAGTAAAGGCAAGGACAATTCGAATTCATTCAAGGGTCTTCTTCAACAGGGATTGCATAGTGAAGGCAGGTTGTTAGGAGGCAAGAAATTGGTGCATAGATATGAAAATTTTTGCATCACAGTGTGTAATGAATCTACATTGTACTGATAGCTTGATGTACTAAGCTTTGTATGATATTATTACATGATTCCATTTATATACATAATATATGATATTTGGGTTTTTTAGCTTTAAGATTTCCCATTAAACAATTATGTTATGTGTGATTGAATTTGTTTACATGTGTTTGCAATTGCGTTTTAAATTCTGCAAGTTTAACTATGGAGGGATTCTATATTTTTCAAGAAGATAAATATTGTGAGATCAAGAGGATCTGGTAATACATCAGTATTAATAAATTTCTACATGGGGAATGTTTCTTTCTTGCATCATGGCTCTGGCAATCTGTTGTACAGAATTGTTTTGCCTCTATTCCACCCCATTCTGTTGAGGTGTATCTACAATAGAAAATTGTTGCTTTATCCCACATTCATTGCATAGGTCAAAAAACTCATTACCTATGAATTCACCTCCTTTATCTGATCTGATGCATTTTAGTTTACATCCAATTTGATTTTCTGTCAGTGCTTTTAATATCTTAAATTTCTTAAACACTTCAATTTATATTAAGAAATGCCACTGATGTTAATCTGGAAAAATCATCAATTATCAGCATGAAATATGATTCTCCACCTGGTGCATTTTTTCTCCAAGGTCCGCACAGGTCCATGTGTACAAGATTGAGAGGTTTACTAGTAGATAGTTGGTATTTGTATTTGAATGATGTCTGAGTTTGTTTTTCCAATTGGTAGGACTTACATATGGTATTTGGTGGCTTCTTTATTGCAGGAAAATCTCTGACAGCTTTCTTTTTTCTCAGTTAAATGATGTGGTCAAAATTGAGATGTCCCAATATTCTATGCCATAGCCAAGATTCATCAAGTTTGATAATGTAGCACCCTTCACTCTCACCTTTCATGATATATACATTACTCTCTATTCGAACCCACTTAACCAAAGTTTTTCTTATAGTAATTGACCTGACTTCACAATCTTGAGCTCTAAAGAGGACCTCACAACCTTTCTCGCACATTTGACTTACAATTAGATAATTGTGTTTTAGACCATATACAAACAATACATCTTGATCCTTTTCTCTTCCATTATTCAAAATCATTGTTCTTTTTCCTTTAATTCTCCCTTCTTTATCATTATAGAATGTGATATTACCAGATTTATTTTCATCCAAGGTTACAAACTTGATTATTTCTCTGGTCATATGTCTAGACCAACCACTATCCACATACCATCGTCTTTTTTAATCTTGAGCATATAGAACTAGATCACACTTATTAATCTTCTTTCTCCATTGCATGCATCCATTTATTGTATAGTTGTTTTGAGATGAAGGTTTATTGTCCTTAAGATCAAATTCGTATTATTTGTGTCGAATCTTGTGACAATAAAAACATCCGATAGAGTTATGGAGAGGATTATTTTCATGTGTGAATCCACTATTATCCTTAATTCTTTTTGAATTCCCAAAATCAAAACTTTTTACAAAATATATATATAGTTCATGGCTTTATGTCCAAATTTCTTACAACAGTAGCAATACCCGGAGAATAAAAACCCATATCTACTAGAGGGTGATGTTTGGGGATATAACCATATAGATATTTTAAAATTATTTCCTCTAAAGAAATAGGATCTATGCTTGTTTGTGGTTTGATTTTTACTCCTTTGGTCTCTCGGTTTTTTTTACTAGTATTTCTTTGTAGCTATTCATCTGATGTTGAAGTGTTTTCTAGATTTTTGTTCTCATCTTGATGAGAATTATCATTTTCTCCTATGACAAATTTTACAAAAGTGATAAGTTTCTTATCCTCTACCTTCGAATTGTTGGATTCTCCTTCATATCCTATCCCAAACTTTATAGGAGGGGATATTTGTGCATTTAATATCTTGTCCAATTCTTCAACACCTTTTAACTGTTGAATGTTCATTGTTAAAAAATTTTGAGCCTTGTCAAATTTCTTCCTTAGACCCACCACCTCTTCTTCCAATCTTCCACATTCCTGACTTTTCTCTCTTATTTTCTGCAAGAGAATGTCTTCTAATTTCCTTGCTTCTTCTAGTACAATTTTCAACTTAATAAAATATTCAAAGTTTGCTTATTCCTTTACATATTTCAGAAGTATTGCCTTCTCTTTTATAGCCTTGAGCATGAGTCTATATATTTCCTTTAGGGAACTCACCAACTCCTTCTCAATATCTACCTCATCTTATTCTTCAAATTCCAGGAAACCTTCCTCCGACTCTTCCTTTTCCATCAAAATGAATTCTGATGTTCCTTATTCATTGGGGGATTTATCTAAGCTCTTAGATGCACTACTTCCTTTTTTAGCATAGAATGTGATTGTATTAAATTTGTTCCCTTTTCACGTATTGCTGAATTTATTTTCTCTTTCCCTATTGAACAATTCTTTATTTTCTTATGAGGAAATTTTGAAGCATAGTGCCCTACTCTTCCATAATAAAAGCACTTAAATGGAAGTTTTCCTTTGTACTTACTTGTGCCTCTATCCAATCTTCTGACAAATTTGGCTTATTCTTCATCAAATCATGTACATGTACCCTCATTCTCTTCTGTGCACTTGTCTACTTTAAAGGAGACCTGCCTCATGTTTTACTTCCCTTTAGGAATTCTCATCGCATATGTTGTTAGGTTTCCAAGTAATTGGTTCCTCGTCAAGGTTTATAAGTTTGTTGTTTCTTCTATGGTAAAAACCTTAGGATTAAACATGGGTTGTAGTAATCTGAATAATTTTTGTACTACATCACTTTCTTTAATTTCTTCTCCTAGCCCTATCATGATATTCAAAAATTATGCAACTCTTAAGAAGAATGCAAGATCTTCATCTTCATTCATTTTTAAGTTTTCAAACTGAGTTCTATGTTCTTGCAGTTTAGCCATCTTCACCTTTGTATCTCCCTCATGAATATTTTCTAATCTATCCCGGATTTCTTTGGCAGTCTTACTATGCATTACTTTGATAAATTATGACTCACTTAGACTGCTCAAGAGTGCATTCATTTTTTTTTCATTAGCTATGAAATTTTGTCTGGCTTCTTCCTCATTGTTGATACATTTTGGTGGATATTTTTCCTCTACATCAACCTAGACTCCTACTCCAAGAGACATTAAGTATGTACTCATTCTTATTTTCCAGAAATCATAGTTTGTGCAAGTAAACAAAGGGGCTTTATCTATAGATATTCCTTCTAGGCTAGCCATTTTAGGGACCAAGGACCTCCTTCCAATGGTTAAACTATTACAAAGGGAACTACATATGATACCAATTGTTGAACCCTTGGCTAAACTTAGAGGAGGGGTGAATTAGTTTACTACATTCATTGACATTAAAACTCTTTTCTTTACACGCATTAACTACTTCATTTTTAAGCAACATAATAATTAATTAGCAAACTGAATGTGTGGAAAACAAGTAATTAAGCATATTAAAACATCACATCATCACATACTCATCAAGCCCTTAGACAATAGATATAAGTGGAAACCCATAAGGGAGAAAACCACATATTCTTATTGTTTTGATGCAAAGGCAACCTCCAACTCCCTCTCACAACTGATTTTCTCTAGGCGCTAGAAAGGCTATTTCCTCAAATTCTACAAGCTACAACTTGCAAGCAAGCTCCAACTCCCAAATATTTTCTGCAGGCTACAACCTAAAGCAGGCTCCTACCTCACACAACTCCAAATGGAAATTTATCAAGCTACAACTTGGAAGGAGACTACAATCCCCTAATCAACATGAAAATCATATGTCAATTTATCTGGATATCAGCTTTGTTATCCTCCTTCTTCACTACTACCCTTTCTGCCTTCATTTTTTCTTCATATCAACTCCTGATATGCGTAACATCTCTATCAACTCTCTCATATTCTTCATCTCTCTTCCATTCTGCAGCTTTCTGAAACTCTTTAGTTCTCCTCACTTTTCTGCTCTCTAACCTCTCTTTTCACACTAATATTACATGTTTTATATAGATTACTACATGATTGTTTGCATCCTACAGGGAAATCGAAGTGAACAAGCCTGACCCTATGCCTTCCGCCCATTTTATTCCTTACACCTAAGTTCAGTTTATTACATCAGAAATAATCATTACAACACTCATTGGAGTTTTTAATATGCCTACGAAGACTTTCCTTTGCATCAAATACAATAAAAAATAATTAATTCATTTACATTTACAGTTACAAAAAATATATTTCACTCGAACCTTTCATCTCTTAGCTTGTTGTGCATTTTTCCTTTCTATTGTTGTCACTGTATTTTATGTTTCTGTTGTTATATTATAATATTTTTGCACAAATGCCATTTTCTAGACTCAAACCAGCTGGCACGTTTTCAACATTGCCACCATATGCTCCTTTTTCCTGACTCTGCCTATCTTCCTTCTCTTGCCCACATCATTCAGCCTTCTCCTTATCTCAACACTTGACACTACCCCAGAGTTTTTGCTGAGCTCGACTTGACCCATGGTGCCTATCTCCTCATTACTGTGACGCTCAACTTTCTTTGCATTTTTCTTTGTGTTGTGTCACTTACCTGATTCTCCTCCACATTTAGTCGTTTCCTATTATCAAGGAGTAGCCACTCTTACACCCGTGCACATAGTTTCAGGTACTATTTTTCACCTGAGTCTACTTCGCATTCAGACTTTCCTTTGTAGCTGTCATAAGACTAGACTTTAAAATATATTTCATTACCTTTCAAGACTATATCACATCCACTTTTCTATCGCATTTCGGCATTCAAACGTTCTATATTACAATCCCTCTTTACCCTCAAATGAAATTTAACAAAGGAAAAACAAATACTTTTTGACTTGAAAACCTTTAGGCTTAAGCTTCGACCTGCATTGCGTCCACTCTCTTTATCGCACTTCGCACTTCAGTGAATCCTTTTATCCAATGTTCCTTCGTCCATCTGATCTCCTGATATGCGATATGTGAAGGATATCGCCAGGCTTTATCGCAATTCTTTAATTGGATTTCGGCGTTTTGGTTATTTCTCTTATTCTTCATTTATATATTTCTCTTCCATTGTTTGATGTGATTCCTTAAAGGGAAATCTTATAACTCCAAATTTGAAATCCTTTAGACCTTCGCTTTGAAACTACAACACATTTAGTATTCTTATCGCATTTCACAATTCATCATTGGTCTTGTGCACTATTCCTCCTGAACTTTGCAATTTGTGATATCTGATTTGGTATAAATGGTTTGGGTCCCACTAGGGGTGTCATGTCCCTATCACACCATCTTCTACATCACCTGCCACATCATTTGACACGTCACCTTCCATGTCATCTGCCATATCATATTCCATGTGATCAATATTTATTTTCTATTTTTGGGGTCAGGTCCACATCATCCGCCACATTAGTTTCCACGTCACTTGCCACATGAGTTGCCACATTATCATACCACGACATCATATCGCACATCACCCTTTTTGTGACTTCTCTATTTTTGTGATATTCCTCCTACTCCGATTGTGATATGCGATCTGCCAACAATGTTTTGAACATGTATTTGCATGACTCGACTCTCTCGTTCACTTCGTCATGCCTTTTCTTCTTTGGTTACTCCCATTCATTTCCTCTTTGCTACACATAGAACACCCGACTCATTCATGATATTCTGAATGTAGAACCACTATTATGCACGCATTTTACATCCAACCCAACTTGGCCCACTCATTCATTTCTTTTATTTGTTGCACACATTCTGTATGCATACACCCGAATTGACCTTTGATGCACACTTTTCCTTTACTTACTGATCAGAACGTGAATAGCCTGACTTGAACCTACAGTGCACAATTTTCTTCTTTGATGCATGAGGACCTGTTTTGCCTCTTTTTCTGCTCTTTTTCTTTAAGTAATAATTGTAAAGCTGCTCCATGCCTCTTTGTTGCTCCTCTCTACTCCTTTGGCTTATAAAATTGTTCTAATGTTTCTCCTTGCCTCTTTGCTGCTCCTATCCTTATATTATTCTTCTAATGCTGCTCCTTTGGCTCTTTGTTGAACATTGTTGCACATCGCTGCTCCTTTCCTCCTTTTTGCATAATGTTGCTACTTTGACTCTTTTCTGCTCCTCCATTGTACTTTTGCCTTATTTTCTTTATTTCTCCTTTATACGCTAGTTGATCCTGATATGCTCCATTTTCCTTAATGATAATTCCTGGTGCTTCTCATTTCTGTTCCTTTGCCATCAATGAAAATATTTCCAACACTCTCTGTAAAATTTAACTTTGTTTTTAATGAGTTTTAAGCTAGTTATAATATACCTATTGATGGGATCCATGAAGAATCCTCACTATCATGTTATTTTTATTATTTGACTTTTGTTTCATATGATGTATTTTCTTTGGTAATATCAATTTTTGGTTTATCCTCTGGTTCTTTCTTATCGTGAAACTTTTCCTCTTTGTATACCATATAGTGATCCTTGTGAGGTCCTTCTCACCCTTTAGACCTTTCATATTTTTTCTGATCTTTGTTGCTATAAGACTTGGGGATGTTTTTTATTACATGCCGTCCTTCATAGCACACTCTACACTAGAATGAAACATCTTCATAGTCAATATTTTAAAATAATTTAGTCCCGTGAAATTTATCTTAGCGGGAAAACCCTAATTAAAGTTCATCTCCACAAAACTTCCAGCATATGTTTTCAGTTATGGAAATAAAAAATTCCAAGAGAATTCCCAATAGAGGATAAAAAATAAGTTTTCCATGCCTCAGAGATGCATTTGTGCAGATCCGTGAGCAAAGGCCTAAATCCATTAAACGTACAAAGAAACATTGGTCCAAAAACTTTTCATACATGAAAGCTTTCTCATTGAGAGGAACCTTCAGGGAAGGGAGTTCATGAACCACTCATAGGCTAGATGTAGATTTCATAATGAAACTATATGAAACTGAAGAAGACATTTCTTATCTTCCAACCATTTTTGTAAAAGAAATTTTCTCCATCATTCAATCACTAATATTTTCCATTGATTAAATTGATTATATTTACGTAAAGATATGAAAAGAAATTCAACCAATCTAAGTCAATCACTAAGATTTTCCACAGATTGGATTTCCTTAATGATGTGTAAAGAAATTCACTCAATATAAGTGGAGATCAGCAAGCTAGGGAAAAACCCTTGCCACCTCATGGATTTCAACCCTTCACCCATCTCCTAGCTCCAAGCCTTACTTTTCATCATGGTTTCCACAATTTTAATTATCTTATCAATAATTATTTAGCGGATCATATTAGAATATTCTAAAATGCTTTTAGTAGTATATAAAATTTAATTGCAAAGTAGGTATGCATTAGTGTCATATGAAACCTATTATAATTTTTTGGTTAATATATATAGGCGTATTCTAACTTGAATTTAAGTTGTTTAATGTGTATAGAATTTGAGTGTCAGAGAGGCTTTTCACTGTTGAATCCATTATGCATTCAAACATTGGTTTTAAATATCAAAAAATCACATTCGTTCTTGAAATTATTTTTCTATATTCCTGTAAATTTAAGTTGTTTAATATAATTATAGTGTCCTCAGGGTGTTGAATCCATTTATACATTCAAAAATTCATTTTAAATAACAAAAGATCACATTCATTCTTGATTTTTTTTTACATAATTCGAGTAAAAAAATCTATTCATTTTCTAATTTAGACTAGACATCTCTAAATTATAGTTTAGTTTATTTTAGAAATATAATTAATTTGATATTTACAAGTCTTTTAATTTATATATCTATATGTATGTTTGAATAAATATATACATACTTCACAATATTATAATAATAATTTACTATAACTAACTAACTAACTAACTAGTAAATAGCTTGTTTATAACAAGCATAACTAACCATTGAAAACCATAAGTTACCAGTGAAATATCTCATTTCTCCATAAACAAACATCAATAAATCATCAAACACAGATCCAAATAATAGGTACACCACAGGAAAAACCATTTGAAATTAATATGTATATATAGTTTTTATTTTCTTAAACAAGCTTGCAAATCCATGGCATGTGAGACAACCTTATAAGTGGCAGCTGCGCAAAATTTTTATTACTCTGTGCATGACCTTATTTTCAAATGAGCTCGAATAGCTTTGAGGAGGAAATTTGAAGCAAGATCCTCACACCAAATCCAGGATCTCTGTAAATGCAACAAGAAAAATCACTATTATCATATCTACTAATAATATATGAATTAAATTGGATTGCAAATTTAAAATATATTACCATATCTATATTGAATTTCAGGGCTAAGCTGCAGAGGAAGAAGTAACAGAGGCAGGCATCAATGCTCAAAACCCGAACTATCAGTACTCTGTTTCAAGTATCTAATCCACAAAGATATCGTGGATCTCCAAAGAAATATTCTCTGGCCAACAGGATTGGTCGGTATGTTGGTATGCATTAATCTGTCTTATCCTACTCTTCAAGTTAGTGGGATTAGTTAGGTATAGCGTACACTATAGAATATCAAGTTAGTGGTATTATTTAGGTATAGCGTACATTTGGAAGTGGGTTGTTTCAATGCCTGAGAAGCACTTCATAAGGGTTCTGAAAAATCATTACATGGGAAGTCTTGTAAATGCGGATGTAATTTACAATTTGGTTAACGATTAGGAGAAGGTGAAGATTAGTCAGAATAGTTAGTTAGGGTATTTTAGATTGAATAGTCAGAATATATATGTCATTTACGGATTGCTTGATGATTCTATGTTATTCTTTTCTACACTCTCACCTAATGGCATTTCCTTTGCAACATATGGTGCAATTACTAGTTTAATTAATTTTATAAACATAATTATTTTGGTATTTACAAATCTTTTAATTTATATATCTACATGTATATTTGAATAAATATATACATACTTCACAATATTATAATAATGATTCACTATAACTAACTAACTAGTACATCGCTGGTTTATAACAAGCATAACTAACCATTAATAGCCATAAGTTACTAGTGAAGTATCTCATTTCTCGATAAAAAACAATCAATAAATCATCAAACACAGATCCAAATAATACGTACACCACAGGAAAAATCATTTGAAATTTAGAAGTATCTATAGTTTTTATTTTCTTAAACCAGCTTGCAAATCCATGGCATGTGAGACAGCCTTATAAGTGGTAGCTGCATAAACTTTTTATTACTATCTGCATCACCTTGTTTTGAAACGAGCTCGAATAGCTTTGAGGAGGAAATTTGAAGCAAGATCCTCACACCAAATCCAGGATCTCTGTAAATGCAACAAGAGAAATCACTATTATCATATCTACTAATAATATATGAATTTAATTGGATTGCAAATTTAAAATATATTATCATATCTAGTAATAATATGTGAATTTAATTGGATTGAAAATTTAAAATATATTATCATATCTACTAATAAAATGTGAAATTAATTGGATTGCAAATTTAAAATATATTATTCAGAGTAAATTATATCCTTAGAATGAGGAAGTATTTCGTGAAATGAAAAAAAAATTGCCCAGTTGAAAATAAGGTGTATGTAATGTTACATCGATTTTTGATGGGATAAGCAAACATGTGGTAGATCCCACACTATCCACTGCTTTGGCCAATGGTGTAGGAGTATGACACCATTTTCAGAAACAGTGCTTGGGATATTTTTCCAATGCCGGTGGGAAAGTCAGTGGTAGATTCAAAATGGATCTACAAGGTAACGATGGCTGCTGATGGGAGTTTCGAGAAGTATAAGGCAAGATTTTTTACCAGAGGCTTCTCACAGATCGAGGGGATTTATTATGAAGAAACCTTTGCACTTGTCACATGGTATTCTTCCATAAGGACCATCCTTGTTCTCTCAGTGCAGATGGGTTGCACATTCATTATATGGATGTGAAGACTGCGTTCCTTAATGGGATCATTGAGGAAGAGGTGTAAATTGAGCAGCCTGAAGGATTTGAAATATTTAGTAGCGAGTCGCATGTGTGCAGACTCAAAAGAGTGTTGTATGGGATAAAGAAAGTACCACGTGCTTGGTACACACAGATCGACATCTATTTCACTGGACTTTCCTTTAGCAAGAGTGAGGCGGATGCAAACCTATACCAAATTGTGGTAGAGGGTAGGATTTTAATCATTGTTCTTTATGTTGATGATTTAATACTAACAGGTGATGAGTAGTTGATACATTCATGCAAGGCAGATCTTGCAAAGGAGTTTGAGATGAAGGATTTGGGTCTCCTTCATTATTTCCTTGGATTGGAAATATGGCAACAAGAAGGTGAACTGTTTGTATCTGAAGGAAAGTATGCTCGAGAGATACTTGGTAACTTTCACATGGAGGATTGCAAGCCCATGGATACTCCTCTTCCAAGAAATTGGAGGAAAGAGGATGCTACATTGACAGAGGTAGTGGATGCCACTATTTATCGACAATTGGTGGGTTCTCTCATGTATTTAGTTAATACAACACCAGGCATATGCTATGAGGTGAACCATATTTCACAAGCGATGGTTAATACAACCAAGCTCTTTTGGAATGAAGGAAAACATGTCTTGAGGTATCTCAGGGGCACATCTGAGTATGGCTTACAGACAAACAGATGAGGTGAATTTGCATGGTTTCATGGATGCAGATTGGGCAGGAAGCCCAACAGATAGAAAGAGCATATCATGAGGGGTTTTCAGTATCAGATCTACAACATTTTATTGGTACAGCAATAAATAAAGATCTGTGGCACTCAGTTCAGCGGAAGCAGAATACATGGTAGAAATTCAAGCTACATGTGAGGCTATTTGGATGGGGAAGATCTTGGTCAGTTTGTTCGGTTCACATTTAGATCCTACAATGATACATTGTGATAATCAGAGTTGCAATAAAATCTCGATTAATCATGTGTTTCATGATAGATCTAAACATATTAATATCTGGTATCATCATATCAGAGACTGTGTGCAACGGAAGATCATGTTACTTGAGTACATTCCTACAGAAGATCAGGATGCAGGCATTCTAAAGAAGGCGCTCGGTAGGAGAAAATTCGAATACCATAGAGGTAGGATCGGAGTGAAGGATAATCCCTATGTCCTTGAGAGGGAGTGTTGAGATTCAAAAAGATGATGAGCTTAGTGAAAACTAAGCACCTTCACTAAGTGGGGTTCGTAGGCTATTTTTAGGCCTATGTGTATTTTTAGACATGGTGAGCATATTTTATGAGTTGCAGGATACTATTTGTAGATGGTTGGTCGACTGTGAAAAATATATCAAATTCTAATTTTAGAATATTGGGCCAAGTCTATTTATATATTATCAATCTAGAATAGATGCATGTCGATTATTATTAGCTCTTAATAATAATTTGACAATAAACATCAACTTATTCTCTTGGAGCACTTAACTTCAGTGAACAGATTTGGAAAATCAGTGGGCTAAAGGAATTATGCAATTCCTAGGGTTTATTGGTGGCTCATGCATGAAGGACTCAGTTAGAACTGAAGTGGAAAATTTATGATAGATTTGGAAGAGTAGTTATAGGAGTTGTTATTTAGTTTAACTCAGTTAAGTGAGTTAAACTCAGTTGAGCTAGTTGTATCCAGTCTAACTGAAAGATACACTAGTGAGAGTTAATTGAATTAATTAGTTAATTAATTCACAACTAATAACTCACAAACAGCTGAACAGAAACAACAGTTAACTATAGTGCATGTCTATTCCAGTGGAGACCTAGTGGATAGATAGATGAAAGGGTAATATGGACTATCCACTAGGACTATAGTGATGCATTAAATTCATCTGACACACATTGGAATTGCTAATGAGGATTGCGCAGTCAAGGCAAGGCCAATTTGAATTCATTCAGGTTTCTTCTTCAACAGGGATTGCGCAGTTGAGGCAAGCTGTCAGGAGGCTAGAAATTGGTGCATAGATATGCAAATTTCTGCATGACAGTGTGTAATGAATCTACATTGTACTGAGAGCTTGATGTACTAAGCTTTGTATAATATTATTACATGATTCCATTGATATAAATACTATATGATAGTTGGGGTTTTTAGCTTTAATATTTCCCGTTAAGCAATTGTGTTATGTGCGATTGAATTTGTTCACATGTGCTTGCAATTGAGTTTTAAATTCTGCAAGTTTAACTGTGGAAGGATTTTGTATTTTGAAGATAAATATTGTGAGATCAAGAGGATCTGGTAATACATCAGTATTAATAAATTTTTACTTTGGGAATGTTTCTTTCTTGCATCATGGCTCTAGAAATCTGCTGTACATAACTGTTTTGCCTCTATGCCACTCCATTTCGTTGAGGTGTATCTACAACAGAAAAATGTTGCTTTATCCCACATTCATTGCATAGGTCCACAAACTCATTACCTATGAATTCAACTCCTCTGTCTGATATGATGCATTTCAGTTTACATCCAGTTCGATTTTCTTTCAGTGCTTTGAAGATCTTAAAATTCTCAAACACTTCAGATTTATATCGAGAAATGCCACCCACGTTAATATGGAAAATCATCAATTATCAGCATGAAATACGATTCTCCACCTGTGCATTTTTTCTCCAAGGTCCGCACAGGTCCATGTGTACAAGATTGAGATGTTTACTAGTAGAAATTTGGTATTTTTATTTGAATGATGTGCGAGTTTGTTTTTCCAATTGGTAGGACTTACATATGGTACTTGGTGGCTTCTTTATTGTAGGCAAATCTTTGACAACTTTCATTTTTCTCAGTTCAATGATGTGGTCAAAATTGAGATGTCCCAATATTCTATGCCATAGCTAAGGTTCATCAAGTTTGCTAATGTCGCACCCTTCACTCTCATATTTCATGATATATACATTACTCTTTGTTCAAACCCACTTAACCAAAGTTTTTCTTATAGCGATTGACCTGACTTCACAATCTTGAGCTCTAAAGAGGCCCTTACAACCTTTGTCACACATTTGACTTACAATTAGCTGATTCTGTTTTATAGCATCTATAAACAATACATCTTGATCCTTTTCTCTTCCATTATTCAAACTGATTGTTCTTCTTCCTTTAATTCTCCCTTCTTTATCATTACAGAATGTGACATTACCAGATTTATTTCCATCCAAGGTTACAAACTTGCTTATTTCTCTGGTCATATGTCTAGAGCAGCCACTGTCCACATACCATTGTCTATTTTGATCTTGAGCATATAGAACTATATCACACTTATCAATCTTCTTTCTCCATTGCATGCATCCATTTATTCTATAGTTAATTTGAGATGAAGGTTTATTTTCCCTAATATGAAATTCGTATGATTTGTGTCCAAACTTATGACAATAAAAAAATCTGATAGAGTTATGGAGAGGATTATTTTCATTTGTGAATCCACTATTATCCATAATTATTTTTGAATTCCCAAAATCAAATCTTTTTACACAAGATATACAGTTCATGGCTTTATGTCCAAATTTCTTACAACACTAGCAATTCCTGTAGAATAAAAATCCATATCTGCTAGAGGGTGATGTTTGGGGATATAACCATCTAGATATTTGAAAATTGTGTCTTCTGAAGCAATAGGATCTATGCTTGTTTTTTGTTTGATTGTTTACTCCTTTTGTCTCTCAGTTTTTCTTAGTAGTATTTCTTTCCAGTTGTTCATATGATGTTGAAGTGTTTCCCAAATTTTTGTTCTCATCTTGATGAGAATTATCATTGTCTCCTATGAAAACTTTTACAAAAGTGATAAATTTCTTATCCTCTACCTTCGACTTGTTGGATTCTCCTTCATATCCAATCCCAAACTTTATAAGAGGAGATATTTATGCATTTAATATCTTGTCCAATTCTTCATCACCTTTTAACTGTTGAATGTTCATTGTTAAAAACCTTTGAGCCTTATCAAATTTCTTCCTTAGACCCACCACCTCTTCTTCCAATCTTCCACATTCCTGACTTTTCTCCCTTATTTTCTGCAACAGAATGTCTTCTACTTTCCTTGCTTCTTCTAGTAAAATTTTCAACGTAATAAAATCTTCAAAGTTTCATTCTTCATTTACATATTTTAGAAGTATTGCCTTTTGTTTTCCAGCCTTGAGCATGAGTCTATATATTTCCTTTAGGGAACTCACCAACTCCCCCTCAATATCTACCTCACCTTCTTCTTCAAATTCCTGGAAACCTTCCTCCATCTCTTCCTTTTCCATGAAAATGAATTCTGATTTTCCTTCTTCATTGGGGGATTCATCTAGGCTCTCAAATGCACTACTGCCTTTTTTAGCATAAAATGTGATTGTATTAAATTTGTTCCCTTTTTGCGTATTGCTGAAATTTATTTTCTCTTTCCCTATTGAATAATTATATATTTTATTATGAGGACATTTTGAACCATAGTGCCCCACTCTTCCATAATTAAAGAACTTAAATGGAAGTTTTCCTTTGTACTTACTTCTGCCTCTATCCAATCTTCTGACAAATTTGGCTTATTCTTCATCAAAGCATGTGCATGTACTCTCCTTCTCTTCTATGCAGTTGTGTTCTTTAAAGGAAAACTACCTCATGTTTAACTTCCCTTTAGGAATTATCATCTCATATGTTGTTAGGTTGCCAAGTAATTGGTTTCTCATCAAGGTTTACGAGTTTGTTGTTTCTTCTATGGTAGAAACCTTAGGATTAAACATGGGTGGTAGTAATCTGAATAATTTTTGTACTACAACACTTTCTTTAATTTCTTCTCCTAGCCCTATCATTACGTTCAAAAATTCTGCAACTCTTAAGAAGAATGCAAAATCTTCATCTTCATTCATTTTTGAGTTTTCATATTGAGTTCTATGTGCTTGTAGTTTGGTCATCCTCACCTTTGTATCTCCCTCATGAATATTTTCTAATCTATCCCAGATTTCTTTGGAAGTCTTACTGTGCATTACTTTGATAAATTATGACTCACTTAGACTGCTCAAGAGTGCATTCATTGCTTTTTCATTAGCTATGAAATTTTGTCTAGCTTCTTCCTCATTGTTGGTACATTTTGGTGCATATTTTTTTTCTACATCAACCTAGACTTCTAAATCAAGAGACATTAAGTATGTACTCTTTCTTATTTTCCAAAAATCATAGTTTGTGCGAGTAAACAGAGGGGATTTGTTTGTAGAGCTTCCTTCTAGGCTAGCCATTTTAGGGACCAAGGACCTCCTTTTGGTGGTTAAAATATTACAAAGGGAAATAGATCTGATACCAATTTTTGAACCCTTAGCTAAACTGAGATGAGGGGTGAATTAGTTTAGTACATTCATTGACATTAAAACTCTTTTCTTCACATACATTAACTACTTCATTTATAAGCAACATAATAATTAATCAGCAAACTGAATGTGTGGAAAACAAGTAATTAGGCATATTAAAACATCACATCATCACATACTCATCGAGCCATTAGACAACAGATATAAGTGGAAACCCATAAGGGATAAAAACACATCTTATTATTTTTGTGATGCAAAGGCAACCTCCAACTCCCTCCCACAACTGATTTTCTCTAGGCTCCAACCTGCAAAAGGCTACTGCCTCAAATTCTGTAAGCTACAACTTGCAAGCAAGCTCCAACTCCCAAATATTTTCTACAAGCTACAACCTACAGGAGGCTCCTATCTCACACAACTCCAAATGGAAATTTATCAAGCTACAACTTGAAAGGAGACAACAATCCCCTCAATCAACATGAAAATCATATGTCGATTTACCTAGATATCAACTTTGTTATCCTCCTTCTTCACTACTACCCTTTCTTCCTTCATTTTTTCTTCATATCAACTCCTGATGTGCATAACATCTCTATCGTCTCTCTCACATTCTTCAACACTCTTCCATTTTATAGCTCTCTGAAACACTTCAGTTCTCTTCATTTTTCTACTCTCTAACCTCTCTCTGCACACTGATATTACATGCTTTATATATATTACTACATGATTGTTTGCATTCTATAGGAAACTCAAAGTGAATAGGCCTGACCCTATGCCTTCCACCCATTTTATTCCTTACACTCAAGTTCAGGTTATTACATCAAAAATAATCATTCCAACACTCATTGGAGTTTTTACTATGCCTACAAAGACTTGCATTTGCATCACATACAATAAAAAATAATTAATTTGTTTACATTTACAGTTATAAAAAATATGTTTCTCTCGGAACTTTCATCTCTTAGCTTGTTGTGAATTTTTCCTTTTTGTTATTGTCATTGTCTTTTATGTTTCTGCTGTTATATTATAATAGTTTTGCACAAACGCCTTTCACCTGGCTTGACCCAGCTGGCACATTTCCAACAGTGTCACCATATGCTCCTTTTTTCTGACTCTGCCTATCTGCCTTCCCTTTCCCACATCGTTCATCCTTCTCCTTGTCTCAACACCTGACACTTCCCAGAGGTTCTGCTGAGCCCAACTCGACCCATGGTTCCTATCTCCTCATTACTGTGACGCTCAGCTTTCGTTGCCTTTTTATTTCTCTCGTGCCACTTACTTGAGTCTCCTCCACGTTTATTCATTTTCTATTATCAAGGAGTAACCACTCTTACAACCGTGCACATAGTGTCAGGTATTATTTTTCACCTAAGTCTACTTCACGTTCATACTTTCCTTTGTAACTGTCGTAAGACTAGAATTTAAAATATATTTCATTACCTTTCATGACTGTATCACGTCCGCTTTTTTATCACATTTCGGCATTCAAACGTTCTATGTTATAATCCTTCTTTTCCCTCCAATGCAATTTAACAAAGGAAAACCAGATACTTCCGGACTTGAAAACCTTTAGGCTTAAGCTTCGATCTACATTGTGTCCACTCTCTTTATCGCACTTCGCACTTTAGTGAATCCTGTTATCCAATATGCCTTTGTCCATCTGATCTCTCGATATGCAATATGTGAAGGATCTCGTCAAGCTTTATCACAATTCTTTAATTGCATTTCGGCTTTTTGGTTATTTCTCTTGTTCTTCATTTATATATTTCTCTTCCATTCTTCAATGTGATTTCTTAAATGGAAATATTATACCTCTCGGTTTGAAATCCTTTAGACCTTCACTTTGAAACTACAACGCATTTAGTATTCTTATCGCATTTCACATTTTAGCATTGGTCTTGTGCATTATTCCTCCCGATCTTTGCAATTTGTGATATCCGATTTGGTATAAACTGTTCGGGTCCCACTAGCGGTGCCATGTCCCTATCACATCATCTGCTACATCACGTGCCACATCATTTGACATGTCACCTGCCATGTCATCTGCCATATCATATTCCATGTGATCAATATTTATTTGTGATTTTTGGGTTCAGTTCCACATCATCCGCCACATTAGTTGCCATGTCACTTGCCACATCAGCTACCACATAATCATACCACGACATCATATTGCACATTGAATTTTATGTGACTTCTCTTTCAAGATTTTAATCCTATAAATATTTTAGTCCCGTGAAATTTTTCTTAGTGGTAAAACCCTAATTAATGTTCATCTCCACAAAAATTCCAGCATATGTTTTGGGTTACGAAAATAAAAAATTCCAAGAGAATTCCCAGTAGAGGATAAAAAATAAGGTTTCCATGCCTCAGAGATGCATCTATGTAGATTCGTGAGCAAAGGCCTAAATCCATTAAACCTACAAACAAACATTGGTCCAAATTTTTTTTTTCATAGATGAAAACTTTCTCATTGAGAGGAACCTTCAAGGAAGGGACTTCATGAACCACTCATAGGCTAGATGTAGATTTCATAATCAAACTATATGAAACTGAAGAAGGTATTGCTTATCTTGCAACCATTTTTTCAAAAGAAATTTTCTCCATCATTCAATCACTAATATTTTCCATTGTTTTGATTTATGTAAAGATATGAAAAGAAATTCAGCCAATCTAAGTCAATCACTAATATTTTCCACAGATTAGATTTCCTTGAAGATGTGTAAAAAAATTCATTCAATCTAAGTGGAGATCGGAAAGCTAGGTAAAAACCCTTGGCCACCTCATGGATTTCAACCCTTCACACATCTCCTAGCTCCAAGCCTTCCTTTTCATCATGGTTTCCACAATTTTAATTATATTATCAATAATTATTTAGTGGATTATATTAGAATATTCTAAAATGCTTCTAGTAGTATATACAATTTAGTTGTAAAGTAGGTATGTATTAGTGTCATATGAAACCTTTTATAATTTTTTGGGCACGTGTTACTTGGTGGCCAATAGTATTGTAACAAAAAAGATTGTGATAATTTTCCATGGTTAATATATATAGCTATAGTGAAATTGAGTTTAAGTTGTTTAATGTGTATAGATTTCAAGTGTCAGAGAAGTTTTTAATTTTTGAATCCATTATGCATTCAAGCATTAGTTTTAAATAACAAAAAATCACATTTGTTCTTGAAATTATTTTTCCATATTCCTGTAAATTTAAGTTCTTTAATCTAATTCTAGTGTCATCAGAGTGTTGAATCCATTTATACATTCAAAAATTCATTTTAAATGACAAAAAATCACATTCATTCTTGATTTCTTTTTTACATAATTCCCGGAAAAGAATCTATTTATTTTCTAATTTAGACTAGACCCCTCTAAATTATAATTATGTTGTAAGGCATCACTATTTGAAAAAAACATTCCTAAGTGCCTTTCTGTCATAATATGTGCCATTGGATTCTTTGTTAGATGACTCAATCATGCTCTACCATCAATTAGAATTTCCATCTGTTGACAGTTGCCAGGTAGTTGTGATTCCTGCGATTCCAAATTTATTGTATCTACCATTTGTTTCCTATAAGGTGTTCGGGGGATTGTGTGTAAAGCAGATGTTGCAGAGCCCTCCCAAGTGGCTCCGCTATTAGACATGGTCGAACACACATTTGAGGCATTTCACATTGTGGTAAAAAACACAAGAATTGTGGACCCCAAGTATTTTACCCTTGCATAGACCTCGGATGAACACTGGGACCGGATTTTCGAAGTGAACTGCAAGGGGGCTTTTCTGTGCAGCAGCGAAGCTGCCAAGAGGGTCGTCCACGGTGGCAGCAGTAAGATCATCAACATAACCAGCTCTATTGTGGCACAGGAAAGAACAGGGTACGATGCCTACTCAGCCAGCAAGGCGAAAGTGGAGATGATGATGAGAATTCTGGCATAGGAGTTGAGAGGCACTCAAATTATTTCAAATTGTGTGGCGCCAGGTCCCGTTGCCACCGATATGTTATTTGCTAGAAAGATCAAGGTCGTCATGGAAGCTACAGTTAAATTATGGGTTACCAAGAGGGTCTTCGCCATTATTATCAATTGTTACAGTAAGTTCATAACTAATCTCATCTGTGTTTATTTTAGGTTTGTAAATTTTCTTGTTTAGTGCAAGATATGTTGAATTTGTTTTGATTAGTTGCAGAAAACACACACTCAAGAGTTTCATACATAGAGGCCATAGAATGAATATTTCATCTTAGAATAAATTTATTGGGGTTTGTTTATTCAGAAATCCTAGAAAACACTGGTTCTTTGGGCACTCAGTAAACTCTTTGATTTCAAAATATGGATAGAGATAAATAAGCAAGTTTGGGGAAACATATTTTTGAACTTATGATTGGTTTTCAAATTTTTTTTTTGGTTCTTGCATTGTCCTCGGGGTAGATGTAGTTTGAGCACAGTTTGATTTTGAAAAGGTGGTAGCTCATGGCTGATTGTAGAAAACATTCGAAGAATATTTTTTACTTTGGAAATTGGGGAAAGTGTACAGATGGAAAGACCTGAAACTATTATTATTGGGCCTTTCTTTAGGCATTCACTTTCACTTGTGCTTCACTTGATGATCACTGTTTCTTTCATTTCGGCCCTTTGCTGGAGAAGATGGGCAGGTTGCAGTAATAGGGCATCAACACTGCTTATTGATGGTTCCTCCAATCCAGCTTTTACTAACAAACTTCGATTGGGTTTAAGGTGTAAGCTCATCCTTTTTGTTGCATCTCTTTAGATATTTTCAATATTGTAATTGGCATATGGAGCACTGTGTACTGGTGGCTAAAGAAAAGGTCTACCAAGTTTCCTGCTGAGGCAGAGTATATTTTTCAGGCACTGGCTTGGTATATAATGACATATTATGCTTATCATTCTGTCAGAAAAGGAAGGAGAGAGAAGTTCTCACTTTTATTACAGATGTGGTGGTTCTCATTATTCATTTTGTTTACCTTTTTCATGATTCTTGACATATTAATATTGAAGGATCATAAAATTATTTATCCCTATATTTTGATTGATATAGTGGCTCTCTCTATTTGCACCTTCTTGTTTTATGTCAACTATTTTGCTAGAATCAGTACAGATTCATTTACAGAAAGTATGCAAGAGCCTCTGCTAGAAAGTGCTTTAGAGAAAAGTGCAAATATTAAACCAGCTACTCCTTATGCAACAGTAAAATTTCTCAGCCTTATGTCATTTTCTTAGTTAAATACTTTGCTTGTTGTAGGGTTTAAAATTCCTTTAAAAATAGAGAATGTGCCTCATTTTGGAGATGTTGATAGTTCAGAAGTAGAATGTTATGCATTTAAAGATCGATTAGAATATGAAGGCCTTATTGAAACCCGGTCGTTGGCAAAAGCCACACTTCTATCTGTTTGAAAAGTAGTCCTGAGTGCATTATTTTTAACAATATATATTTTTGCATCATATGTTGGTCCATATTTTATGGATGCCTTTGTACAATATTTATATGGGAGGCAAAAATTTAGATATCAAGGCTATGCTTTAGCTGCTTCTTTTTTTGTAGCAAAGCTCACAGAGTCTTTGGCACATCGCCAGTTATATTTCAAAGTGAAAAATATTGGTATACATTTGAAATTAGCTTTCATGGCTGCGATATATAGGAAAGGTTTGGTTCTTTCTATTCAATCAAGGAAAAGGAATACAAGTGGTGAGATTATCAATTATATAAGTGTATATGCTGAGCGAATTGGGTATTTCAGTTGCTATCTATAGGAGCTTTGGAGTGTGCCTCTGCAGGTTCTTGTGGCCCTGTTTGTTTTATATAAGAGCTTAGGCTTGGCCTCACTTGTAGGGCTATCAGCCATAGTGTTAATTATGATTTGAAATTTAAATGTAAGAGTTCAATATTTAGTTTAATTTCAAACTAACCCCGCAACTGTGGTGCACTGACTTGGTAAAATGTTATAACATACACGTATTTTAATTAAATTGTAGCTTGAGATATCACTTTATTGCCTTCACTTGCAGGGTTAGCTTTACTAATTTGTTATATTTTTATTCTTCATATATATATTGATCACTAGTGCATGCACACATGGAGATTGGACCACTCTGTGTTGCTAGATATGGTTGACCATTGATTGGGCTAACCTTATGCTCACTTGGTCGGAACAAAATTACCAATCCATTTCCACCTTAGGAAAACGAATGCCTTTGCTTCAAATAAAAGCCAAGGAAATTCTCCTAGTTCTCATACATTTTAATTAGATGGAAGTAATTATTCATGGAGTAGAGAAAAAAAATTGTCAATGAATTCAAGAAATGAAAGTCCCTGACTTGAGACAAACAAACCAAAGGGTCACTCAACATCTAAATCTAACGGCTACAACTCTTATCTATCTCAATGTTTTGAATATTACCATTTAATTTGAATAGGGAAACATCTCAGTCATATTTTTATATACTTAGAGAATTGTGATGTGTGGAGAGACCTATTCCCTATGCTTGTCATGATAGCGATTATCTCTATACTAAAATATTTGTCATAGGTTTGATACATAGTCGTTTCTCTCCCAAACATTTTATGTGAGAACTCATATGATCTATCAATGTAGATCACTCATGGTAGAAAATAATAGTTTACTAGAAAGAAAAATTGTGAGGAGTGAGGCACATTCAATGTTTTCCGGATTATAATGGCATAGTCTAATGGTTCTACATTTTTGTCTTTTTTGATAGAATTTGGTGATACAGGTTTTGGTGATATTGCAATTTTTCATTGTTTAAATTTCATTTTTAATGTAATAATGGATTCAATACCTTCAACCTTTTCAGAACTAAATTATGTATACTACACAACTAAAACTTACATTTCCAACAATTCCCTATTGGATTTCTGGAAAAAATAAGACTATAAAATATGCCTAGAAAAGAGAAAAATGTAGAATAGTTAGAATGCATTCACTGTAATTGCTAGATGTAATAGATGTAATAGGTTGTGTATGCCATCCTCGCCACTATTTTATGTCTAAATATTTTCCTTTCTTTTTGAATGATTTTTTAGTCTCGGGTTTTGTAATATGTTGTTAATGAAATATGTCTATTTCATGTTGCAGATGGCCGCAGCGAGGAGATGGTTTACAGAGATGTATATTTGCAAACTCGATTCGCTCTCCCAAACTAGAAGCCATCAAAAATCCAAAAAGAACTATTCCTTTCTTTGTCAATGATTTGTTAGTCTCAGGTTTTGTAATATGTTGTTAATGAAATATGTCTATGTCATGTTGCAAATGGCCGCCCTCTCAGATGGTGTTCTCGGTTCTCCCTTCCGTTTACCTTGACTATCACCTCGGGCCTCATCCTCTGCTCATGCAAGTTCATTTCCTGTAGCTATCCATGTATTACATTGCTCCATAACTACTTTCATGGTAGGAAAATTGTTGCTTGAATTGCAGGGGATATCCTAAAGAAGGCGATAATGCGCCCCTGGGCTTTCCGGGACAGGTAATGGAACCTCCACATTTATATGTGATGGAATTCAATTGTTGATATTTTCTTCGGTGTTGAATTACAACGAAAAGACCACAGAAACGGAGGACACTCAACAGGACTGAATATCTTGACTTCTTACCTCACTGAGCGGTTGCCTTTTTTTATAAGCAGATTACTTTTGGTATGTTCTTACCCTATACTTGGGAATTTCTTTTTTTTTTCTTGAAGGCAATAGGAAATAGGAAATAGGGAAATTCTGGGCACATCTGTTGTTTTTCTTAGGAAGAATGTCATTGTGTATTAAATACGGAAAATACAAAGGTGATATGGTGTGAGATGAACAGTACAGTTACTGTGCGCACAACATCTTAGAATGGGAAGGTAATGAAATTTCCTCCCCATTTGCATGTGAGGGAATTCGATGTCTGATCTTTGCTTCGATATTGAATTACAGGGCGAGGACCATAGAAAAAGAGGAGGGGGCTGAATATCTTCTCTTAGGACCTCATTGAGCAATGCTCTGCTTTTATAAGCATTAAATACACTCACTCTGGTACATTCTTGCCCTATCCTCGGGCATAGAAATTGAACTTTTCAAAATATAAAGATAAAAATGGATACACATAAAAGATATAGAAAGAGATATTGTTTACAACTTTACACCAACATGTCAATTGCTTCACAAATTAAATCATCATTTCCTTAAAGAGTTGAATTGAAAATTTTGGGATATTTTTTATGCTAAATTCACATGTTAGGTAGGGGTATTTTAGATTGATTAGGAAGAATATAGATGTCATTGAATTGCAGGGTGTAGACCACAAAAACAGAGGACACTGGATAGGACTGAATATCTTCGCTTCGGACCTCACTGAGCGTTGCTCTCTTTTTTATTAGCAGATTACTTTTGGTATGTTCTTACCCTATACTTCGGCACTTCTTTTCCTTTTTTTCTTAAAGGCAATAGGAAATAGGAAATAGGGCAGTGCCGGGCACATCAGTTATTTTTCTTAGGAAGAATGTCATTATGTACTCAATACGGAAAATACAAAGTTGATATGATGTGAGATGAACAGTCCAGTTACTGTACGCGCAACATCCTAAAATGGGAAGGTAACGAAATTTCCTCCCCATTTGCATGTGAGAGAATTCGATGGTTGATGTTTGCATCGATATTTAATTACAAGGTGAGGACCATAGAAAAAGAGGACGAGACTGAATATCTTCACTTAGGACATCATTGAGCAATGCTCTGCTGTTATAAGCATTAAATCCACTCACTCTGCTATGTTCTTACCCTATCCTCGGGTGTTTCATTTTCATTTTTTACAGAGGCAATTAGAAATAGGATAGAGCCAATTATCTGTTTGGTTAGGGCACATCTGTTGTGTTTATTAGGAAGAATTTCATTATAGATTGAATACGGAAAATACAAAGATAGGTTACTACATATTAGGTGAAATGGAATAGCTCAGTAACTGTGTTCACAGCATCCTAGCATGGGAAGGAATTGAGATATTGATTTTCTATATTGAATTTCAGGGCTAAGCTACAAAGGAAGAAGAAACAGAGGTGGGCATCAATGCTCAAAACCCGATCTATCAGTACTCTATTTCAAGTATCTAATGCGTAAAGATATCGTGGATCTCCAAAGAAAATATTCTCTGGCCAACAGGATTGGTCGTTATGTTGGTATGCATTAATCTGTCTTATCCTGCTCTTCTTATTTCTCTTATTATTAATAAAAATGGGGGTGCACTATAGAATATCATGTTAGTGGGATTAGTTAGGTATAGCGTACATTTGGAAGTGGGTTGTTTCAATGCCTGAGAAACATTTCATAAGGGCTGTGAAAAATCATTACATGGGAAGTCCTGCAAATGCAGATGTCATTTACAATTTGGTTAACGATTAGGAGAAGCTGCAAATTAGTCAGAATAGTTAGTTAGGGTATTTTATATTGAATAGTTAGAATATTTATTTTCTACACTCTCACCTTATGGCATTTCCTTTGCAACATATGGTGCAATTACTAGTTTAGTTAATTTTATAAACATAATTATTTTGATATTTACAAGTCTTTTAATTTATATATCTACATGTATGTTTGAATAAATATATACATACTTCACAATATTATAATAATGATTCACTATAACTAACTAACTAGTACATCGCTGGTTGCGCCGAGAGGCGCATCTACAGCCCAGTATGACCTCGATGTCAGGTGGGTCACGTCCTCAATGTTGGCTGAAATTTTAAATTAAAATAAAAATAAAAAAATAAGTGTTGGCTTAACAAATAAGTTTCAATAATCATATAAATAAACAAAAAAAAATTAAAACAACTCAGCTCTGATCGAACATAGAGGTTAGTCGTATTTGGTTCTGTGGCACGGTTCGAACTGGAAGCTCCCGAGCTCGATCGAACATAGAGGTGAATCGTATTTGGTTCCGAAGGTAATTAATGTTTTTCTTCTTCTATCAACGTTATCCTCTACGTTTCGATTGTCTTTTGACCAAGTTCACGGTAAGTGGAATGAAATACTAGGATTCAAAATTAATGTTAATGCGTGCAGAGCCCCATGCATGAGGACAGGAGGAATTGTATTTACAATCACTCAGGCTACGACCGAATATTACATTGCGGTGCTCATTACCAACGTAGGAGGTGCAGGGGATGTGGTGGCTGTTTCCATCAAAGGTTCCAACACTGGTTGGAAATCAATGAGCCGCAACTGGGGACAGATTTGGTATACGTCGAATTACCAATTATATGGGCAGCGTCTCTCCTTCTAGGTCACCATGAGCGATGAAAAAATGAGCACGTCCATTAACGTCTCTGATGAAAATTCGCAGGTCGGCCAGACCTTCCAAGGAACACAGATATAAGTTATGTTTACTAACATGACCATATGTAATGAATAATATTTAGTGGTTGCCACCGAGCAATTACTCATCTCAGACTCTTTTTTGGAGTTGAACTTTTCCGCCCGCTTTTGATTGTTGCTGCTCTTTGTAATTTTTTTACTCGTGACATTCGCGTCTGACTAGCGGGCCCTCTTGCCTCATAAGATATCCTCACAACTATGGGCCGCTGATGACAAGTTTGGGCCTCGTAACATTTCAACTACATTGAAGGGCTTTATATCATGCTCTGAACCTGTAAATCTGAATTAAAAATCAATCAGCCCATGTGTGCGCTAAGTTGGGATGGCGATATATTGTATTAGTTGCATATTTATCCATTGCTTATATTGGAAATAATATAAATGTTAATTTTTTCTTGCAGCTGCTCAGGATTTTCTTGAATTTGACATATTCATTGTCAATATAGAGTAATTGAGTTTTTTGGTTTAAGTGGCCGCATTCATGGTATAGAGTTAGAATTATATAGAAATCATTCAAATTATAGTTTTTTAACCAAAAATATGCACAATGTATCAATAATATGAATTTAATATTAATATTAATAATAATAATAATAATTACTATTATTAATATTATTATGTTATAATAATATCAATACCATTTCCTAAATCAAAGGAAAAGAGTTAATTCAACACAAACAATCAAAATCCAAAATCTTTTAATATTTCTTTTAATTAAATATTTTTAAAATGAATTTATTCTTACTCCAGAGCTATGGTAAATAAATAAATAAATATATAAACTAGATTTATGATAAATAAATAAAAATTATTTTTATATTTATTCCATAAACCTTTTTATATTTAAAAAGAGGTTTTATTTAGATGAAGCCTATAAGACGAATACCATGGGACAAATTAATATTGATACCATGGGCCAAATACCATGGGTAAATAAATAAATATAGAAGAGGTATAAACAAGTATGATAAATAAATAAATAAATATAAAATAGATATAAAGAGGTATGGTAAATAAATAAATATAAAAGAGGCATAAAGAGGTAAGGTAAATAAATAATAATATATCAAATAGGATTATAAATAAAAATCTAATTATATAACAAGCCTATGGGCCAAATACCATAGTAAAGAAAAGGGGTATGGTAAATAAATAAAAATATAAATAAACTAGAGGTATGGTAAGTAAATAAAATCTCTTTTCATATTTACTCCATAATCTGCTTTATATTTACGAATATTTATGTTCATTAGTTTACATAACTAAGAAGAAATAGAGAGAGTGTGTGATAAGGGAGAGATGGAGAGAGAGTGTGTATGTTTAGGGGTGAGATAAAGAGACAAAGTAAGATGTATGGAAAGAAGGGGGGAGAGAAGAAGTGAGAAGGAGAGAGGGAGGGATATAGTAATGTAGTTGGAGAGAGAGAGGGGTGGAAAGAGTGAGAGAAAGAAAGGGATGGGGGAAGAGAGAGGATTAGAGAGAGAGAGATATGGAGGAAGAGAGAGGATTGGAGGGAAAAGAGAGAGAGAGAGAGGTGGGAGAGAAAGGGAGAGAGAGAGGAGGAGAGTGATGGGGGAAGAGAGAGTATTGGAGAGAGAGAGATAGAGAGAGAGAGAGAGAGAGAGAGATCAGGGAAGAGAGAGGGATTTAGGGGAGAGAGAGAGAGAGAGGAAGGATGAGAGAGAGGACTTGAGAGAGAGGAGGAGAGAGGGATCGATAAGAGAGATGGATTTGGAGGGGCAGAGATGTAGGAAATAAGAAATATAAAGAGTGAGAAGTGGAGAGAGAGAAGTAGTGACAAGGGAGAGACAGAGAGAGAGTGTGTATGTTTGGGGCTGAGATAAAGAGACAAATAAGGAGAGATGGAGATAAGGGGGGAGAAGGAGATATAAGGAGAGAGGGAGGGATATAGTAACATAGTTGGTGGGTGAAGAGAGAGAGAGAGGGAGACAGAGATGGGAGAGAAAGGGAAAGAGAGGAAGGAAGAGAGAGGATGTGAGAGAGTGGAGAGAGGGAGGGAAAGAGAGATGGACTTGGAGGGGGAGGAGGAGAGAGGTAAGAAGAAAGAAATAGAGAGAGAAAGGTGGAGAGAGAGAGAGTCAATGAGTGATAAGGAAGATGGAGAGAAAGGGAGAGAGGGGGAAGATAGAGATATAGATGGAAGGTGAAGAGAGGGAAGAAGAGAGAGATGGGGAGAGGAGGGGATTGACAAAGAGATTGATATATATGGATTGCGAGAGTGTGTGTGTTTAGGGGTGAGATAGAGAGATAGAAAAGAAGAGATGGAGGGGGATATAGATATGGATGGAGGGTGGAGAGAGGGAAGAATATTTCTCACACTAGATGGATTGATATAAGTGGATATGGTGATTTATAATCCTATTTGATTATTTGCACTATATGCATCGATTTTAGTGTAGATATTTATTTCTAATGATATTTGATTACTTGCACTAGATGCATTGATTTCAGTGTAGGTGGTGATTCCTAATACAATTTTATTTCTTGCACTGAATTTGTTGATTTCAATTTAGATGTCGATTTATAATTATATTTGATTACTTGCACTAGATGAATTGGTTTCAATGTAGATGATTTCTAATCCTATTTGATTGTTTGCACTAAATGCATTGATTTCAGTGTAGATGGCGATTTCTAGTCCTATTTGATTTATTTGAGTAAATGCATTGATTTCAGTGTAGATGCTGGTTTCTAGAGAGATAGAGAGAGTGATAAGGAAGATGGAGAGAGAGGGAGAGAGGAAAAAAAGGAGGAAAGAGATATATTAATGGGGGAGAGGGAGAGAAGGGGAAGATAGAGATATAGATGGAAGGTGAAGAGAGGGAAGAAGAGAGAGATGGGGAGAGGGGGTGATTGAAAAAGAGATCGATATATATGGAGTACGAGAGCGCGTGTGTTTAGGGGGGTGAGATAGAGAGACAAAAAAGAATAGATGGAGGGGGATATAGATATGGATGGAGGGTGGAGAGAGGGAGGAATATTTCTCGCACTAGATGGATTGATATAAGTGGAGATGGTGATTTCTAATCCTATTTGATTATTTGCACCAGATGCATCGATTTTAGTGTAGATATTTATTTCTAATGATATTTGATTACTTGCACTAGATGCATTGATTTCAGTGTAGGTGGTGATTTCTAATACTATTTGATTGCTTGCACTGGATGTGTTGATTTCAATTTAGACATCGATTTATAATTATATTTGATTGCTTGCACTAGATGCATTGATTTCAATGTAGATTATTCCTAATACTATTTGATTGTTTGCGCTAAATGCATTGATTTCAGTGTAGATGGCGATTTCTAATCCTATTTGATTGCTTTGAGTAAATGCATTGATTTCAGTGTAGATGTTGGTTTCTAATCTTATTTGATTGATTGCATTAGTTGCATTGATTTCAATGTAGAAGTTATTTTCTAATCTTATTTGATTGCTTGCATTAAATGCATTGATTTCAATGTATATGTTGATTTATGATTTGATGTAATTGGATATATGACGGTACATTAATATTAAAGTGATTGGATTAACAATATGCATTGATTTTTGTGTAAGCACAAAAAGTTTTTAACAATGTAGATTGATTTTTGTGTTATAGTAATTTAAGCTATTAATATTGGAGAGCAAGAGAGACAAGGTATCATGTTTACTACAACAGATCGAGCTAAATATTTAAATGGTTTACAATTTAAATTTTCTTTTTCATATAATCTGTATGAAAAGATAACAAAAATAACAAGGGAGGAAATAAGAATAGTAGAAGAAAATAGTTTGAGATTGATTGTAACATGGGTACGTTCTTATTATTCACATTTTCTATCTTTCAACACTTTATTGTCACTTTGCATTTAAAAAAAATATTTCATCATTTTTCATCATTATAGTTATTAACAATAATTATCATCTCAACGAACTGAGGTAACTAAGAAAATTTAAAATTAAAATGACCAAGTTAATCTCAGAAATATTTAGCATATTTAAAATGATTATATTAATATTTGATATCTTTGATAGATTTTCCTTGGCAGCACACGACTGAAACCAGCGTAGATCCATCTTACATCTCAAAAATATACAAAAATTTTAATAATCTGAAAAATGTGACGTTGATGCATCCGACTGTAACCAGCCTAGATCCATCTAACTCTGGATCTATCATGCGCCGAGAGGGATCAAATCTCTCGAGGTGCAAACCTTTCCTCAAGTTTTGCACTCAAAAAATAGATTTGCACCTCGAGAGATTTGATCCCTCTTGGCGCATGATAGATCCAGAGTTAGATGGATCTAGGCTGGTTTATAACAAGCATAGCTAACCATTAACAACCATAAGTTACCAGTGAAGTATCTCATTTCTCCATAAACAACAATCAATAAATCATCAAACACAGATCCAAATAATAGGTACACCACAGGAAAAATCATTTGAAATTCAGAAATATCTATAGTTTTTATTTTCTTAAACCAGCTTGCAAATCCATGGCATGTGAGACAGCCTTATAAGTGGCAGCTGCGCAAACTTGTTATTACTATCTGCGTCACCTTGTTTTCAAACGAGCTCAAAGCTAGCTTGCGAATCCATGGCATGTGAGACAGCCTTATAAGTGGCAGCTACGCAAACTTTTTATTACTATCTGCGTCACCTTGTTTTCAAACGAGCTCGAATAGCTTCGAGGAGGAAATTTGAAGCAAGATCCCCACAACAAATCCAGGATCTCTGTAAATGCAACAAGAAAAATTACTATTATCATATCTACTAATAACATGTGAATTTAATTGGATTGCCAATTTAAAATATATTATCATATCTACTAATAACATGTGAATTTAATTGGATTGCAAATTTAAAATATATTGTTCAGAGTAACTTTTATCCATAGAATGAGGAAATATTTCGTGAAATGAAAATAAAAATAAAAATTGCCCAGTTGAAAATAAGGTGTATGTAATGTTACATCGATCTTTGATGGGAAAAGCAACCATCTGGTAGATCCCACACTGCCCACTGCTTTGGCCAGTGGTCCTCTGAAACCTGATGTATCCCTCTTCTCCCCACTGAGTACCCCATGAATTCTTTGCAATAATGTAGTCAGTCCCTCCTTCGCTGCCAAAACCAACTGCTACAACGCCATGATTCATGTAGGTTCCACAGTCTGATCCTGACAGCACGCCCTGCAATAGAAAACACAAACCCTCATGAAATTGACATGAAAAATTTGCTTACAAGTAATCATGGGAAGAGACAGTTAGTTGAAATGATGCTCTACTGTATATAGTTCTTACTCCACTGTAAAGCATGAAATCTGCGCTAGAGGCATCGATCGCCACACTGAGGGGCTGGTTAGCCAGCGCTTGTAAAAAGACATTTGCATCGTTCGGAGGCAAATCCTCGTAATGATCGATCGTTACATGTTCGGCATTGAACTGAACATGGACATGCAGCAGCAGGAAATCAGGAAAACAATATTCAAATCCAGATATATTTGAATATACACCGTGCCACAAGGATCATGTGCAGAAGACATTAACAAAACTCCATTTCTTCCTATTTCAATACATCTAAACATAATTGGTATCCTATTATCCTCAAGACTGCAGAATATTATCTCATTGGCCTAAACAAACAATTTGCTTTACTTAACTATTATCGTTAAGATTTCGAAATATTTTCAAAATCTACAATCTTAATTATCTAATAAATTAAAAACAAACCCATTTTTCAATTATTCTGAACATTTTTTCGTTATTCCCACCATTCCGCTTGTGCATTGTCCATTTACGCCAGTGTAAGGGTAAGCTGATTCTGAACTAATTCCGCCATTAGAAATAATGAATTTATATCCCCAGTCCACAACTCCCCCGCCGCAACCCTTGTTAGTGCTGGTACAATCTATAAGCTGTTGCTCGGAAAGGGAAACAAGCTCCCCAGTCACGATTTGGTTGATGCTTTCTACTGCTCCAGCTACGGTGAAAGCCCAACAACTGCCTGTATGATATATAACACACCCACAAATTCGAAACGCTAGTAAGATTCGGTTCAATCAATGTTTAATTGAATTTAACGTTCCCTGGAAATTCAGCCAAGCATCTACCTCAGTTGCACCCAGATAATAATGGCAATAATACTTCATGTTAGCTTTAATCCAGTAATTAAATCACTATAAGGGATATAGTTTTTTATAAAGATTTAAATTGGTGTATAAAGATATAGTATTATAAAGAAATAAAAAATATTGGATTTAGCTTTTTTTTAAATATGTCTTTTAAAAAAGATATATTTAGAAATATTTTAATAATTAATAAATCTGAATTCAAAAGAGATATATATTTTAGGAAATAAGATATAAAATTATATTAGATTTTTTTCTAGAGAAATTTTTGTGTCCTTGAAAATAGGTACACCTTCTACCCAAAACTTTTGAGACATTTGTTTTACTCTACATAGTATTTCTAGAAAATATTTTATCACAACGTAATATAAATTTAGTGTATAAGCTGGTGTATAAGAGATATCGTTTTTCATAAAGATTTAAATGGGTGTATTAAGATATAGTTTTTCATAAAATAAAAAGAGAATTAGATCTACCTTTTTGTTTAAAGCTATAACTTTTACAAAAATATATATTAGAAATATTTTAATAATTAATAAATCTGAATTCAAAATAGATATATGTTTTAAGGAATAAGATATAAAATTACCATAGATTTCTTCTTGAAATGCTGTAGAGAATTTTTTGTCCTTGAAAATGGGTACACTCTCTACCCAAAAGGTTTGAGATATTTTTTTCACTCTACACAGTGTTTGTAGAAGAAATCTATCACAACATAATATAAATTTTAATTGTAAAAGCTTTTACATTTTTAGTCAAAGATGTCATCCAATAGTTAGAGGGGAGGTTTGATTCTCACAAATCTACTATGTACATCCGAGAACTGCTGCTAAAGAAATTTCTTCACTAGAAAAATAAAAAAATTACACATTTAAAAAAAATACTTAAAACCCTCCACCCAAAACCTTTGAGACATTTTTTTAACTCTACATAATATTTCTAGAAGAAATCTATCACAACATAAGATATATTTTAACTATAAAAATTTATACTTTTTTAAGTTAGAAAATCGTTTATACATTTTTAGTGAGAGAATGTAATACAATGGTTAGGTGAGGAAGTTTGATCCTCACCATTTTCTTCATAAAATCCAAAACAAAACTATGTACACCTAAAATCTGCTCCAAACAAAATTAATTCACTTGAAAAAATTAAAAAAATTTACTCATTTAAAAAACACTTAAAAAAGTTACACATTAAAAAAACACTTAAACTTATAAACAGAGGTAAGCCCATAACTGAAATTTGACTGCATTTAGGCTTCTTGACATTAATTTAGATTTCACAGATGAACAAACTCACCGCATTGGCCTTGATATTTCACAGGGGTCACTGCGCCTTTCGTCCTCCAATCTACCGAAGGGGGCAGGTCAGTTACGTTTTCATATCTGAATGCCTCGCCATAACCTCTAGGCTGGTACGTTACGTTACTTAAGTATATTGATTTGAATTCTTCATGACTTACATCTGCAAATTTGTTGAGGCCTAGCCAGTAGCTCAGGTTCTGCTGGTTAACTTCATTTATATATTTCAGATTGTCTTTGAAAATATCGTACCTCTGTAGCTTCTCCTCTGCTAATGTATAGACCTTGTTTTGCTTGGCAAGCCATGATTCATAGAGATTCGCTATTCTTTCCTGACTGAGAAGATCCTCAGGGGAGTATCCGAAGTCTCTCGCAGATGTCGAGGCGATGAGTATAAAGCATGCCAGGAAGAATGGACGGAGAAACGTGCAACCCATGCGTATAAACATGTGTGCGTATAAATATTTAATTTGATTTCCTCCAACTCCAAACTTCAAATCACTGGGACTTACATTCTCAGTCATCTCCTTTTAAGCATGTAATATAACAAATTACACAATTCTTTGGAACAAAAATAGGATCTCACAGTGAAAGTAGCCCTCCATATTTGTTGGGAAATATCGCTCCATATGGGTTAGATTTAGGGATTTGAATCTTTGAGAACATCTTAGATGTTTCTAGAAATGCCTAGTGTATTCGTACACACATGAATGAGTGATGTTTCTAGAAATGCCTAGAGTATAGGCAAACATTAATGATTTCCTATATTTAAATTAATTTTTAGTCACCACAAGGCCATACTCTTTTTTTTTCTCCATATGAACTATGTTTTATGTGTAATAGCACATTGGAAAGTTCTCGGTAAGGAGAATAAAATTTCTCACTCAGGAGAAAAATACTGATAAGAAATATCATTTTTCACAACACCCAAAAATACAATTTAAGTATATGAAAAAATGCAATTTAAGGATTTGAAATTGTCAATGTTATTAAGATTTTATTTTTTAACAACACTACTTTTAAGATGGCCTAAATTCCAATTTACTATAAGCAAAGTTCTAGTAGATTCATATAGTACTTTTAAAAATTTATTTTGAATTAGGAAGAGCCACTGTATTTTAATATACATAAAAAAAGATACATAAAACAATTGAACCAATATCAATAAGAAATCTTTCCCTAATCTTAATATATTTAATAGAAATAGGATGAAGGGAAAATCTATTCTGTTTAGGCTTACAACATATCCATCCATTGACAAGAAACATATAAAATTTTAATAATATATATATATATATATATATATATATATATATATATATATATTTTATATATATTCTGTTTAGGCTTACAACATATTCATCCATTGACAAGAAACATATAAAATTTTAATATATATATATATATATATATATATATATATATATATGGGCTAAAACTGTTTAAAATATATATATAAAAAAAAAAATTAATATTTAATAATGAAAAACATTTTATACTTTAACCCAATAAATATAATTTTATGACAAATGAAAACATGTTTATTCATGAGAAGAAAACCTACTGAAAATTTTCTGCTTTGCATGCAACCAACATTTTCCCATAAATTTTTTAAATATATTGAAACTCTAGTATATTCACCCTCAAATTCTAAAAAGAAGTTTTCCAAACATTACCATACATTTTGGAGAGTTTGACACATTCACCCTCAAACGTTAAAATATCTAGAGAATTGATCAAATTCACGAAGTTTTCCAAACATTACCATAAATTTTGGAGAGTTTGACACATTCACCCTCAAACGTTGAAATATCTAGAGAGTTGATCAAATTCACTCACAAATTTTGGAGAGTTTGTTGAATTTTCAGTTGTATGTAAAATTTTGGAGAAGTTGTTGGAGTGTTTATCATATTCATGTAGTATTTATATTTGCACTCACATATGTGAGTTTTTAAGTCCCCACTATGAGAGTTGAAGATTATATTCTCACATAGTTTTTTCAAAGATAAAATTTGAATTATTTTTGTGGCCTACGTTTTAAGATTATTAGCTTTCCTTGTCTTCTTACTCTACAAATTACATTACTGCTAAGTTGAAACATGTCTCAAGTAACATTTTTTCCTTATTTTTAATCTTTAATCATTAAGGGATATTTATTTTTTATTACTTGAGTTTTTCACTATTGCTAATGAAACTCATAATGAATGGATATCCTAAGCTTACTAACATGAACTAAGGGTGGCTACTATGTAAGCCACCCACTATCAATTCAATGGATTTTCCTCTTACCTTTAGATTAATATGGAGGTGTCCTAAACCTAAGTGAGGAAGCCGAAAAATTCCAAAATAGATCAAGGTTTCTTTGGAGATATGAAGGGGGACAGTAAGCCAATTCAAATAATAGCAAGATAGCTCGCCCACCTTCAATGGAAAAGGTACAGAGAGGAGGTGAATGGACTATGATCTAGTAAAATGATGGATTGTCAAATTCACATACACAAAAATCAAACTATAGATCTACCACTAATGTGATTAATGCAGTTGTACCATAAAATCAATGATCTATTTGAAAGATAAGACATCCTTCAATAAATGACATTGGGATCTAATGTCATATTGGTTAATAAAACCTCCAGAGCCTCTAAATAAATTTAATGTACAAATCAACTAATAGGAGATAGTCAATGACTTCTCAACTAGAGAAGTGGTCAATAGTGTAGTCAACTTAGCAGTCAACTAGTTAATAGCATTGTAGTCAACTGGTCAACTAAATAATAGCATTGTAAGCAAATGAGCGGTAGACTAGCTAACAACATTGTAGTTTACTGAATGTTCAACTAGCTAATAAAAATAACTGTAGAATCTAGTGTTTTTTTGGGAGAGAATCTGCTCTATGGGGAGGACTGCTACTTCCTTGGCTCTTTGTTATAATTTTTCTTCTCAATAGTTTTTCAGGATCGTCAACAATAACTACAGAATTTGGATCAAGATGAGATTTAGTGTAAGCTCTTTCGGGAGCCATAACTAAGAAATAAGGCACACACACACTTATTATTTACAAAAATGAAAAGGAAACAATCTCTCGAAATATTCCTATCTTACATGTTTTTAACCAAGGTTATGAATTCGAAGAAAATTTCAATATTTTCAATTTGTCCCCAGTATGGTTGCCACTATGTTATCGTTCTATAATTTACAAGATTGTGAGAATAAACATTATTGAGAACATCAAAACCAGTTTGGAAGTTGGGATCCGGCCCTGCGAGCTTGAGAGAGGGATCTCTTTGTAAAATTTAACTTTGTTTTTAATGAATTTTATGCTAGTTATAATTGTACTTTATTGTTCTTTTTATTTTGATTGTTTGGTTGATTAAATGGCTATATTCCCAGTAGGCTATCGAGTCTAAATATTTAACTGGATCTACATCAATGTTTGAAGGATTCTCGCAGGGAAAGGTAGGTTGCATTAATTGGATCTTTTAAGACTTTAGGTGAGTTATGAGAATATAAGAAATGTGGAATTCAGTAGAGATTGAAAATCAATTAATTATTCTTCAATCTGACCTCACTGGAAAACATGTGAATTGAAAACAATGAAAATAAGGTGTTCTAATTAGCATATCCTATTAATCAGAGTTTCTGTTATACAATTAAGATTTTCAGATTTACACAAAAAGGAAAAACAATGAAATAACACATTTATAGAAGAAAACATCACCAGTGAATACACCACATGAATCTTGTGAAAGGTCCATGTATTATTGATGCTCCAGCAAATTGGAAATTACAATGCTCAATAGAAAAATACACTTAGTAATCAACCCGTAATACTTCGAACAGGGAAGTATTTATACTAATTTACAAAAAGGATTTACATAAACGTTGTCTCAACCGATAGCGTATTATTAGCATAATATTGAAAAATAAAATCTAACTGTTACAAAATAATAGGCTAGGTGGAGATGATCTGGAACAATGGCACCATTTTAGAGGAAGCAGTTGTTGAATTGGCCTATTTCTAGGCTGCGCTCTTTGGTGTGTTCGTTGATGCACTGGATAATGTTGATTGTCTCCCAATTACTGACTAATCCTATTTGTTGTGTAACCAGCTCCAAAAATAGAAGAAAAGAGATATCAAAACCTTAGAAATAAGCCACTTCGAGGGGGAAACCTCCAATACATTACATAAATGAACAATTCTTGGATGATACAATTTACAAAACCTCCTTTCTTATATATAGGAGTCCATGTGGCCATAATGTAATCCTAGTGGGCCACAATGTGATCCTAGCTGACCTAACAATAATAATTTAAGGGCACAATAATAACAAAATGGGGGTTACAAGGGTACAATAATAACAATAAGGGACTATACTAGTAATATAGGGACCTAACACTATTACTCGCAAATATTATCCCATCAATATTCATCTGGGATAGTAAATTTAATAACCTTTCAGTAAATATCATCAACTTCAGTCTATCTGGAAAAAGTGGGCTTTACCACTAAGATATGATTTACCTCATGTTGGATGAAGAAATCACTACTCATTACTTCTAAAAGTGCTCTCCCTGTCATACTGTCGTTGATGTTGGAAAATTTCGTGTTGCCCTTGGTAATTTCCTTCTACATCTTTACATAACTATCATGAGTTATCAACTTATCATTAATAAGAAACAAAGAAAGAAAACCCTTCTGTGTTAAAGGCTCTATTCTAGTAAAGAATATGTTGACTATTATCTCTAGACTGTGGCACTTTTCTTCCAGCTAAACAAATATATTATTCTTAGTAAGAATCCTCTTCACTTCTACGAGGGTTTCTGTCTTATCATCTACTCCCAAATCATCTAACTCACATCTATTTTTCGAGTTTAGGAACTTGATGATGTTGGTTGATATTGTAGGCATCTCTCCAAGCTCATGTTTGATGTCTGTGATAGCATTAGTGTCTCTTTTTATCAACTCATTTTGCTCAGATATAATTTGGATGCAAGGCCAAATATCATTAATGGAGTTCATGATATCTTCCTAGATTATTTCCTTGGCTTGGGACAAGGTCTGTCCAATTATTGATTCTCATTCTGACTTCTACAATATTTCTATCAATTATTGAGCTCTTTGTGCTTCTACTAAATGAGAAGCTTCACTCCTTGTCCTCTCGCCTTGCAATACTTTAACTTGATCTTATAGCTTCTTGGCCTCTTCTGTCTGAATAAACATATTTTCCATTTCCTTTGTCAACTTCTCTACACCATCTACTATCTATGGAGTAGAGTTTGTAGCTATAGGAATGGTTGTAAGCGGTACAACATTCAATGGAATCAGGGACAAATTTGTAGTCTGCTCCTTTTCTTTGATCAGATTTTCCATTTCAGTTTCCATTTGTCTTATCTGTGCATTTTTCTCCACGATATGCCTCATCATATCAGTCTTTTGAGTCTCTGTCTCCTCAATGTCCTTGGTGAGAGGATCTTCTGTAGCTGAAAAATTCAGCTATTTCCATAACGTTGTTATATTAACATTCTTATTTTTTATTATCTCCTCTACAGCCTTCATATTATAGGGACCATATCCTATCTTAACCACCAAATATTCTAAGGATTTAATCCTTGTATCCTTATCTAGAGAATATATTTTGTCCATTTTTAGCTGTGACTGGATATTGGACAAAGAAACCTACAATTTGGAAAGATTCATTGTCGTGTTAGTAAAATTTGAAGATATCATTTCACTTGTCTTCTTGTGCATCTCCATTTGATCAATGGGATGAATGTCCTTTATGTCGAATTCAAAATATGTCTTCTTGTAGTCAGTTACTCACTTTCACTAAGGGATTTGGGCCTCAAGGAAGGCCATCTGCTTCTTTCCTTTTGTCATAATAAAATACGAAGAGAAAATTTCTTTGAGAACTAGGAGTCCGCTTCCAGAATTGGGAATAGGTGTTTTTCTTTAAGAGACTGAAGAAGTTGTAGGAGAAGCAGTGGATTGGCCACCTACTTGAGAAGAGGAAGGTGTTTCCTTGGTGACCACAACAAATTCTTGTTTTGAATAATTGACTAGGCCAGCTTTAGGATTCATCTTGGTCCTTTTTCTATACGTTATTTTGAATTCTTTTCTTGTAGTATCAATCACTGAAGATGACTCTTCTTCTCTTTGCAATTTCCCTGCTTTTTCCTATGGGACAGGAGTCTATGATGTCGATGTCGATATTATCTTCTCCTCAGCTTCCTGCAATGTGTTCTCAGTCCATTCTAACTAGTTCATATACTTTTCTATCTCTTCCCTATGGTTGTGTATGTAAGGAGTAGTTTTATTCTCTATTCTTAGCTTTGAAATGCTTCTGAGAGGATCATAGGACCAAGTAAAGCTTAGGCTAAAATTAATCTGTTTCAATATTTTATTTGCTTCCTCACCTGGTTACCTACTATTACAAATAAGGGGCCCAATCTATTTTTAATCCTAAATTGGGACTTCTTCTTGGATGATACAAAGTTAATTTCATCAACATTCAACATCTGCCTGATATACTCCAGAGAAAAAATCCTCATTGGGAGGAATTTTGGGAATTTGTGAGGATCAAGCTGACACCCATAGACTCTTTTATACAATTCAATGATCTCTTTGTATGAAAATTCATTCTACTGTTTCATTATCAATGATGTCCAGAAGATGATTGATTGTTTGTTTCCATCTTCATTATTCTTCTGCATGGAAAACTTAAACCTATCTGCTTGATAATACACAAATGTGTGCACTAAAATATTGGATTATTTAAACTCTTCCTTAGTCTAAAATTTAATGAATTGATCATGGATGTTGTCTCCCAGGAATTGGCTGAAATTGTAGATGATTGATGGTTTACAGTCTGTAGAAAAGATTGAGGGGAAGCATAAAATGGGTTCATCTACGAACTGATCATAATAATAGCTGAGAATGTATGCAATGATTTTTATGATCTATTTTTCTAATCATGGAAGATGGAAAAAAGGTATGAATGGTTTTTCTTTGGCGGTTGAGTATTTTTCAGGTAGGAAAATGTCAAATATTTTAGCTCTTTTAGAAAAATTGAGCTTCTAGTATTAATCATTGAAGGCTTCTAGGGAGAAAGGGGTATCGTTTTCCATAAAGGGAGCTTGCATCATCCGATAAATTGATTATGCAGTGATGGTGAAAATTATTTCTCCAGTGGGGGCAATGATAGCTCTTTGACTAGAGATATATCAGGATTAAATTTTTTGGATAAACTCAGGGGCATTGTATGTGTGTGGGAAGATATAATGAGGAAATCGGACTCCCAGAGTCCAATATCATCATATTTGTCAATATATTTATCTTCTAACAAACAGTACATTTCAAACTATTCAAATTGACACTGTGTCTCATTAATTTTGTAATTTCTATTAGCTAGGGGAACATGATCTAAATATAGGGGAGGGTGGACCTAGGGATTTAATGGTTCCTCATGGTTTTTCCTTTTAGGAGTCATATTCAATTGTTTTTAGAGGAATTCAAGTGACACTTGGATGAACAGGTTTACCAGGAATACGCAACAGCTCTATAATTGGTTGAAGGAGGTAAGGTAGGCGATGTCACTTTGGTTGAGGACAAATCAATGGATAAAATTGGCGCACTATAATCTTGTAGAGAAACTTAATTTGCATAAAATAGAGCACAGTAAAGGTTGAAAAGGTTAAATTGCATGACTTTATCAGAGAATGTGGTTTTCCATTGAACATGGCGTGAATCCATTAATTTAACGGTCATTAGTCTTAATTAAATGCATTAACAGATCAAATAAATTTGGAATGGATTTGATTGGTAACAGATAGGTGATGTGGTGAGATGGGAGTGGAAAAGGTGACAGATAGTGACCATGGTATTTAAGATGCGGGGAATATGGTTTTTGGGGAGTCCTAGAAGGTAAATGGTTTAGGCAGAGGGGGGTGTGAATAGCAGAGAGGAGGCCACATGGTCATGGGTTCAGGTGGGAAACTGCTTTTTTCGCCCCCCCTGGGTGGTAAATCTAGGATGGACAAGGGGGGTAAAACTTGCTAAGGACCATCGATCGGAGAGCAGGTGGATCGAATGGTGAGAAGGTGCAAGCGGCTTAATTTAAATTTACATGACCGTTTGTTGGGTAGCAGTGCTTTCGATTAGAGTGAAAACTTAGGATATAATAGCAAATATCCCAAACATTTCATTCATGTGCCCAATATTTGAAACTTAAGATAAAGTGATTTTGTCAGTTATACCTTTAGGCACCAATTACATAATGAAATTAAATTTATGATATAGGAAATTTTTAACCTTTTCAAAGACAAAAACCACTCTACCTACCCTTCAAATTTTCAATTCTTTTTCTAAACTAACATTTTTTTATTTCTTTCTCCTAGGGGTGCATTTAGAATAGCAAATCCATATCTCCATTTTTTTTATGAAAAATATAATCTATTCTATCACTTATTTCTCCTATTGATTCATATTAAATAGTTGAATCAATTTCATTTTCTTCCTAACGTTTGATTTACCACGATTATATTGTTTGGAAAATCTTTCTTCTCTGACCTAATTTACAAAAAAATCACAATTGTTCAACCATGATTAAGTTGTATGATTTGAACAAATAGCTAGTCATTGTGGCATTTTCAAACTAGATGCACACAACCTTATTTTATTTTGACATAAATAAAACTATCTATCAGTAGTGGCATTTGAATTTGCAGCACTTTCACTATCATTCTCTCTATTTTTTCTTTTCTCGTGCTCTGATTTTATTTCTATTATTTTTCAACTTCTCTTTCTTTTTGTCCTTTTATCTTTATTAATTTTTTAGATATACCTTCTTTCTCGCTATATATATATATATATATTTGGAAATCGTTTGCATATTGAACATTATTTACAAATTAATATTACGTAGAAAAAATGCTCAATCACCTTGAGATCCTATAAACTAAAGGACCCTAACAGTGGCTCCATCTAGGGATGGCACTTCTCAATGTGAAGCGTCAAGAACATATGATCAGTAGCCTTGAGTATCCCATTTCAACAATGTCTGCATCTAACTTCTTTTGTTGTTGGACTATTTATGGTAGCATATCAATCAAAGCTTAGGGCCTTCTTTGCAGGCTTCAAATATATTCAATAAGTTACCCAATAAAAATAATAAATACCATGATATTTACAATGGTTTGATGTAAGAAAATTATTTATGCTAAGAAAATTAATTCTTCAACATTCTTCCATTGACAGGCCCACTAGGCATTTCCTCTCCATCTAGATCTTTAAGAAAGAATGCATTGGGTCTTGTGAAAACATAAATTATGTAAGGCCCTTTCCAAATATTGTTAAATTTCCCTTGTTTGCCTTTTTTTTCTCTTCTGCAATCCCACTTCAAAAAAATTTCACCCAAACTGAAATCATCAGCTTTAGTTCTTTTGTCCAAAATATTTTTAACATATTCTTGGATGATTTTTTTTTTTAATTGTAGACTTCTTCACTGGACCTCTGCAACTGAATAGTATGATTAATCCTCTTATGTGCGTCATTTGGCTCAACCTCCATTTCTTGAATTATCTTCATAACTAGAACTCCCAAAGAGGATGGAAAAATAACATCCATCCCATAAACCAATTGGTATGGTGACATTCCAATTGAACTCTTTCTAGTTATTCTCTCAGCCCAAAGTGCATTAATTAACTTGTTGTGCCATGAATTTTTGTTTTCTTATAACATATTTTTAATGATGTTAACCAAAATCTTATTTTAGGATTCAACCAACCCATTACCCTAAGGGTAATAAGAATTGAATGTCCCAAAGTAATATGGTATTTACAGCAGAATTCTATCAGTTTCTTAGATTTAAAGGCTGCAACATTATCAGTAATAAGTTTACTTGGACAACCAAATCTAAAGAGGATATTGGTTTCAAGAAATTTAATGATGACAACATCAGTGGCTAATCTAGAAGGTGTGGCTTCAATCCATTTATTAAACTAATAAGTTCCTGTGAGAATCCACTTATGTTGGGTAGAGAAAGGTGGATGAATTTCACCAATGAAATCCACTCCCCATTTTTGGAAAGGACTTTCAACAGATATAGGCTTTAAGCACAGAGGAAAAAGTTTTATTTTTCCCTATGTTCATGTCAGTTTTTGCATCCTAGCACCAGTGATCAACTAGACTCTTATCATGTCTTGTTAGGGTATTTGAAATTTTTGTCATTCCATTAGGTCATCATGCAAAAAATTGGTGATTGGATGTAGATTTACGTCTGATTTCACTCCTTTCAAAATTTACTACATGTCGGCTCATTTCACCTCTTTGCTGAGTCTACCATCATTCATGGGTTGTCATCATCATTATATTAATTTACATCAAGGTTTCATTTAGTCTAGAGTCTCCATTAGGTCTTAGGGTTTCCAAGGTCATAAAATCATTATTTCATGCCATAGAGTCCAACAAGTGAAGGAGTGACAACAAACAAATTTCATCAATAAATTTGATTTGTAAATTTGATTTCAAAGAAAAATGTAATTTTATGTCTATAATCTGTAATATTAACTTTAGAGTTCCAAGTAGTTGCAATACTCAAGGTTCCATCAGTAATTGATTAAGGTTCCAAAAAGAAATTCAGTGTTCCTAAGCCATCAAAAGATCAAGTTTAAAATTTAAAGGTAGAAAAGTAATGTAAGTTTGATTTCAAGAAAGGAAATGTAGGTCCATCTCTATTTAATGATATTCCTCCAAGTATAAGAGGCCCTCAAAGACCAAAATTCACTTATTTTCACTCTTCAACATTGATCTCTCCAAGTTTCCCAAGAAAAAAATTCAAATTTTCCTTTGAAAGACCAAGTTCCAGCTCCATCGCTATGCTTTTTGCACACACGCTGCATTTTTTGTAGTGGGCATGCTGTTCTTTTCTGAAGCACACTGCACTTTTTGCAGGTCTTCGATGCGCCTTTCTCAAGCTCACTGTGCTTTTTGCAGAAGAGCACCCACGACCCAAAAGCTTGTCTCCAAGGGTTCTAAGGTGAAAAAAAAGGTTTCTTCACTCATTTCCAAGTAAGTCACATCCTCAAAGCTCCTCCTTTTAGCTCATAGTCATAATTTTATCATGAAAAAGCCTCATTTCTATCATTCTCATGTTCTAGTGATTAAACCCTAGTTTTCAACTCTGTGAGGTTAATTTGTTTTTCCCTAGACCCATTTACCTCCCTCACACTCTAATTCACTCCCCACTACCCTCATATCCTTTCATTCCACACTCCCAAGATAAATTCCCTAAATCCCTACCCCTATGGTGGGATTTTCTAGGCAGCTAGACTAACACCCTCTACCCTATCTCCCTTATCATTTCAACTCCCCATCACTTCCCTAAGCTTCCTAACTCCCTTACACACTTCCCCAAATTTTCCCTCACTTATCTCAACTCCCTAACCCTATAATCCTACTCCCTTTCCCTTCCCCTTCTTCACCAGGGTTTCTAAACAAAATTGAACATAATGGAGGAGGAGAGAAACATCATGGAGGAGGAAAGAAACACCACAAATGAAGAAAAGAAAACATACAATAAAGGAGTGAAAATATTGAGGCTAGAGCCATCAGACACTAGGGAATTTGTAATATCTCCAAATAGGGAAGCAACAATACATGAACACAATAAAGGAAATAGTAGTGACAAATCAACACATGTAATGTAAGAATATCATATAGAAATCACATTAATATCATAACAGCAAAATGTATACAAGTCCTTGAGGAAATAGTCACTCAAGATAGGCAAAACCAACCTCAAGAGAACATGTACATGAAATATAAAGAACACTGCTACACAACAAATTCCCAAGGCTATGACAACGCATTTTTATTATATATAAGTGCTACTGGAGAATGTAAATACAAATATCTAAAAATATATGGCTCATACAATGCCGGGAGCAAATATATAAGCTCCAAACACAATTTCAAGATGACCTGAAAAGGATTTCCTGAAATATGAAAAAGTACAAAAATGCTAGAATGCAACCCTAGGACTGAATAACAGCTACAACTCAATAATTGGATGAATATATAGATGATAAATATAATGAATGAATCTCCTCTAATAGATCGTGGTGCTAAACAACACAACAATCTCAACTAAAAAGCTAAAGAATGCACAATAGCCATGCAGACCATAAAATCAATAATCAATAACATGCCCCACTATGGCTGCCTTTCCCTCCTTATAAACAAGTGTGGGCCTTCTTAACTTGGGTCCCACTCATTAGGCTTTCCACCATCATGGAATCTTCCTCCCACTATCACTGCGTTGTCCCTATTGGCGATCTACTTCATCCATACCAGCACTATTGACTTGGTCAAACTTGACCTTATCCACATGTATTTGCCCCTATTCACACATGAGGGTGCAAGATCCAACTATTATTATGATCGATTTTCACATCAAGAAGGATTTATGTTTTTTTAATATATGTATGGGCCTCCTTACCTATTTATTAATCTACTAGGCGTTAAAAGGAAAAATTTATATTCCTATTAGCTGCATGCTAATTTAGGAATATTGTAGTCCTCCCCTCCCAAATTTTGCTTGTCCTTAAGAAACTACAAGGATAGAACTAACAAGCCTCCTTTCCTCCTCCTATAGCATCCTCACATGATAAATTCCTCCAAGCAACATGATGTTGTCTCATCAATACATTTCCAAGTTGCCCCTCCTAGTTATGCAAGCTAGCTTTTGGTGACCATCCCAAATAGCTATCATCATGTAGAAGTAAAACACCCACATAGGCAAAAATGTGATTTATAGAGGCCTTATTGAGGCATAAGATCTGATATATATTGGGATATATCATCCCCATGTTAATCTTCCATCCCCAAGCTATCATCCATACAAAATGAGCCACCCTCCGAAATGGTATCTCACGAAAATTCTCCTCCACCTTTGGCTCCTGCAATGTAGGTGAGTTGAATAACTGAAAATGGTAGAAAAAATACCCTACCCCACTCTATACCTCTCTCCACTTATGATAAGTGTAGAGTATCTGTTGATCTTGGGCTGCAATAATTTTTCCTTCAAGTGGCAAGAAGAAGACTGGATCTCCAAATATCTTCTCTTCAATGTCATGAATGATGTTCGCCCAATCTATCCCATATATGATGAATATTAAGTCATCACCATATGGAATCCAAATGAGAAAAATACTGAAGGTTTCATGTAGTGCTAGAAGGTACCAACAATTTCCCAAGTGGTCACAGCACAATTTTTCTAACTGTTGTTGCAAAACATAACATGGCAAGCCATCTCCCCACAATTTGCTAGTTGTGTATGTCATCTCATCTACTAGTAAATAGTAAATGGAATTGTTTATCAACTGAGCATACAAAGAGTAGTACAACACTTTCCCAAAGTGATACAAAATATGTCTATCCCCGTCACTGATGTTGGTCCCAAAGTGACCATGAAGCCCAAATAGAGGCTTTCCCTCTTGTGGAGCAATGCACTGTATAGAAATGGTAAGAGAATGTAAATACCGTGTTAGAAAATAAATAAGTACAAAAAAATAATTCTTACCATGTATTGGGAGGAATATGATAATAATATCTATGAATAAGCCCTCCATAGTGGCATGACATAAACCAATGAAGAAGAATGAACCATGTTCTACATAAAGATCTTTCTTCTTAAGCTTGGAAATCCAAGTCAAGAAGATCATATCATGGTAATAGATGTCTCCATCCACTACTCCATCACTCTCACCTCCTCCTTGCCCATAAATTGCATCATATGTGAAGTGATCTTGGAAAAAATCCATCAATAAACCCAAGGTCCCAAGTGAAAACATTTTTGGCCTTTGTAATAAGGATCATGTCATCTCATAGCTCCATTATTTGATATGTCCCATTTCAAATTCATTTACCATAATGCTCTTGTATATGAGAGATTCCTTCCAAAGTGGAAGTACCTCCTGATCTTCCAAGGCTAAGGAGTAGCCCCTTTGCACCATGATAGTTCCATCACCTACTCCTGCAACATCATGCAAAGAATGGGAGAAAATCTGTCCATACTCTCCCAAGAGTAACCAAAGAAACAATAGTTCTTCCTACCCCCTCACACCTCCATCATACAAATCATGAGGTGAAAACATAATTATTGATATGAATAATGTCATATCAACACAATTCATCCATACTCCTTGCTGCCATATGATTCAAGTGTCATGCCAAGTTTCCTCCACCAACATACCCTTTGAAGAAGAGTGTGTCACATGATGACTTGTACTCTTTGAAGAGTAACCAATGCAACCATGCCTCATGCTGCCCTATGTCATAGATATGCAAGTGGCTCAATAACCTCTTGCTCACCCTCCACACCCTCTTATGCAAATGTGGGTGTCTCCTACCATGCTCCATCCTGGTATCCTTCCCATCGAGAATCCTCCCATATCATATTTCTACCTTTGCATTTCATGGGATGTTGAAATGCAACCTCTTGGAGATCTCCTAGTGAAGATCCCACACCAACAAACCTATTGAATCCATAGGGATTCAAGTACATTGAAATAAAATTCTCCTCATAGATTTTTACAATACTCAACAGGGAAGACCCATCACACTGCTGGAAAATGAGAGGACTTTCATCAATCATATTCTCCTCCACTGTCACACAAGTGCAATGGTCATCGGAATGCACTATCAATAGGTGAGCTCCCAACTCATTACTACTGCTTAATGAAATCATTTTTGATCTCTATAATGGTGTATTTGATGTCTCACGCTCAAGCTCAATGTTGAACATATAGTTCGGCATTGGATTATTTAGGGCAAAGCTCATCCCATCCTTCAAAAATCCACACCCCAACCTCAAGTGTTGTTTGCAGCTCAACAATCAAATATTAGGATGATTTTTCATCCCTTCCTTGAACAACTCAAGTTCACAGAGTGCATTGAAATTCTGATACTTTAAATCATCAGTATGTGTTGACCCTTGGTCATGCAAAGGTAGATCTACACAACCCTCCATAAGATTTCCTGAAATAACACATAGTTGAAATTCATGAATACCTTGGTGAAGGTTTGGAACATCTTGTATGGCTACAAGGGCTCCTCCTTCCAATGCGTTGGCTCCCCCAACTAATGAGGATGATGGTTTCTCCTCCATAGTTGTGTCAGCACTAGTACAAGTCCCCTCAAGTGGTGGTGAAGGCTCCTCCCCCCGTGATTTCTCCTTGTCAAATATTTTTCTCACCCTTCGAGTGAAATCTGCAAAAGTAGTCAGCCTTGCATGACTCAAATGGCTGAACCACCAACTGTTGGCTTTACCCTCAAGGTGCAGTGCTGCAATCTCAACAACCTCTCTTTCTACCACTGTATGTAGTAGCAAGAATGCCTCTAGCTTCATCACCCAAGCTTTTGTTGTACCCGTGAATGATCCATAAAAATTAAATAATAGAAATCTATTTCCCTTTATTCTCCTATTTTTGCAAGGTCTCCTTTCTTCTTCAAGTTGGATAAATTGTGGAAGGGTTATAGTTTCCTTGAAAGCTCTAGGTATAGACTTCTATTCTGCTAGGTATCCACTTAGGATCTCATGTTCCAAGTGCCCTCCATATCCATGCTTCTTATCTCCTTCCTCAAAAGGAAATTGCATAGTGGAATGATTTGGAGCTCTCTGCAACAATGTTTCTCTTTTCTGATCATAGGAAGTACATGGGCCTTCCTCCTCTAGAAACCCTCTAGAGGTCTCACTACAACTTTCCCTTTTCATTTGCATAACCTCCTTGGAGAGGTTCTTCATAGATCTGAAAATTGATGAGACAAAACTCATCCTTTCAATCATTCTGATCTTTTCCTTATTCTTCTTATTCTCCTGATAGCATAATCGCTAAGATCCAAAAGCTAAGCCGAGATTATGCTCTAATATCACTGTAATATCCCCAGGTAGGGAAGCAAAAATAAATGAACACAATAATGGAAATATTAGTGACAAATCAACACATGTAATTTAATAAGATCATATATCCATCACATTAATATCATAACAACAAAATGTATACAAGTCCTTGAGGAAATAGTCACTCAAGATAGTCAAAAGCATCCTCAAGAGAACATGTACATAAAATATAAAGAACATTGCTACCTAACAAATGCCCAAGGCTATGACAGCATAGTTTTATTAGATATAAATACTGCTTGAGAATTTCAATACATATATATGAAAATGTATGGCTCATTCAATGTCAGGAGTAAAGATCTAAGCTGCCAAACACAATTTCGAGAAAACCCAGGAAGGATTTCCTGAAATATGCAAAAGTAAAAAAATGTCGGAATGTAGCCCTAGGACTAAATAGCAACTGAAACTCAATAACTGGATGAATATGGATATAGATGATGCGTATAATTAATGAATATTCTCCAATAGATCCTTCAAGTGAAAGGCTGATCCAATCACTGAAGATCTCACCCTCCAATCAAACACTGAAACCCCTCACTGCAATTTCTCACTAAAATAACGTAGTCAACGAGGGATACTACTTTTTAGGTGATGGGAAATATGTTGGCCAAGTGCCAAGATGTGAAATATTCTCTAGAATCTTCCTCATTGATCTCCCAAAGTGAAGAATGCTTCCTCCTCTGAAAAACTAGCTCCAGAAGTGGGTTTCTCAAACCTCCACTACAACACCCTAGAACAAAACACAATTCTCAGCATAAATTGCATTGTAACTGAAGGCTGAAGCTTGGCCTTAAGCATGAGTGTGGAAAACGAAGTGCAAATCTCCCCCAAAAGGCCTCTCAATAAAGGAGATGGGATTCCCTCTCAGGAACACCTGGTGCTAAACAACATAGCAATCTCAACTAAACAGCTTAGGAATACACAATAGTCATGCAGACTGTAAAATCAATAATCAATAGCATTCCCCACTATGGCTACCTTTCCCTTCTTAAAAACAAGTGTGAGCCTTCTTACCTTGGGTCCCACTTATTAGGGTTTCCACCATCATGGAATCTTCCTCCCACGATCACTTCAATGTCCCTATTGGTGATCGACTTCATCTATACCTGCACTATTGTCTTGGCCAAACTTGACCTTGTCCACATGTATTTTCCCCTGTTCACACATGAGGGTGCAAAATCAAGCTATTATTATGATCCCTTTTCACATCAATAATGATTTTATGCCTGTTTAAGATATGTATGGGCCACCTTACCCATTCATTCATCTACTAGGTGTTAAAAGAAAAAAATTATATTCCTATTAGGTGCATGCTAATTTAGGAATATTACAGAATTGATATCATCACCCTTAGCATTCAAATGTTTTCAGCATGTATGTTGTTTTTAGTTTTGTGAGATGGTCCAAAGAGTGCAGAGCCATCATAATTTGACTAGGGTTTTCATCACAAACCTACAAAAACACCAAGTGACCATTGTAGGGGTGACATTCACCATTTCTACAGACATCATTACGATAGCAACAAAGATACCCAATTTAGGTGAAAAGTGGTTCAAAACTAAAGATTTGGATCCAAACTGTATGAACCTTACCTCAAAGCACCATACAAAGACAACATCAAGAAAATATTTCCTTTTGGTAAATTTCTTAACAGGCTTGCTCCCATGATGAAGATCATCATGAAATATTTCACTTGTGAGGGTAGATTCTCTAGACTATATAGCTATCACATCAGGTTACTCATCCATTTCACTACGGTGGAATTGCTCAACCCTCCTTATTAATTTTATAAGAGAATTGATAAGATGGCCTACATAGTGCAGAACAGAGAGTATGAGCTTCAAATGAACAACCTATTCCACCATTCACTCATTAAAATTTTTGTCCTTCATCACCTCAAATAGTTGAACATTGCATGGGAGACTTTCATTGAGGCAATATCTTCACTACACCACCAAATTAGCCTGATAGACCTATTCCACCATCAGCATCAGTTTCTCACGAGAAAACTAAGTTACCTAGCAGGGCTGCAATGAAGAAGACTAAAAAGGAAAAAGTGTTCAAATCCTATCAGAGAGGACATAGACAGGTTTTTTCTCCATATATTGTGGAAGGAGTCATGCCTTCCATATCAAAAAAATATGTATATAAAAAGTAGCAATAGGCAGTTGCGCGAGAGAAAGAAACCCTTCATCATGAGGAAGAAAATGAGTTTTACCTGGTGGACTTGGATCTGAAAGATGAACATGAAACCTAAAACCTAGTCGTCAAAGAAAGAGATTTCAAAATAAGAGAGCTATAAGATAATTTGGCAAGGGCACAATTTGTCATTTCCTTCCTTGAGGAAGAAAAGAAATGGTTGAGTGACAAACAAGTACATTTGGAAACGGAGTTGTTGAAGGCTAAGAGGCAAGATGTCAAAGGAAAATCAGTGATAGCACATGATGAATCTCATGAGGATGGGGCTTAGATCACCAAAAATAGACAAAAAACAAGAGGCCTTAAAAGAACATTAGAGCAGGAAAAACATGAGGGAAAAGAACTCACCTTTGAGGAAGGAATTGTAAAAGAAATCAATGATGACAAAGAATTATGGCTTGATAGAGTAAACCTACACTTGGAGAATATCCTTCATAAATCCAACAAGGATAATCATATGTTGAAGAACATGGCTGACCGCTACAACACCAGAAATAAGATTTGCAATATGAGGATTAAGAAATTGAAGGACAAACTCAAGAAAATCCTAATTAGCCAAAAGGAGAAGGGTAAAATTGAGTTCCTTGATGATGCCTACGTGGTAGCTTGAAATACTTCATCAACACTTCATCCAGCATTTTTAAAGTTTTTTGGGCATGTTTTTTATTTTTTGGGCATTTTGGTAAAATTTTACAGACTTTTTGCATAGGAGGTGTGCAAAGAGCTCAGTGTGGGCCACGTTGCACCTTTTATAAAGGCCTCTAAATGCTAAAAACTATGCATGATGGATAGATAATGGTCTCTGCATAAATTTTTGACTATTGGAACTCCAAAAACTGAGCTTTTGACAAGTGGAAAAGGCCAACAAATACCTAAAAAACACCGTTCTGCCACCTTTTTTAGCCTCGCACTGTGATTTTTGACCAGTCTTTGGGGATTTCATTTTTTAGGAGCTTCACTCAATATTTTTCAATGTTTGAGGACATTTTTGATAACTATACTAGAACATATTTCCAATGAGCCATCTTGGTATCAATTTGGACTTCAGGAAGACAGTCAAAAGTTGATTTGAATGCGCATGTTGTGTTTTTTCCCAAGCAGACTGCGCTTTTTACAAGGAGGATGGGATTTTTACAGCTTGTTGATTTCTTCATAATTTTCACTTTTTCTTAGTTGATTTATGAATTCCAAGGAGATTTACTCATGTAAATTTAAAAAATAAATGTAATTATCTCTTTCGTAGTTACTAGAGTTAGATATATGAAGTAAATATGTAATTTTGGGTCAAGTGAATCAGTTTCATCAAAGATAACGATGAATTTGTTGACAGACCTAGTCATTAGGATTTAAGTTGAGGACTTTGGGGAACAACTCCACAAGTCACGGATTTGACCTCTCAAAGTGGGGTGAAGCTATATTGGTATATATATTTCATTTCCTTTGTCATTACAACGGTTGTATGTTGTGTAATTGATCTTGGAACACTAGTTTATTCAGTCATTTTTGGCAGGAATTGATAGACAAGGTTGCAAATATTTTGGTGGGATTCATATGGTAATGGTTTTAAGCAGTGTTTCCTTTTATGTTTACATATTTTTGAATTTTTATGCCTTCCATATTCATGCCATCTCTCAATTTGATTAATTCCCAAGTTAGATAAGAATAATTCATTAGCTAATGATCTATCTTGGAGGAATTATTACAGTTGTGTTTCATTTTCTTCTGATTGAAAAGAATTCATGATTTTCATGCTCTTTTTTAAAACTCTATAAGTCTATCATACTCATCTTGAAACCTAAATGTGCTAAAGTATGTGCCTACCTTGCCCCATCAGATCTCTACAATCTTGATCCTCTATGCCCTGACATAGTTCTTCCTTTGCCTAATTCACCATCCAGCACACCAAATCAATCAATCAAAACCCTAGATATTACTAGCATAAAATCCTCATTATACAATCAACTTGACTATGATATCTTAGAGAGATCCCTCTCCTTCCTATTAGGGCTAGCTACTAGGCCAAAGTGGGATATGGTTACCTTTGTTGGTCTCCTTCTCAGCCTTCGGATATCTGGTGGAGTGATAACATCTTCGTGACCATACTGGGGAAGAAAGTGATAGATCGTCCCTTGTTGTACCATAATTTCATCAAATTCTAGGCCTGTGGGTGATAGGTCCAAGTTTTCGTGAAGACTAATCTAAAAGTTGCAAATAACCAAGTTGTTGAATAGTGACCATTCTGGCTTCGAGGAGATACACCAGATCAAATCCATATCCTCATCTAGCTGATCTAGTTGAATATCTAGAGAGGCATGTTCAGAAGCATAGATCTCAACACACAGAATTTCAGTCAAATCCTATTCCATTTGTAAGATCTTCTTCGTTACTTGCAAAAGTTTTATCTCTTGAAGACATACGTTTTGATTTGAAATTTGAGTTGTATTAATTTCAATAAATGTCTAAAACCTCATTGTCTGATATAGTATTAGACCCATAAATAATTTCTAAAGTAAAATCATTACCTAAGGTATCTTTTTATCCCTTAAAACTCTAAGATAATTTAATTTCTTAAGAAGCTAAATCTGAAACAGACTTTGACACAAAAGTTTGGACTCAATTCTATAGGCTTAAAAAGTAAGCTAATAAACTTCAATACACATTAAAAAAGGCCATTATCCAATACCAACAAGAATCATTACCTATTCTGACACAATCCCAGTAAGTTTTTGCTTCCTCGTCTACACCTTATACTTCGTTACCCATTCAGTCAGCTCCTTCCATTGTTACTCTTGTACTTCACTCAAGAGGAATCATGGCAAGATTTTCACCCTTGATTCTACCAGATCAACTCAATTCCTTACGTGAAGGCTATGACTAGAGACTCCCTATCTTTAATGAGAATTTGTAAATCAGTGCAAAAAAACACATAGTCAAAGTCAGTAACTTTATTGACCTGGAATAAATACATGTTAATGATGCCAATATGAGAATTATTGTTGAGATATTTTCTGGAGATGTTAAAGCCTGGTTTATATATTTGAATGAAAATTAAATAGCCACTCCATTTCAGCTGGTAGATGCCTTCATAGCTTGATGGGAGGTGAAGAAAAACCCGTTGTAGAATCTTTCTGAATATGATACTCTGAAAAGAAATCCAAATGAATCAGTTCAGGATTTCACTACTCCTTTCAACCGAGTATATAATTCAATTCCAAATGATATCAAAGCTCCTCGAGGTTTGTATCTCTTGCATTATCTGGATGTCTTTGATCCAGACATGGAATATCAGTTTCAAGAGAGGAATCCCTAAACATTAGAAGACATGCAGAGGAATGCAGCCAGTTTGGAATCAAACTTGTCGATTAAAAAGTCAAAGATGAAGGGTGAGAGAAAAGTGACCATCAAAGAATAAGCATCCACATCCTCTAAGGTAAAATTGGAAACTTTGATTAGGAAAGTTGAAAGAATGGTTGACATAATGTTCATTACAGAAAGAGAACATGAAGCACAGGTTAGAAATCCTAACTTCGGAGGAGAGCAACAACAACCTAATTTTAGGATCAAACAAAGAGAACAAAGGGCTCCTGAGTAACCAACACATCAACAACAGATTCAATAACCCTTGCAGCAAAATTATGCTCAAGGAGTTGACAAATAAGAATAAGATCTAACTGTTGAAGAAAAACACCTTTTGTAGCAGATGGCCAGGCCATATTTTTTATATAAAATTAAGAATATGTTGAGAAGACAAATGTGCCTAAGGATGACGATTATATATTAGCCAATGATCATGATTTGGAGGTTGATTCTGATGATTATTATTTGGTTTATTTGAATGCACTCAGCTCACAGCATAGGCCATACTCATTGAGGAGTAGATATGTCTCAGTCAATCTTATTCAAAAGCAGGCATCCCAACAAACATATACTCAACTGAAGAAAAATCCTCAAGGTAATCAGAACAAAGGAAAGGAACATGCAGGTGTAAATCAGAGAAAGGCTAATAAACCATCTACATGCACTCTGAGCACAGAAAAGGAAAGTCAGAAGAAATAAACTACACCAAAGGATCGGCCCTATAGAATATACATTGTCATTAAAGAGGTAGACAATTCCATTCCTTTCAGCCTAGAAACTCAAATATCTAAATTAAAAGTCTCTATCCTTTTAAATGAACTTGTCAACTATCAGTATAAGTCTCACGTAGGAAAAATGTTGAAAGTATAACCTTTATCTAATATGTTAAATGTCAAATATGTCCAACCTGAAATTATTTTTGGTCCAACCATGGATGGTCAGTTGGAGGATAGTGAAGTTCCCGCATTCTATCCAAGTTTGAGAATTCACCAATGTATCCTTCACAATGCCATGCTCGACTATGAATCTTCCCATAATTTGATTCTGAAAGCCATTATGGAGAAATTAGGCCTAGATATAGCTCGTCCATACCATTACCTGTATTATTTTGATTCAGATTGAGTTCGTTGTCTTCGTCTCATAAAGGATTTACTATTTTCCCTTGAACAAATTCCAACAAATAATGTCTTGATGGATGTGGTGGTAGTTGATATACCACCACAGTTTGGTTTGTTACTATCAAGATTTTGGGGAGAAAACTTGAGAGGCACATTGCAACTAGATTTTTCTTATGTCACCTATTGTCTTGTGGTTTTGATGAAGGGATAAGGAAACATCGGATTTAATCAAATGAAGAGCGAGAGCGGCTAAAGAAAACATCAAGTACTTCAAGCATGGGTTGGGTGGACACCTCAGAGTCAAAAGAGGAAAGACCACACACCACTTACCTTTTCACATTTCCAACTACATTTTCTCTTACACTTTTTTAACTCAACATGTACCATTTCCCCAATTGCGATGTAAATGGGACCCACCCTTCCGCCCATCGCACTTAACAAATCACAAGTTATAACCTTTATTCCCCATTTTTCATAACAAAAATCTCCCTCTTGCGATTTGCGGGTGGCCCCACCTTCTTCCACGTTTCCTTCCACCATCACACATCGCACTTCGTAGCTTATAACAATTACCCTCCGCTTCTCATAACTAAAGGCTCCCGCTTGCAATCTGTGGGTGGGCCCACCTCTATCTGGCCATGTCACCTCTGCTCATCACACTTTTCACTTCGCAATTTTTAACATTTACCCGCAGCTTTCCCATAACAAAAACATCGATTTGCGATCTGGGAGTGGGCCCACCTCCTTTCCATGTCACCTTTTCTCATCGCACTTCGCACTTCACAAGTTTTAACACTTACCTCCCAACTGCTCATAACAAAAACACTGATTTGTGATCTGTGGGTGGCTGCACATCCCGCCACGTCACCCTCCGCTCATCGCACTTCGTACATAAATTTTTTTAACACTTACCTCCCGTATCTCATATCTAAACACTCTTGATCTTCTATTTCCGATATAATTTAGGCCCCACCTCTGCCATGCCACGTCACCTTATGCCATCGAACATCGCACTTCGCAGCTTATAGAATTAACCCTCTGTTACTCATAACAAAAACTCCCAATTGCAATCTACAGTTGGGCCCACTTCTGCCATGTTATAAAAGCCAATCCATTAGCTTTGTCCCCCTCTTTTGAGTGATTCACCATTCCACTATGCATTATTGTTGTAGGCCCTCCTCTGAAATCTAGTCTCCAGTTTTTCAATTCAAGCATAGCATGGTTTTTTAGCGGAACAAACACAACTATGGTTTATTCATTTTGTATAGGAAATATTCGCTAAAGTGCAAGGCACATGCATCACGACTGGTCGTTCCATAATGATTAAGTGGAAATCATGAGAATGACGGAGTGGAGGTTTTCCATAGCAGGTGAAATCATGTGATGGAAACTAGAATTCCCACCTGTTCACAGCCACTCCCCGCCACCCCGTTTTGAAGATTCCATGATTTGGCCTCCATGGCCAACTATGTTTCTCTTTTACTATTCGATTATGATGTTCTTCTGGTCAAATCTCGATTTCACCCGATTATGTTTTTATTCTCTAATTACAGGCATAATTGCTTGATGCATGCTCTATTAGTTGGTTAGCATATTTTTATTTTCACATGTGTGGGTTGATCATGAATGATTATTCGATCGTAAACCATCAAGGATAACTCTATATGTAGAGAGTTTAGAGATGAAAGACGGGATCAGAATTTTAGAGAATTTTTGTCGTACTTTTGTATGACTGTGCTTTTTGTGCTCTGAGATACATATTTTGGAGAGTTCCTTTGAACATAATATGATATACAACACTATTTATTTGGATTCTAGATGGAGAAATGAGTAGTATGTATCTATGTTCTCTTGTTTATTAGCAATCTCTTGTTTATGTATATTCATATTTCCATGCTCTACTCTTTGATGATTCTTGTAATGTAGTTGTCGGTGGTATGCATTTGTATTCATGAATGCGTGTATGAATAATTCTCATGTGTTAAACTTTTTGTGCCCCCTTAATTCGCGCTTCATGAATCTCTCTTGTTGGTCACATTCCACCTACATCCGCTTCCTCTGAGTTCATGTGAGATAGATTCTTAAGACTTTTAAGCCTGTCTCTCATGGGTTCCTCCTCCATTCCTATAGAAATTATATGTAGTAAGCATGCATATGTCCAATATTTACCTGATCTCACACTATTTAACTTTATGCAAGATACTGAATCTATTCCACTTGTTAATATTTTGCGGAAAAATTAATTGCATACACATGTGAAGCATAAACAAAAATATTCAATCGCACATAACACAGTTTTTAACCGAGAAAGCCTGAAGCTGAAAACCCCTACTATATGTTATGTAACAGGAGATCATATGAAAATATCATATGAACATATAAAGCTTATCACAAGCCCTCTGTACAGTACAATCTTGATACACTATAGAAGCCTAATCTTGCAAATCCATGCACCGATCTTTGCCACCTGCTAGCCTGCCTCCACTGCAAAATCCCTGCTGAAGAATAGCTCTAAATGAATTCGAATTAATCCATCCTTTACTGCGCAATCCTCATTGGCATCTCCACTAAGTGTTGGATGCAATCAATGCATCACTATAGTCACAACAGATAGTCTATCTTGCCCTTTCACCTATCTCTCCACCGGGTCTCCACCGAAACTTCCATGCACTATAGTTAACTAATGTATTGTTTATTTGATTTATGAGTTATTATTTGTGAATTAATTAACTAATTAATTCACTCCACTCTCACTAGTGTATCAATCAGTTAGACTAGATACAACTAGCTCAATTGAGTATAAGTTAAACTAAATACAACTCCATAACTACTTCTTCCAACTGTGTCATAACTCTGACACTTGAGTTCTAACTGATTCCTCCATGCAATAGCTCCAATAAACCCTCAGGAATAGCGTAATTCCTTCTATCAGCTACTGTGCCACATCTTTGCACTAAACTGAAGTGCTGCAAGAGAATAAGTTGCTCTTTAGAGTCTGATTATTATTAAGAGCTAATAATAATTGACATACATCTATTTTTAGATTGATGATCTATAAATAGACTTCACCCAATATTCTAAAAATAGAATTTCATCTATTTTCCAACTTTATCAACCATCCACAAACAACATCCTACAACTTCTGAAATATGATCATCATGTCTAAAAATACACATAGTCTAAAAATAGACTTGCACCAAAAATAACATGCGGGCCCAATTATTGAAGGCAACTCTTTTCACTAAGCTCATCATCTTTTTGAATCTCAACACTCCCTCTCAACAAGATATGGATTATCCTTCACCGCGATCCTACCTCTATGATATTCGAATTTGCTACTGGTGAGTGCCTTCGTCAAAATATCTACATCCTGATCCTCCATAGGAATGTACTGAAGCAACATGATCTTCCGCTGCACACAATCTATGATATGATGATACCGGATATCAATATGTTTATATCTATCATGAAACACACGATTAACTGAGAGTTCAATGCAACTCTGATTATCACAATGAATCACCGTGGGATCTAAATGTGAACCGAACAAACCAACCAGAATCTTCCTCATCCAGATAGCCTCACATGTAGCTAAACTTGCTACCATGTATTCTGCTTCCAATGAAATGAGTGCCACAGATCTTTGTTTCTTTCTATACCAAGAAGCTGGCACAGATCTGATATTAAAAATCCCTCCTGATGTACTCTTTTTGTCTGTTGGGCTTCCTTCCTAATCTGCATCCGTGAAGCCATGTAACTTCACCTCATCCATATGTCTGTACCATAAACCATATTGAAATGTTCCCCTGAGATATCTCAGGACATGCTTTCCTTCCTTCCAAAAGAGCTTGGTAGGCTTAACCATCGCTTGTGAAAGCTAGTTCACTGCATAACATATGTCCAATCTTGTATTGACTAAATACATAAGCAAACCCACCAACTATCGATAAACAGTGGCATCCACTACCTCTGCCGATGTAGCATCCTCTTTCTTCCAATTTCCTGGAAGAGGAGTGTCGATAGGATTGCAGCCTTGCATGTGAAAATTCTCCAGTATCTCCCAGACATAATTTCCTTGAGACAAAAACAGTTCACCTTCCTGCTGCCATAATTCCAATCCAAGGAAATAATGAAGAAGGCCCAAATCCTTCATCTCAAACTCCTTTGCAAGATCAGCCTTGCATGAGTGTATCAACTACTCATCACCTATTAGTATTAAATCATCAACATAAAGTATAATGATTAAAATCTTACCCTCAACCACAATCTGGTAGAGGTTTACATCCACCTCACTCTTGGTGAAGCCAAGTCCAATGAAATAGTTGTTGATCTGAGTGTACCAAGCACGGGGTGCTTGTTTCAGCCCATACAATGCTCTTTTGAGCCTGCACACATGTGACTCGCTATTGAAGATCTCAAATCCTTCAGGCTACTCAATGTACACCTCTTCCTCACTGATCCCATTAAGGAACGCAATCTTCACATCCATTTGATGAATGTGCCAACCCATCTGTGCTAAGAGAGAAAGGATGGTCTGTATGGAAGAATACCATGCGACAGGTGCAAATTTTTCTTCATAGTCAATACCCCCAATCTGTGAGAAGCCCCGGACAAAAAATCTTCCCTTATACTTCTCCACGCTCCCATCAGTAGGTTGCTTTACCTTGTAGATCCATATTGATCCTAGAACTGATTTTCCAACCGGCCTTGGAAAAATATCCCAAGCACTGTTTCTGAAAATGGATTCATACTCCTCCACCATTACATCTACCCATGTGGGCTCCTGCGCTGCTTCTTCAAAAGAAGATGGCTTTGTCACAATACACTTGCTCATAAGAGCCATGTATCCATTATATTGGTCAGGTGACTGTCTTTGTCAGCGCTGTGATGTAGGAACTCCTACATTCTGTGTCGCATCCACCTTCAGTCTCTCAGCTTATGTGGTACACTTCCTACCTTGTATGATGTTTGGTTCTACATGAGTGGACTCCTCCACTCCATGAAGCTCCTCCTATGGCTGATCCACATCCAGAGGCTCATCTTTGGGAACAAGAAGTTCCTCTTCCGCATGCAGGTGTAGCTCCCTCTCAAGCGACAACTTCATGGCTTTCACCTCATTGAATTTTATATCCCGTCGCATAGCAGTCATCCAAATATTTGGAAAATAAACACGATAGTTATTGGTGTTTCTATGTACCCCACAAATGTCCCAACTTCTGTAGTGAGCTTCAAATTCTTTCTGGCATCCTTCATCACATGAATGTAAACAGGTAAGCCAAAAATCTTCAAATGAGAAATATTAGGCTTCTTACGAGTAAAAGCTTCCTCAAGTTTACCCATGCCAAGTACTCTATGAGGACAATGGTTTTGCACATAAACCGTAGTGTTGCATGCTTCCGCCCACAAGTGCATCAGTAGGCCCTGGTCATGCAGCATCGCTCGTGCAACACCCATGATCGTTCTATTTTTTCTCTCCGTGACCCCATTCTACTATGGGTTATGAGGTGCTATGAGTTCTCTTTGAATTCCTTCTTTGCTACAGAAGTATTTGAATTCGCCAGAGATGTATTCACCACCATTATCGCTCCTTAGAGCTTTCACCTGCTTCCCCGTCTCCTTCTCCACCAATGCCTTGAACTCACAAAACTTTGAGAACATTTCACTCTTCTTCTGCATGAAGAAGATCCAACATCTACAAGAATAATCATCAACAAATATCACATAATACTTGTGTTTCGCTATTGAAACAACTGAGAATGGTCCACACACGTCTGTGTGAATTCTCTCCAGGATCACCGAAGCACGGTTCTCCTTCTCATGAAAATTAGTCTACACAAACTTACCCATTATACATCCTTTGCACTAATATGACTGTGCAAGAGTACCATTGGAAATTCTAGTATAAATTTGCTGCAAAATTTTCAAAGCGCCATGGTGAAGATGGCCCAATCTCTTGTGCCATAACTCGCCCTCATCTCGGCTCACCACTTCTTCTACTTTTCCCACCATTGCAGCGTAGCCATCTACCTCTAGCTTGTAGATATTCTTAATTCAAACCCGTATATTCTTGGTTTGACCCATTGTTTTATGTCGAAGGAAAGCTTTTCCCTCACTGAAAACAACATCATAACCCCTGTGTTCTAGCATTGCAACTAACACCAAGTTCTTCTTTAGACCTGGAACATGCATGAAATTCTTCAACAAGAATGGATTACTGGCCTCCCTCTCAAAGGTAATGGTCCCAATGCCTATCGCACTGTATCGACCATAATTTCCCATCTCTATATGCATATGGAGGTCCTTCTCCTCCACGTCACTAAACAAATCTTTGTCTCCCGTCATATGGAAATACGCATCACTGTCAAGATACCACACTGATCCCATGTAGCTTGAAACCGAGCATTCGATCAAGGAAAAATATAGCTCAAATTGCGAGGCTAAGGCCTCTCCAACTACAGATCCAAAAACCTGCTTATTATTCTTCTTCTGTGGACAGTTAGTGGCGAAATTTCCATGCTCGTGACAGTGAAAACACTTCACTTTGGACAAATCCTGCTTCCTGCCTTTCACACCAGATTTAGAAGGATTTTTCTTCCCCTTCCCTTTCCTTGCTTTTGTAGCCAAAGTGAAATTCTCTTCATCTTCATTCTTCGATGCATATCCATCACTGGTACCCCGCCTTCTCTCCTCCTGCACAAGATCTAACCAAAGTCGCTCCCATCCTAGCAGTTTCTCCCGTCCATTGATAGAGTCTTCATATTTATGCCAACTCTTCGGAAGCCCGAGGAAAGCCAAGCTCACCAAGTCTTCTTCATCAATAGTAACCCCCACACTTCCCAACTCATCCTTGCCATGGACAAACTTCATGAGGTATTTTGGAATACTATCACATTTCTCCATTTTTATTTTTTTGAGCTTGTCTTTAAGTGCCAACTTCCTCTGGTCACTTCTGCTTTGGAACAAGTTTGTCAAAGAATTCCACATTAACAATGCAGTGGATTTCTCGTGAAGGTTGGACACAATGTGGTCCCTCACACCTTCCAATAGAATCCTTCTCATCTTTGTTGTCTTCTTTTGCCATGCATCAAGTAATGCAACATTGCTAGATCCTGGCTTAGGAACATCGCTATCGATGAAATCCTTCAGCCCATTATCCTCTAGCACTGCCTCCATATTGTCCTTCCAGGATATGTAATTCAAGCTCCCATCAAGGGCATAATCCAATCTCAATCCGGGAAAATAAATTTCAATGTATACTCAATTTCTGCACAAAGAATCTTCTGTAGAAAATTCGAATTGTCCACCAGTACAAAATCACTTCACAACTGCAATCTTCAATAAAAAATGCTCTAATACCATGTAGAAATTATATGCACTAAGCATGCATATTTCCAAGATCCACCTGATCTCATGTTATTTAACTTTATGCAAGATACTAAATGTATTCCACTTGTTAATCTTTTGTGGAAAAATTAATTTCACACACATGTGAAGCATAAACAAAAATATTCAATCGCACATAACACAGTTTTTAACCGAGAAAGCCTGAAGCTGAAAACCCCTACTATATGTTATGTAACAGGAGATCATATGAAAATATCATATGAACATATAAAGCTTATCACAAGCCCTCTGTACAGTACAATCTTGATACACTATACAAGCCTAATCTTGCAAATCCATGCACCGATCTTTGCCACCTGCTAGCCTGCCTCCACTGCAAAATCCCTGCTGAAGAATAGCTCTAAATGAATTCGAATTAATCCATCCTTTACTGCGCAATCCTCATTGGCATCTCCACTAAGTGTTGGATGCAATCAATGCATCACTATAGTCACAACAGATAGTCTATCTTGCCCTTTCACCTATCTCTCCACTGGTCTCCACTGAAACTTCCATGCACTATAGTTAACTAATGTATTGTTTATTTGATTTATGAGTTATTATTTGTGAATTAATTAACTAATTAATTCACTCCACTCTCACTAGTGTATCAATCAGTTAGACTAGATACAACTAGCTCAATTGAGTATAAGTTAAACTAAATACAACTCCATAACTACTTCTTCCAACTATGTCATAACTCTGACACTTGAGTTCTAACTGATTCCTCCATGCAATAGCTCCAATAAACCCTCAGGAATAGCGTAATTCCTTCTTGTAGTTGTTGTGCCATGTCTGTGCATTGAACTGAAGTTCTCCAAGAGAATAAGTTGCTATTTAGAGTCTAATTATTATTAAGAGCTAATAATAATCGACATGCATCTATTTTTGGATTGACAATCTATAAATAGACATCGCCCAATATTCTAAAAATAGAATTTCATCTATTTTTCCAACTTGATCAACCATCCATAAATAGCATCCTGTAACTTCTGAAATATGATCATCATGTCTAAAAATAGACATACTCTAAAAATAGACTTGCGCCAAAAATATCCTGCGGGCCCACTTAGTGAAGGCGACTCTTTTCACTAAGTTCATCATCTTGTTGAATCTCAATAATTCCTTCTCAGAACCTATGCATATTTTGAAATCCTCTGCTGGTTTTTTCATACTTGGCCAATTTGAAAAGCCACCAAGCCATATAGCCTCCTGTGCCCTCTTGCACTATAGGGTAATTCACATGAATAAAACTCCAAAGACTTCACCATTCCTAAACCACTACAATCATTATTCTCCTTATCAATATTCTGTTAGAGGCACCCTTAAAATCATCTACATCTAACCTATGATTTCAAGATGTCTTAGGCACTGGTATTTTGAAACTCAAGGTTGTCTCTAGGAGCTACAAAATCTTTTTGGCACCATTTCCAGGGATATGAATGAAGAAATATTTTCCCTAAGAGACAACATAAACTCCACCCTTCAGACAGGTGAGCAGGAAGAGTTGGGAGTTGCATATTCCTCACCTTGGCGACTCCACCTTAAAATAGTCCTAATCAGAAGTAATCCTGGCTTTCAGCAGGCCTCACACCAGATTCAAATACACCATATACCCCCCCCTCTAAATCAGATGGTTGAGTCAAGTTTACTTTCGAACAATTATACCCCCCTTGGCCCTCCCTCGTCCTCTAAATGATATTTCACAAGATTATCTAAAGCTCCTGCCTCAGTTCACCGGGGAAGATAGAACTTCTGCACAGATACATATTGAAAACTTCTATGCATTTGCTAAGAATGTGAATGTAGATCAATTAGATGTGGTGTTAAGGATTTTTATCCTATCCTTATAGGGAGAGGCTTATAGATGGTTCAAGTCTCTAGCCAACAATACAGTCCACACTTGGGAATAAATGGAAAATTTATTCACATTAAATTGGGGAGAAAAGAGGGACCATGGATACATTCTCACCAAGTTCAATGCTCTAAAAAATAGACACAATGAGGATGTAACAAAATTCGTAAATTGGTTCAATAAGATTGATAGAAATCTCCCTGCTGAAATAAAGCCTCCCCAAGTAGCTGCTAAGGTGGTCTTAGTGGGAGCTTTCGAATCGGAGTTTTGGTTCACCCTAAGAGAAATAAAATCCACATCTTTGGATTAGATCCACACTGATGCATTGGAGGTAGAAGATAAATTTCCTTCTACTAGTAAATTCAAGGGGAAGATAGGACATGAAGGCAGAAGAAAGAATAAGGAGGAGGCTTCTACTTCAAATTAGGAAAGGGAATCACAAGAGTATAGAATCAAAGAAATGAATAAGTTAATAAAAATCCTTTAAAATAAGCTGATTAACCTTGAATTGGAGGCCAAAATTTCCCCTCCTTGTCCTAGCCAAATGATTCCTAATTTGGGGTTTAATCCTCAATATTGGAAGCCCCCTTTGTATTTGTTGTAGAGGGAAAGAAAGGAATAATAAGACCACATTCAGCCCCCTCTATAATTAGAGGGATAAGTGGAGGGACAGGTTGAAGAAGCCATAGGTAGCCACAAAGATCAATTCCTCACTTACACTAATGATGAGGAGGGTAAAATCATTCTGCAAGGGGATCAAGAGGAGAAGGAAGTCCCTCTAGAGGATCAAGATATTGAGATTTATTGTAGACAGTTTGTGGATTTCATGTAATCTTAACTCCACAAGAAGTATGAACTCAAGTCCTTCAGAAAGAGAACCCAAGGTCAAGAACAAAATGAAGAGTCAATATGAAGAGAAAAAACCCCTCCTAGTCCTTCTAGTAAATGGAAGAAGCCATTAGAAGAGTCAACCCCTCATAAGGCCACTGCATCCACTTTCACAAAGCAAGAAGTTGATCCTCCCAAAAATGAGAAGGCCACATCTATACCATTGAAACTGACTGACCCTCCTAAAGAGCAGTTCGAAGAAGCCATTATAGTAAAAGGGCCCACACCTTTTAATCTCCAAGAAGAACGACCCATGGTGGTTTTTGGACCGCATGTAGAAAACCAGTTCATAGCCTATTCTAAAGAATAGGTAGGTGAGCTTACCCTCCATGAAGAAGGGGAAGAGCTAGAGTGTTTCCTAGAGGACAACACTAAAAATCAAGACCAGTCTCATGATCTAGAAATAGAGGCAGTAGAACTTAATTTTCTAGATCCACAAGATCATCCTCAATAAATAATGTTTCCTTTAGCAATTACAGACCAATCAGATTTGCATGATGAAGACCATCTCTCAATTTATATTTCAGTAGTACAACAGATTGTTACAAATTATTTTCCTTCACCTGAAATTAACGATATTTTGTAGCTCCCTTACAAGCTTCTGTGTTACAAAGGGAAAGTTAAAGAACACTAAGATCACTTGACAACCATGAATAGTGAGGAAAAATAATTGGTTCCCTTGTTGTTTGAAGAGAATCACTTTCAACACATAAGCAAAGAAATAGTTTGGAAGGGGGTTTGTTTTCCTCTTACAAATATTCTAGAAGATCTTATGTTTCATGTTTACCATGATCCTTTAGTCAATTTATTGTAGTCATCAGTAAAGGAAGAAGACGATGTATGTATGAGTGTGTTTGTCCTACCATGGCAAGGTAAAGTTAAAAATTGGTTTGAGAATCTTCCAACTGCTAGCATGAGAAATTTTCATCAATTCATGCAAGTTTTCCTAGGTTGGTGGGTACTCATGGGAAATGTCTTTCTTATCATAGAAGAGTACGGACATTTAAAAATACATCGTGGGGAGATAGTACAATATTTTTCAGCCAGGTTCAATAAGGTGTATCATTCAATGCCTGTTGATATAAGGCCACCCCCAGGAGTATCTCTCTTGCACTACCCAGATGCCTTTAATCCAGAGATGGAATTCCAAGTAAGAGAAAGGGACACTGCAACCCTTGAAAAAATGCAAAATATTGTAGTTGATGTGGAAGTGAACCTGCTGAATGGAGAGGTAAAGTTTAAAACTAAGGAAGAATTAATCCAGTTTGATTCTCTACCTTTATGCTTTAATTCATCTCATACCGTGAAAGGGAATCTTGGTCACATTTTGGTTGATAATCATAGGATAATTCATGAGATGTCAACGGAACCAACGCTACACTCATCTAAAGCACTTCATGACCCAATAGTTGATACATTGGATGGTTGGAGTTCTCAAGGTTAGTTTTCATGCACACGTAATAATTTCAGAAGATGCTATGATGTGGATATGATCGAATGGTCTGCTATATTGTCTGGTTTACTAGGAGTGTCGACAGAAAATCCATCATATAAAATTAAAATATGATTCAGGTTGTCTGAATACATGGAGAACACATGTGCAATAGCAAGTTATGAGGTTAGATCGATTGCATCAGCAGATTTAGAAATATGTCAAGTGTATCTTGATCCAGTGGCAATCTATATTGAGAAATTTTTCATCACAAATCCACAATACCTTTTCATCACTTATATTGTGGTTTAGGTTTGCCAAGCTCCTTGTAAGGAAGAGCAGGTTGGGAATTCCTACCAAATACCATTAACGGGTTTGTTCCTCAATTTGGTGAAAAACAGTGAAAAAAATTTATTAGAGTAGTTTCTTGCCTCGATACATAGGCATTATTGTATCATCTAGAATATCATTAATTCCAGCATATTAGGGTAGGTAGGTGTGCAAATAATCTCAGTGCTATGAGCATATTTCCAGTTTTAGTTTTAGATTTATTTTAAGTTTTTAGTTCAAGTGTGTTTCATATTTCATTTTCAGCATGGTTTAGATTCTAGCATTCAATATTTTCAGGGTGCATCAATGATTTCCATTTTGATAGTTTGCAGTGCACAGATCAGTTGCAGTTTTCAATTTAGATTTACAGTATGGATTTGCGACTCCATGCACCCAATAGAACATAATAAAGTGGTCTGTGATTTCTCGACACACTTTAACGAGTGCGTCATCCCAAACGGAGCCAACGTTCGCTTATGGTTTTTATGAACGGATAAGGCAACATTAGATTTAAGAAAATGAAGAGTGGGAGTGGCTAAAGCGAATTCCAAGCACTTCAAGCATGGGTTGGGAAAACACCCCACAGTCAAAAGAGGGAAGAGCACATACCACTTACCTTTTCACATCTTCAACTGCATTTGCACTTACACCTTTTTAACTCTACTTGCACCACTTCCCTGATTGCAATGTAAATGGGACCCACCCTTCTACACATCATACTTTGCAAATCACAAGTTATAACCTTTACCCCCTGTTTCTCATAAGAAAAATCTCTCGCTCGTGATTTTCGTGTTTTCCAACCTCCTACCACATCCCCTTCTGCCATTGCACATCACACTTTACATCTTATAACATTTACCCTCTGCTTCTCATAACTAAAATCTCGTGCTTTTGATCTGTGGGAGGACCCACCTCTGTCTGTCCACATCACCTCCGCTCATCATACTTCACACTATGCAATTTTTAACATTTACCCCCCACTTTCCCATAAAAAAAATGCCAATTTGCAATCTGCGGGTGGGGCCACCTCCTTCCCTCTTCACCTCCAGTCATCACACTTTGCACTTCACAAGTTTTAACACTTACCTCCAAAGTCCTTGCAAGTAATAACAAAAATGCCGATTTGTGATCTGTGGGCAGGCGCACCTCCTGCCATGTCACCCTCCGCTCATCACACTTCACACATCGCACATTTGAACACTTACCTCCTGTCTCTCATATCTAAACTCTCTCGATATAAAATTTGTGATATAAGTTTGCCCCCACCTCCACCATGCCACATCAGCTTCTGCCATCGCACATTGCACTTAGCATCTTATAGCATTTATGCTCTGCTGCTATAAAAAAAACTCCTGACTGCGATCTGCGGGCAAGCCCACCTTCGCCATGTCATGAAAGCCCTCCATTTCCATTTTCCCACTCTTTTTAGTGATTTACCATTACACTGTGTGTTAGTGCCACGAGCCTCCCTCCAAAATCTGGTCTGCAGTTTTGCAAGTCAACCACATCATGGGTTTTTGGCAGAACAAACACAACTATGGTTTATTCAGTTTGTCTAGGAAATCTCTGCTAAAGACAGAGGCATGCGCAGCATGACTGGTTGTTCCATAATGGTTAAGTGAAAATAATGATAATGAGGGAGTGGAGGATTTCCACAGTAGGTGAAATCATGCGATGGAAACTAGACTGCCCACTTGTTTAAACCCACTCCTTACTGCCCCATTTGCATATACTAGGATTTGGCCTCCATGCCCAACTATGATTTTTTTTTACTGTTTGATTATGATGTTTTGCTGGCGAAATCTTGATTTCACCCGATTCTATTTTGATTCTCTGATTACGGGTGTGATTTCTTGTAGCACACTCTGCTAGTTAGTTAGGATATTTTGATTTTCACATGTGTGGGACAATCATGAATGATTATTCAATTGTAAACCCTCAAAGAGAAATCTATGTGTAGAGAGTTTAGAGATGAAAGACATGTCCAGAATTTTGGAGAACCTTTTTTGTAGTTTTGTATGACTCTGCTCTTTGTGCTCTTAGATACATATTTGGGAGATCTATTTTCAACGTAATATCATATACAACGCCTTTTATTTTGATTCCAAATGGAGAAATTAGTAGTATGTATATGTGCTCTATTGTTTATTAGCAATCTCTTGTTTATGTATAGTCATTTTTCCATTCTCTGCTACTTTGATGATTCGTGTAATGTCATTTCCGATGGTATGCATTTTTATTCATGAATTCGTGTATGAATAATGCTCATGTGTCAAACATATTGCTCCCCATTAAGACCTTTGGGGTGTAATAAGATTGTATTTTTAATGCAATGAGTATTCAAATGAATTTTTACTAATTTAGTTCTAGAGAGAGATGGGCTTGTGGGTTAGGGCCCAACCCATGTGTCTAGCTTCTCTGTTGTTTTTATTCTTTCATTCTGTAATTTAGCTTGTTTTGTTTATGTTATTTACTTAGTTATTCTTCTGATAGTTTTATTATTGTTTATTTTTTTCATTCATATTTTTGTTGCAGTTATTCATTTTCTTGTGAGAGTAATAGAGTAGAGGAAAAATCCAAAAATTTGTGGTCAAGCCTTCCCCTCTCATCTCTTTCAATAGGGTTCAAGCAGCGTTGACCTTCCCACAGGCCAAAAATTTTCTGTTCACTACTTTTATCACGAATTTTGTATGTTTTTCGTACATGAATCTGCAGGTTTGTTTGCAGGAATGAGAATCAAAAGCCACAAAGAAATTATTAAGTCATTCCACTTCATCTTCCAGTCCCTATCCATCTCTACGTTACACTTTTGAAACTTTATTTTACACCTCCATTTCCCTCCTTTTCCTCTTATTTGCATTTTGCGCCTTTTTATTCACAAAACACTTCAAAACGTCAAAATTTTGACCTCCACCTTTGATCCTCGAACTTCCCACTACCGTACATCACAATCCAATTTTGCCTCTTTTCCCCTTTCCCTTCAGTATTAACCGCTCCTTTTTGCTGATTTTGATATTGTTTTCGCACTCTGGCCTTACTCGTCGAACTTCCCACTACCATACTTTTCCTTTTTGCAAATCGCACTTCGCATATTTTTCCTTTTTCATTTTAAGGATTACCACTCCTATCTGTGGATTACGATATTGGTATCGCACTCCACCACCGGTCCCACCATCACGTCATCCGACTCATCGCAACCTTTTGCCTTTTCGCATTTAGCACTTCGCAACTTTTACCCCATCACAAATCGCATTTTGTAACCTCTTCCCTTTTCTTTTAAGACTTACCACTCCTAACGCCGATTGCGATATTGTCATCGTACTTCGCCTTTGGTCCTACCACCACGTCACTCGTTGCAAATCGCATTTCGCAACCTTTTCCCTCTTCTTTTAAGAAATTCCACTCCAAACACCTTTTGCGATATTCTTTGTACTCTGCCACATCGAAAATCACAAATTATAGTTTTTACCCCATCGCATTTTTCACTTCTCAACTTTTCCCCATCGCATTTTGCATTTCGCAACTCTTATCCCATTGCATTTCACACTTCGCAGTTTTTATCCTCATCGCATTTCGCATTTCGCTCCCACTCTCAAACAACACTTCTAGTATCCCTCCAACTTTGCGATATCACATATCGCATATTGCACTTCCATCCTCCATCGCTACTCTGCCATCGCATTTTTCAAATCATTCTGCTTCAAATAATTTTTGTGCTATAATAATTTTTTAATAAAGTTTAAACCCCTCTCTTCACTTCTAAGCCCTGTTCCATGTGTTTATCCCTCCAGCAACACCTTTACCCCTTTCTTCCCCAAGATGCAAATCAACACTTTCTCGATTAGAATTAAGTAATGGTTAACTTAGATGCATGGATAGAAGCATGGTACATAGAGAAGAATATAAGTAGGGTGTGTTTATCCGATTGGACAAGTTAAGTGTGGTTTAAATTAGTTTCATTTCTGCAATTTAAATTAGTTTCCTTTCTGTCATTTTCTTTCAAAAATTTAGTTTAGTTTCCTTCCTATCATTTCTTTTCATCATTATAAATTAGTTTCCTTTTTGTCATTTCCTTTTCAAAAATTTAATTTAGTTTCCTTCTATCATGTCCTTTCTACAATTTAGTTTAGTTTCATTGAATTGTGATAGACTTGAACAAGAAACCATAGAAGTACCATCCTTTCGTAGAGTGGAAGAGGATGACATTGGTAGAATGCATCTATTGCGTATATAGCACTATCACCTCCAAGTTTGTACGAACCCTGGGTTAATAAAGTAAAGTAGGGCAGCCCCTAGGAGTTGCAACACTCTTGGTGCAATACTAGGGCTCACCAATTTTTGGCGTTGTTGCCAGGGAGGTGTCTAGTAGATTCTTTGATTATTTTTTAGCATTATTTTCTACTTTAGTTTTTCATGTTGTTTCCAAAATATTCAAAAATACAAAAAATCATATTTTCATGCCTCATAGAAGTAGGGATAATCAAGATTTAAAAAATGAAATAAAATAATTCTCCAATACCAACCCCCCCAGTTGACCACGTGGTGTACTAAGAACCACATCACCATACACTTTAGAAGGAATAAGAGATGGATGGATATGATGACAATGAATAATATCTTATTGGGTTTTCCATTGACGATATGGAATTAGTGTACATATGAAGAACATTCCTCCATATTTCCTTCCCAACTTCCATGGTATGAGGACAGAGGATCTAGAAACATTTTTCTTTGAATTTGAGACACTTTGTAGGTCGTATGGCTACTTATCACACACTCAAAAATTGAGATTGTGTCTTGAAACATTGAAGGATAGAGCTCTTAAATGGTTCATGAGTCTAGGTACTAATTCAATAAGATCATGGAATGATATGCAAAATATATTTCTAGAAAAATATAAAGATCGTGATCTTAGAGAATAAATTTTTAGAATGAACCAAGAAGAAGATGAGAACCTTGAGGATCTAATAGAGAGGTTCATGTTTAATGTTTTTTTTCTGAATTGGAATAATTCTATTAAGCAAAAATATGTTACATGGTGAGAATAAAATCAAGAGAAACAAGTAACCGGCCAACTGGAAATGATAAACTATCAACCTCGGTCTCGGAGAGAGAAAATGAAACAAGAAAGGAGCCACAACATGTGACTAGAGGGCTGGAAATAACCAACTTCTACCCAGCATGGGCAGAAGCCTCCACACGAATTTTTTTCCCTTTATTTTTGTTGACTTTAACCCATCCATCCTGGTGTGTATGAGATACGACGATTTGAAGACTAGAGTTCTCCAGATGGACGATCTCCTTATCTGAATAAAAAGAGGAGGACTCAAGAATGTGTTTCTGAGTGATTCTAGTATCTGGAGGTTTCTCAGGTGCAACAGTGGACAAGTCCTTTTTCTGAAGAGCATGATCCAATTCTGTATCACTCCCTTCATCTTTTGAACTCAAGGATTCAGAGTCAACAGCTAGCGACGGAGTACAAGGAGTCCATCTTTTGGATTTGGACTTTGTAATGTTTTCATTTTTTTTTTTAGGGAATGTGGGGCAAGAGTTCTGCAAATGCCCTGTTTGGTGACAATGGTGGCAATAGAAGGCATTGTTCTAGTAATATAAGATCTGAGTCCAAACAAAGTCGCTTACCTTGATGATGATTTGGTCGGGAAATCCATTCCTTATGTATAATTCCACACATATTCTGGCATATGTGTATAAACCTTGATTTTCCCTCCCATAGTTTATCGTTAAAAAGCAGCCCAATGCATTGCCTATTCCTTTATAGACTACAATATGCCATAGATGGGCTAGTAAGTTAGGAAGCCTAACCCAGACAGGTGTCCTGGTGATGAATGTTGTAGCTAGGTCGAAATATGGGAACCATGGTGTTATGAAGAGCCCTGTTGTTCCAAAAAACCAAGGACCTTCCTCTAAGGCTAGTTGATAATTCTTAGAGTGATCGAATAGTAATATGAAGAATCCTTTTGAATAGAACCTGACCTTGAAATTGTGTGTCTAGTTAGCATAGATCCATTCATAGAGTTCCTTTGTATGCGGCCAAAGTCTATTAAATCTTCATATGATGGATTTTTATACAAATTTTTGAACATCTTCCTCGAGATCTGGATGGGAGATCTCAACAAAGGAACATCCTCCAATTTGTTAACTAGAAAAGGTTGGGGCTTGGGGGCTTCAGGGGGTTTTTGGTTTTGAGAATGTATAGCATCTTTTTATTATAAAGTAGGAGTTGAGGATGATTGTCCAACTGTGCCTCCTCTCAAACGAAGGGTTAACACAATAGAATAATTTTTGTTAATGTTGTAAATAGAGAGGGGAAGAAGGTCCTCAAGTTATTTACCTTGGTAGAGAAGTCCCTGGAGGACCGAGGATATCCCTATCTAATGCTCCAGATTTAGCTTGAGATTCTACACCAGGCCCGAAGAAAAAACCCATTGCAATATTGTTTTGCCTGAGAGTTGCAAGATCTGGATCTGAAATGAGGCAGAGTAATTTCTAAGATCTGGATCTGGGTGGTTGTTGTGGTTCTTTATGAGAGGAGGAACCGCCTCCATTTTTGCTTCAGCGATGGTGCATCAAAGGAGCCCATCCTAAGCTTGTTTCCCATTTTCCTTCGCGTAGCAGCGCGTGACTATGAGAACTAGTGCTGGCTTGAAAGGGTTTGATGTAAAGCTCAACCTATGAGTGCGATGTGCCTTAGGGCCAAACAAAGGCCAGTCAACGGTGGTAGAATGAGAGTCAGATGCTGGAAAGTTGGTGTGCTCTCCATTTCATCTTCAGTCCATCAGCCTTCCTTTGACAAAGCTTCACATCCATGTATTACCAACCCTTCTCCATTCACGCACGTGGCTGTAGCTAGAGGGATCCCCAACCTTGTTGGTGAACTCCAATATTTGATCATCTTCATTTCCGGGGAAGGGCACTGCTTCGCCCTTGCTATTATTTTCTTGCTCTACTAGAGTTTGAAATGTTGCGGGCTATACTCTCTATTCATGGCAGCATCCAGACCTGGGAACCATAACACAAGCAACGGCAGAAGTGAAGATCATTTTTCCTCCAGCACTTTTTCAACTCCTCTGAAAAAAATATTCGGTTCGTTTTTAATGTTAAGAGGGAAAAGTTACATCATCTAGGATTTGACACGCTAAAAGCCCTCTTAGAAAAATTAGGGATGAGTGGATTGATCTCCTTAATCTCATGAGTAGAGGAGATGTATACCAATTTTCATTTGAAGAAATTTTTGAAGCGTGCAAGCACATATCAAGAGGAATGGGAAGAGTAAGTAAATACACCTCAACATTGGTAAGACAAGATGAACTTAGAAATTTTCTTGATAAATTTAAAATATAAATTATTAGCAATCTAAGGGAACAAGTATAAATGTTAAGAATGAAAAGTGAGAAAAAAGAAGATGTTGATATTTTTGTTATCCATGAAAAATCTTATGCTACTAAATGTTGTTCATCATTCCCCAGGTTTAAAGAAGTTTACCAAGAAGACAATGGAGCAAGGAAATCACTAAATAAGTTATGTTATGTAGCTCCAAGGATACTTTGGTAGCCTAGTGAACTTGATATGATGAAGAGACCCACTTCAAAATTTCAAGCTTATCCACATTTATCTAAAACTAATTAGGACACACTCCCTCCTTGGTAACCTTGGCCATATCAACTCCAAAACCAATCTTGGAAACATGTTTGGCAAGGTCAATATTAGGAAAATCTTCAACATCCTCCATAACCAACTCCATGCTATCCCTACCATCGACCTCCACCACAACCACAACCTCAATCACATTCAGCTCATATATCCACCCCCACTCAACTACCATTTCCAAACCCACACCATGAAGTATCTTAGCCCACTTACAATGCTAAGGCACAACCTTACTAAACATATCCTCTTGATCTATATGGTTTTCATATTATTTGAAGAAGGGTGTCGCATCAGAATCAGATGTTGAGAAAATTCCTCATGTTTACCACCATTTCCTCCATGTGTTCAAGAGAAAAATCAGCAAAAAGAGGAAGATTTGAATTTCATAATAGAAGAGGAAATCCAAGGTGATCCAAATCAACATGTGGACTAGGGGCAGCACAACTATATTGACATATGGTTCCAAACAGTCATTAAGTTGCAACAACATGCTCTTCTCCAACATTACTTGATACAATCCCAGTCAAAGAAATTCATCTCTCATATTCAGGTAGATGCCAAATCACGTATTCCAAATGTGCACATGATTTTATCTGTCATATTGATGTGTACATGGCTCCATTAGAGGTATTCTTATACTTGAAAAAGGTTTTTTTTTTTCCACGTATAGTAGGAAACTGAAAAAGAAAAAAAAAAAGAGAAAAAGAATAAAATCTCGGGTGAAAGCCTATTTTGAGGTGTCTGAGATTGGCTCAATGATTGAAAACCTCCATGAGGTGTTCATTGGGTTGAAAAAAAAAAGGAGAAAAAAAAATATCCTAGTTGAAAACTTCCTTTGAGGTGCCTAGGAAAACCTACTAGTGGAAAACCACATTGAGGTAGCTAGCAGGCCTTAAAAGATAAATAAATAAATAAATAAGTAAATTTGATTTCTCCATGTATCTCTCTTTAATGAATGTAGGTGCTCTCCAACCTTTTCAAGCAGAAAAAAAGTTGGCACAAAAGGAAAATTTGGTCAACACCCTAGTCAAAGGCAATCAAACTTGGACTTCCTCCTCCTGTGCTCAGAAGCTCCAAAGGGACCTCAAGCATATTATCACATGCAGCTTCAGAGTAGCTTTAGAACCAAAAAAGATAGCTTCAACAACCATATCATCAGCTTTAATATCACCTGCAAAAACAAATCACTGGTAAGGCTCAGGTACGCAATCATCTAACCCTTTCTTCGAATCTATTTTAGCTTAAGAAACATTAAAAAGTGTGAGAGGGAAAGTTTGTTTTATATAGCCAAAATCAAGAACAGAGAAACCTCAGCCTTATCTAAATCAGTTCATGTAATGGAATACAATGATTGTTGAAGGGATAACCAAGGGTGAACTCGGTTAACAGAAAAAGAAATGTGATTTTATTCTTCATTCTATTAAATTTAAAAAAAAAAAAATGAATAAAAGATGGATCAACTACCTCTTGGCATGAAAAACATATTTTCTTAAGGCATCTTAGGACCTCCATGAAGCACCTATGAGAATAAATTCAAGAATATTAGCAAGAATATTAGTAGGAGGAGCAACGGATGGGCCAATAAATAGAAAATGAAATAAGCCAGCATACAAGAAGAACCATAAGGCAGGGAAGATGAATAGGTTTCTTAGAGGATGAGAAACAATTTAAGTAGGAGGGTGATGATGGGCCTCAAAATTAGACATAAATTAAGGCCCATCTAACCTTTCTTAGGCCCATCTAACTTCCTTATGCACATGAAAAGACATATTAAATCTCTCCTTCTACACTTAATAATGTTTTCTTATGCTTTAATATTTTCATAGGAAAGTTTAAAGGTAATTACATATTTGTGCCAAATATTGTTTATTTTTGTAGAATATTGTGAAAATATTTGGTAGATTATATAGATTTGGAGAAGGGGATAATTTAGGTACTTTCTCCCTACCACTGGAAGATCAAGAGTGAATAATAGAGGAGCACAATATTAGGAAATTAGGGAGAAATATTGGAGAGATTCAAGGGGTTGTCCACACTCATTAACTCTCAAAGGAAATCAAAGGATCCTCATGAGATCCCCTCAAGCAATTCAAATTCCAGAGGCAGCCAAGCAACTCAAGACCAAGTGCACTCAGGACATACTTTGTAATATTCCAAAATTTTAGCCTTCAGCTAAATGGAATATCATAGTTGGTTTATCACTAGGTCTGTAAATAAATGGGTGGGGAGGCCCATAAGTCTCTTGAGTAGTAATAGAAACACTTCAAGTGTGAAAAGAGACCCTTGTAGCAACTAAATAAAGCTCCTCCATGTTTGAACAGGTTTGGATCATGTTGATTCAGTCAACTTTGACAAAGTCAACAACTCTCTTAAGGAGGAGTGGAGATTAATTAGAGAATAACGCAGTTTTGGAGGGAGATGAATCTCATGAAGGAAATGACCTAATTGAGTGGGGCCATGGACATGAAAGCTCATATTGTACTCAAGGAAGAGGATGGAAGCCATTTGAGGTTATGTTTTAGATTATCATTTTGATATTGGTCTGCTTAGACTATTTTCTTCCTCTTGCTATTTGGTAGGGTTGTTGTGTTGTTTAGCACCAGATGTTCTTGAGCGGGAATCCCACCTCTTCCCTTGAGAGGCATCTTGCGAGAGTATTTCAATGTATTGCTCCACATCCAGGCTTGAGGCCAAGTATGAGTCTTTAGCTACAACATTATTTATGTAGAGAATAGTGCTGTGTTGTAGGGTGTTGCAGTGGAGGATTGATAACACCACTTCCGGGTCTGTTTCTCAGTAGAGGGAGCTTTCCTTCTCTTGAGAGATCATCTAGAAGGATTTGTGGGATAATTTCACATCTTGGAAATTTCCCAAAGTATTCTGTATCTCCTACATCACGTTCCCTTGTAGGAATTGCGCCATTTTTCATAGAGTTGCAGCAGCAGGTTTTAAACCCTTGTTCTTGAGCTAGTTTCCTAGGAAAAGGGCCAACCCTTCTCCTAGAAAGCTAGAGGAAGGGATTTTCATCCCTCTATTGTATTATTCAGCCATGTGTATGTAATTTTTCAGTAATACTACGTTATTTTAGAGCTAAATTTTTCGATCTACTCCTTTGTACTGAAGCTTTCAAGGAATCATAGCTAGGTTACCTCTATAATGTATTAAGGAGGCCAGATCTCTATTTTCCTAGCATATTGTTTAATAAAGCTCCAGATATATGATTTTCTATTTTAATGTTGTAGAAACCCTCATAGAATAATGCTATCATGTGCTTTAGAAATTTTTCATAACTTAAGTCATGGGGTTTGGGCATTTTTAAGCCATTTTGAGGCTGGGAGATCTGTTTATCTTAGTAAAAGGGATATGTTTCTGATCCCATTTTACATATGAGGGCCATATTATATATTATAAGGAATATAAGTGTTATTTCCTATTTTTATTGCATAATTCTCTAGGAATAACGTTTTTATGGTCTATATTGTTGCATTTCCCCCACTTGGGATGATATTGAAGAACTTATTTTTGTTGTTGTTACATTCATTTGAGGGCTATGCGTTCCTCTCATATTTTATGAGAATATTTATATTTGCTATTTCCATAATTGTGTTCATGTATTGTTGCATCTCTATTTTTGGATACTACAGTGGTATCAGAGCATAATATTGGCTCAGCCTGTGGAGCTCAGCCATTATGCTATCAAGAGAAGAAGGAGAAGAAGAGATGTAAAGAAAGGAAAAAGAGAAGACTCCATTATTTGGAGGAATAAGGGAAGAGAAGCTCTCAAATCTTCTTTCTAAATCTATACAGAGCATTAAAGAAGATCTCAAGAAATGAGAAGGGAGATGGAATCTCTAGAGGAGTTTGGATCTAGAGCCAAATCTAGATTTGCACATGATAGGTGTGAGCATGCAGCTATGCCCTATTATGCACAGTGCAGTCAAATGCCCAGATCTACCATTAGAGAGTTGAAAGTAGAGGAAATGCAAAGGAGGGAAACTCTTAGTAATTTTTTGCAAGAGTATGAATCTCAAACTGAGAAGCTTAGAGATCATATCACTTTCCAAGAGTTTTGCAAGATCAAGGTGGAGAGGAGTAAGCAACATGACATGGATAGATTTTCTCTATCTACTTTTGATGGATCACCAACATGTTCAGCCAAAGCTTGGTTGGAGGAGCTACACACCTATTTGTAGCAGCACCAATTTTTTGAATATGAGGACATCAAAGTTGCAACGCTACACTTTGAAGGTAAGGCCTATGCTTGGTGGATATTTAAGTCATTTTTATTAAAAAAATCCAATACTTATTCTTATGCAAGTTTCACTAAGAGATTAGTGCAGAGGTTTGATAGAAAACATTCTAAAACACTTTTGGTAGAGCCAAACAAACCAAAACAATCAAAACTTGTGCATGGGTTGGAAGAACCTATAAACTCAAATCCACTTCAGAAAACTATTGGAGAAGCTCACATCTTGCATAACACTTTTCTAGACGCAAGGTCTCTATTTCATGTCTTTGGGCAAGAGGGCATGAAGGTTCCTTTTTCAAAAGAGGATCCTCTTATTGAGCAGGTGACTCCCATTCATATTGAAGAGGAATATCAGGATGGGGTCAACAATGTTGTCACATCTAGAGCATATCTAGTCCCTCATGCATAGGAAGGAGTAGCACATGCTCCAACAGGAGGAATTCTTGTATCATTGCAAGAAATTCCCCAGGATATCACATATGGAGGACAAAGCACAGTCAATGAGCATCATGATTGTGAGATATTGCAGATGAAAGGAGCAGGTAGGGAGGAAGGTCATCATAACTTGATGAGGAGTACACACACCTATCTATTTCAGAGAGCTAATGCAAATAAGAGGCAGACTGATTTGTGATGTGAGGGCAAGGGAAAAATTTCCCATATATATATGTACAGTCTACTCTTGACATTTATGTCTCATTACATGGAGGAATTCCACCCGGGAGGCCACCAGATCTGGAGTTGGTAAGAGAAATCTTGCCATTTGATTCACCACTCTTACATTCTGGAGAGGTGAAGACTTTGGAGGAGTCTAGTATAGGGTAGAGAGTTTTGGATAGACTCAAGGAGGAGGGGGACATCCTCCCATTTTCAGCATTACCAACTCTCCCTAGATATACTTCGTTGACATAAGTTGCTACAGCGATGGAGGATGGCACCTTCATGGTGAAAGGGAGCTTCTCCATGGATTTGGAGAAACAGAGGGTACTTCCTTTGAGGAAGGAATCCTCCATACATTGGAGTAGATGGAGGCCACTCATGCTTAAACTAGCCAATATTAGGGAGTTCTTTTTGGATGGTAGCTTCTCATGGGAGGCCAACTTCCAAAGATAACTACTTCTATTTGAGCATAAGCAGCTGCCTGATAAGCATGGCAGCATTCTGGAGGATGAATTTGACATGAGGTATGTCAAAGGAGAAGACAGCAGCATGTGGGGAGCTTCACATTTCAGATCATCAGTGTTGTCTCTTGGGAGGGTTGATCCATATTGGAGGTCTCCACTCTTGGTAGAGTACTCCAAGGATATTGGTGCTTGCATGGTTCTTGATGACCTAGATGGAGATGATAGATATATGGTGGATGATCTAGTCATATATTCTTATGCCAGAGTCTTCTTGACTATAGCTTCTCAGCTCAAGGAGAAGATGCTACATGCAGCACATGAGGACTTCCTTTCCATGCACTTTGATGAATATCTTTCTTTGGCAGAGGAGTTCATTTGGGAGGGCATCCAACATGACATATTTCAGCATAAGGAGAGATGCATAGCCCGGATGGTGATATAGATGATGTCACATCCACTTCGCTACTCTTTGGAGGTGAGGGAGAATTTCTGATTGAGCCATTTCAGCTCAAGGTCCCAAGTACATGGTGGAGAAGGTATCATTTCACATTATGTTTTGTGTATCATTTCACATTATGTTTTGTACTTCTTTACTTTATATGAACAAAATTTTGTACCAAGGAGGATTATACCTTCTTGCATATTATATGATGATGTACTTGAAGCCACTTGCAGCATAGAGATTCGCTATTTTATTGGTGGTTTGTGGGAGAAGCCACATAATTCTTGGTGTGCGCCATTGACACCACATTGTGCTTTCATGCTTCTATCTTATATAATGATTATGGCAGAAAAAAAGTGGCTAGGAGAGAACTTTTTATTACTCATTTTGGTGTAGGCAAGGGATGCACTGCACTGGTTCCATGTGTGGATTTATGATCCACTCTCAGGTTGTCATATGGAAGCTTGTTTTCATTGGTTTTTGCTTCCATGTATTGCTGATATTATTATGTTCATGTGGAGATTTGTTTGGAGAGTGCTAGATGAGTTGGATATGCCCATTGAGAGTATGATTCTCCCTATTTTACGTGATGCATGTTTTAGGAGAAGTAATGGGCAGCCCATGATTTCCAAATTACATCTCTTTCCTCCATGTGGGAAGAGCCATCTGGAGAGCTTGAGTTTCTAGAGGAGGTACTTCATGGCATATTTGTTTGGTGGGGTAGCTTGGGCCTTTCATGGAGGCCATGAAAATTCAACCCAAGAATAGAAAAAACCCCATACTTACCATAGATGAAGATAGAAATCACTTGGGTGGGAGGATCCAATCTCTCCATGCAGCCCCAACACATTCTATGAACTGGGGGTTCAGGGTCTCTTTAATGAGCTACCTAGAATGGCTCATTTCATTTGGATGATAGAATGGGTGTGGGAGTCACTCATTGGGAATGAGATTCCCCATGTTTTTCATCACTACTACCTTGAGGAGGCCATTGGACAGCAAGGAGGTTCCCACTTACACCTTCCACCTTTCTATGATGTGAGCCATGTGGTTTTACATACTTAGAAGGAAACATTGCAGGGCAGATTTGTTGCAGATTATTTTGAGAAGTGGTGGGGACTGTTGATGAGGAGGCCACAAGAGGAGGAGGGGAGGAATTTTTCACTCCTCATATAGTTTCTTGAGGACAAGCAACATTTTGGAGGGGGGGACTATAATATTTCAAAATTTTAGCCTTCAGCTAAATGGAATATTATAGTTGGTTTTATCAATAGGTCGGTAAATAAGTGGGTGGGGAGGCCCATAAGTCTCTTGAGCAGTAATAAAATAAATTCAAGTGTGAAAGGAGATGCTTGTATCAGATAAATAAAGTTCCTCCATGTGTGAACAGGTTTGTATCCTGTTGATTCACTCAACCTTGACCAAGTCAACAACACTGTTAAGGAGGAGTGGAGATTAATTACAGAATAACGCAGTTTTGGAGGGAGATGAATCTCATGAAGGAAATGATCTAATTCAGTGGGGCCAAGGACATGCAAGCTCATATTCTACTTAAGGAATATGATGGTAGCCATTTGAGCTTATGTTTGAGATTATCATTTTGATATTGGTTTGGTTCGAATATTTGCTTCCTCTTGTTGTTTAGTAGGGTTGTTGTGCTATTTAGCACCAGGTGTTCCCGAGTGGGAGTCCCACCTCTTCCCTTGAGAGGCCTCTTGGGAGAGTGTTGCACTATATTTCTCCACATCCAGGCTTGAGGCCAAGCATCATTCTTCAGCTACAACATTATTTCTATAGAGAATAGTGTTGTGTTGCAAGGTCTTGCAGTGGAGGATTGATAACACCACTTCTGGGTCTGTTTCTTAGTAGAGGGAGATTTCCTTCTCTTGAGAGATTAGCTAGGAGGATTTCTGGGCTCATTTCACATCTTGGCACTTGGACAAATTATTCCTCATCTCCTATAGTGCAGTCCCTTACAGGAACTGTGTCATTTTTCATAGAGTTGCAGCAGCAGGGTTTAAACCCTCGTTCTTGAGTTAGTTTCCTAGGAAAAGGGCCAACCCTTCTCCCAAAAATCTAGAGCAACACAAAAAAAACCTAATTTTTCTGTTGTTACATTCATTTTGTTGTTTTTCCATTCATTTTCCATTCTATTAGGATTTTTTTGTTCAATACATTCGAGATGTAATAAGATTGTATTTTTAATGCAATGAGTATTCATATGAATTTCTACTGATTTAGTTATAGAGAGTTGGGCTCTTAGGATAGGGCCGAACCCATTTTCCCTATCTTCTCTGTTGTTTTTATTCTTTCCTTTCTGTCATCTACTTAGTTTTGTTTTTGTCATTTAGTTAGTTCTGCTTCTGATAGTTTCATTGCTATTTAGTTTTTGCTTTCAGTTTGTTGTTGTTGTTCTTCATTTTCTTATGAGAGTAATAAAGTAGTGGAAAAATCCAAGAGTTTTGGTCAAGCCTTCCCCTCTCATATCTATCAATAGGGTTCAAGCAGGGTTGACCTTCCCACAGGCCAAAAATTGCTTTATTTTCACTATTTTTATCACACATTTTGTCTATTTTTCGTACATGAATCCACAGGTTTTTTTGCACGAATGAGCATCAAAAGTCCTAGAGAAAATATTAAGTTGTTCCACTTCATTTTCTAGTCCCTATCCATCTCTGTGTTACGATTTTGAACCTTTATTTTATGCCTCCATTTCTGTCCTTTTCCTTTTATTTTCATTTTGCACCTTTTTTTTCACAAAACACTTCAAAATGCTAAAAGTTTGACCTCCTCCTTTGCTCCTCGATCTTCTCGCTACCGTACATCACAATCACATTTCAAATATTTTCCCTCTTCACTTTATGACTTACCTCTCCTTTTTGCTGATTGCAATATTGTTATCACACTCCACCCTTGCTCCTCGAACATCCTGCTACCGTACTTCGCCTTTTCACAAATCGCACTTTGCATATTTTTCCTTTATCCTTTTAAGACTTACCGCTCATGTCTATCGATTGTGATATTGCTATTGCGGTCTACCACTAGTCCCAGCGCCATGTTATATGACTCATCACAACCTCTTTCCTTTTCGCATTTCACACTTCGCAACTTTTACCCCATCGTAAATCGCATTTCGCAATATTTTCCCTTTTATTTTAAGACATACTACTATCGATGTCGATTACGATATTGTCATCACACTCCACCACCGGTCCTACTGCCACGTCACTCATCACAAATCACATTTCACAACCTTTTCCCTTTTCTTTTAAGAATTACTGCTCCCAACACCGATTTTGATATTTTTCGTACTCTGTCGCATCAAAAATCGCAAATTTCAATTTTTATTGTGTCGCATTTCACACTTCACAACTTTTTCCCCATCTCATTTCACATTTCAAAATTTTTATCCCATTGCATTCACACTTAGCAGTTTTTATCCCCATCACATTTCTCATTTTGCTCTCGCTCCTGAACACCACTTCCGCTATCCCTCCAACTTTAAGATATTGCGATTATGGTATCACATATCGCATATCGCACTTAAATCCTCCATCGCAACTCTGCCATCATGCTTTTCAAATCATTCCGCTCCAAATAATTTTTTCACTATAATAATGTTTTAATAAGGTTTAAAGCCATATCCTCACTTCTAAGCCTTGTTCCATGTGTTTATCCCTCCATTAGAAAATTTTCCCCTTTCTTCTCTAAGCTTCAAATCCCCATGTGTTTAAATTATTTTCCTTTCTGTCATTTCTTTTAGCAATTTAGTTTACTCTCATTCCTATCATTTCTTTTCGTAAATTTAAATTAGTTTCCTTTCTGTCATTTCCTTTCAGAAATTTAGTTTAGTTTCATTTCTGTCATTTCCTTTCAACAATTTAGTTTAGTTTCCTTCATGTCATTTTTTTTCAGAAATTTAATTTAGTTTCCTTCTATCATTTCCTTTCTTCAATTTAGTTTAGTTTCATTGAATTGTGACTGACTTCACCAAGAAACCACAAAATTAGCACCTTTTCGTGTTGCGGAATAGGATGACATGAGTAGAATGCATCTGTTGTATTTATAGCATTGTCACCTCTAAGTTTGTATGAACCCTAGGTTGATAAAGTACAGTAGGGCATCCCCTAGGAGTTGCAACACTCTTGGTGAAATACCAAGGCTCAACACTTTCCACCCTTTGAAAATCATTTTCTTGCCTTGAGAAGCTACATTTCCTAGTTGAGCCACACTTTTCACTTGTGGCTCTGCGCTTTTCTCTACCATGTTGCAATTTTATTTAGGAAGGAATAAAAATACATGAACTAGAAGTAAGTGGATCATTATACACCTATCTATCAGGTCATTTCATGCTTAGAAAGCTCAAAATCCCCTCTCCTAGGGTTTGATACATTTCTTGGTCTCATAGTCTCTTTGGTAAAATTGCAGAGAAAAACCCTTAAATTAACACTCATTCACCATCACCACATTCCATACACGTCATTCTTTACCCATATTTGCATCATCTCCCTACAAACCCTAGCCTACACTACACTTTCCTAAGAAATGACTATTTTTTCCCATTTTGCAACTCTTCCCCTCACTCATTTCCAAAAATTCCACTTCCCTACACTCCCTAACATCTATTCCCTCATAGTGAGCTAGGTTTTGCTATGGATTCAGAGATCAATGAGTGAAGAAGACATAAGTGAGGTTAAATTATCAAGTATGAGCCCACCAAATTCCAAAAAATCATAGCTTCACCTTCAAAATTAGTTTCTGAAATAGGGAAGATGACTTTGATAAAATTGAAATATTGTTTTGTCCCTAACAGACCAAGGAACAAAAACCTCCTCCAGTTTATGCACATGTGTTATTATTTGAGGGAAATTCTGAAATTAACATTGCTATGGAAGGTTTCCTACACTTTTGGACAATTTGACTATTTAATCAATTTAGTGTCCTAAATTGCTAACATCAATTATCGTCCAGGGCTAGTAAACTAATGAAGTGTGGTGCACCATATGTGCTTAAGAAACCTACTTGTTACTTCATTTTTTTGATGTTTTATTGTGGTTTTGGGGGTTTTATGTTTTTATTCTTAGTGTTATACTCTAAACTAGAAAGATGAGATTAAATCTAATTAAAAGGAAGAAAAGGAAATGTTGTCAAATGAATTAAAGAAGAGTTTTATTTGCAAGTTTTTGGAGTCTATTTTATAATTAAGAAATTATGAAAACAAGAAATCTTAATCCATGGATATTGCAACTTAATTGAAGATTCAAGAAATGAAAAGAACTAATAACTCAAAACATTACAACTGAATCTTATTCATTAATCAAGGTTTATTGAAAGAGCTTTTGAAAGAGATTAATTGTAGTGTAATGAGGATCTCCTATAAAATAAAATGCTGAAACAATCGTTGTACTTATAATTCACTTGTTATTATTCAATAAACTGAACCCAGGGAAACACAATGATTGTGAAATAAGAAAGCAATATGGAAAGCAAGAAGTAAAGAAAGATACTAAAACATAAATTAAAGTGACTTAGCTAGAAAACACATGAAACCTCCTTAGATATCAAGGGCCCTCTGCTACCAATTTGGTGAAACTCCTTAGCTCCTTGAAGAAGTGATCAAAACAACATCAAAGAACTGAACTTCATTATTGATAAATTCACAAATCTACATCCCATTCCATCTTAAGCTTTGTTAGAAGACACTTTATAATCCTTTGTCTTCTTCTCCTATTTTTCACCATTTTCTCAAATCTTGATAGTAGAAAGCTTCCCCTATTTATACAAAATATGAGAATTCATCTCATTAATGAGAGTCCATGAATCTCTCCCTCTATCTCTAGAATTACAATCAAAATAGGAAATAATAAGACACATGTATTTTTAGAGTTTCAATACAAATAATAAATGAGACACATATCTTCTTAAAGTTTAAATACAGAAAGGAAATGGGACACATATCCTCATGATCCCATGATCTTCTCCATTCAAATTCGAATTTGGTTTTGGTATGCCACATAAAGGTCTTTTAGAAGCTTCCTTTTGACCTACACATGGCAACAATCTCATCCCACTTGTTAGGTATGAGCATATGCACATTATCTTCTAATTTTTAACCACAAATTCACTTAAAAATGCTAAGAATTAATAAAGTTTGGAAAAACATAAATGTAACCCAATAGTGGTAATGGTAAGGTAAATGTAATGAAATGGAGCTGGAATGAAAGTGGTAATATGGAAATATAAGTGAAAATGTAATGGAAATGAGTGAAAATTTCAAGACCAAACGTACCCCCCAACTGAAGCTATTGCATGTGCTCATGCAATCTATTACATTAATTATTTTTTATCCTTGAGCTTTGGCTTAACTTTGTGTGATATCATTTGATAATTTCATACTTCTGCAAAGTGTTTTACTTGAATTGCAACATGGTTTTTTCTTGTGTTACAACGATATTATGTTGTTGCATTAAATTTTGACCTTTGATCTTTGCATAATGATAATTTGATTTTTATTGCAAAGTATATATTTATTGGATTGCATCATGGTTGGTTCTTATGTGACAACCATGGTTGTGTTTGTATCCAATCATATTTTGAGTACTTTTGAAAATCCATAGTATGTTCATAATAATAATGTAATATTTAATATCTTTTGGAAGTATGAATATGATATGAGCGTGGAAAAGTATGAATATGAATGTATTCTCCCCCCCCCCCCCCCTTCAACTGATGGTATTGGCAATTTTATGGAATGAGGAAGAGAAATGCTTTTTTTCCAAAAATTATCATTGTAGATTTTCAAGGAATTCTATGGTAAAAATTTAGAAAATGACGCACCTTAACTTACCCTTTGAAAATGGATGAGCTGTATGTGTGGTGGCTGTTGATGTTGTTGGACTATGTAAAAAAATGAATTTCATCTGCTTCTTTGTTCTCTTTGTGCTGATTACAATATTAGGATCTTTATTGGTGTTGATACAAATTGATTCCTGTTGCAAACTGCTGAAATGATGTATTCTTCAATTGTTACAAAATCCGATGGTACAATTCTAGTCATACGAATAAATGTGTGATGTAGAGCATGAAGACAAGTCATTGGATTACCAACCATTGATGAATGTCATTAACCAGTGCGAGGAAAACTCATGATTAATGTCTATGAGTACCAAGGTACCTAAGTACATCTTGCAAACTGAGAATAGATGGGTTGATGTCAAGTTACTTGCAAGATATGATGATCAAGGGACATTAATGTATTCCCATGATTGTCAGCGAGAGAAATTGTCATTAATGCATACAAGCGTCAAGGTAATATTAAGGACTCTAGTCTTGGACCTATATAATGTGCTGATGTCGATAGGCCAAGACTTATTAGAATGGAGACCTTAAGGAATCCTTCGTCAACTAACGGGAGCATGAAAAAATAATTTTTGAAGGACTATGCATGAAATTTTTTGTAGTGGATCAAGGTTTATTTAACAAAATGAAAATAGAAATGAAATGAATTAGCTTTGTAGAGGAGCTGAATGGTTTTATTGCCAAGTTTGTGAAAGCATGGAAGGAAAATATAATCGCTGGGGAAAAAAATGAGCAGTGAGGGAAAATGAGACGAGGATTTTATTGAATGACTAAATAGAAATGCAATATCGAATGTAAAGGGAAATGAGGTGAATGTTTTATTGAATGAGGAAGCATGGATGCAATGGAAATTATGTCATATGAAAGGCTTTGAAGTGTTGGATCTAATTTGCATTATCATGTGCTCATGCATTGATGTTTCTTTATTTGTTTTTGATCATCTTCTTGTAAAAGAAATTTAGTTTCTGAGAGAGACACTATTCACTTGTAGTCATATGTCCTTCCTCTTGGAACCTTCAAAATAAAAATAGTACTTCTTCTACAATGGAATGTAAGATTATCAAAAGAGAGAGGTGATCAATCTCTCTGGTTATGACATTTACACAAAAAACTGAGAATCGGTACTAATAAAACAAGTTCAGGAAGGAAAACCAAAAGAATTTATACCTGTTTCGAAATTAGTGCCTCAAGTTACTTGTTGTGTCTCTTCAGCAATTTATTTAGTCTTTACTATTTCAAACTTGGATGATAGTTTTCTCATTATGTATATCTCATAAAAATATTTCCAATGATGCTTGAATCATCGAAATCCGATGTCGGATGAGAAAGTTATACTAGTTTAAAATTTGGGTGAAACAATGAAGTTTTTCAGTTGCAGAATTGATGTTTTAGCTACAGAATGTGCACATTTATGTAGCTAAAATTCTGAAAATAAATATAAGTATACACGCCTATGAAAATAATCAATCTTGACATTTAAATCGATTAGTACCTCCTCAAAGAAAATGAACAATACACTACTTATTTTATCGATGCAATAATTTTTTATTTTTTATTTTTATTTCTTTATTTCTTTATTTCTTTATTTTTATTTATTTTTATTTTATAATGGAAAATATATTTTATTAAGAATTAAGCCTTAGAGAATGTTACCTACCCAAATAAGTGAGGAATAAGGACTGGTATTGTGACAATCCAATAAAGACAACAAAAGGAAAAGCAGTGAGAGATTTTGCAATTTAGATTTTTTTATTTTTTATTTTTTTTTAAACTAAAACTTATTACCATTTATGCAAAATGCAGAAACAGTATGTTGCTTCTTCCAGAAGAAACAAAATTTTACATTCAATGTTCAACATTTCACTATGTAGATGAAAATCCAACTATTTCTTCATCAGAAGAATCACTGTGTGGGCAGCAATACTACAAGCTCTGGAGGCTTTGAAGTTGATTGGCTTCAAATCATTAGCATACTTCCTCCATAACTAGGATCATATCAGAGGATTCCTAGAACAATGGCTTAGCACAATAATGAAGCATTCAAATGGAGCTCACCAAGTGCTACGGTTGCATTATGTAAAGACAGATGCACATTTTATATGTGATCTATCTACCCACGAAACCATTGTGTGGATTAATCTACAAAAAATTTTGATTTAAACTTAAATTATTCATGCAGTATTCAACTGTTCACTATGTTTAAAAAAAATAAAACCATTTCTCCATGCAATCTACAAAATTGGGTTCAAAAGATCCCTGAAATTCTCTCAATCGGCTAGGAAATTCAGAAAACTGTTACGAGGTTATTTAAATGCCCCTGTTTTGAAAAAAACCCACGTATCGGTTTTTTAAAATTCATCCTCAGTCAACCAGAAAATGTGTTTCAAAATCACGTGTCAAAAAAAATTGCGTTTTTTTTGGAAAATTTATTTTTTACAGTAATAAAATTATTTGCTAGTCAAACAGGCTTGATTATCAAATTCGTATGTTTCATTTGATAAATGCCATTGAGACAACTAATCCAAAGAAAATTCATTTACCTCCCTCGAAAAATGGATCTGCCAATCATTTTATTCTATGGAACATATTTGCAACACTTGATTGCTTATTGATAAGTCCTCCAGCAAACTTGAAAACTCAAATTTGGAAAATCTTGCAGCTCGGATCCTAAACAGAACTCTCGGATTGGGAAACTCTTACAGCTCGGATTCTAAATAGAACTCGGGTCGTGGACAAATATTTGAGGTCAGACTAGAGAGAAGAGTCTGCCTGTGAACTATTGTGGAGGTGCCATGGTTGAGTAGTTGGGCTAGTCAAATGTTGCATGGAGAAGCTTGGACTCATGCCTGAACTGTGGCATGAGTTATGGTTGAGGGTTTATTAGCTCGGAGGCCTGCACATATGTGCAAGTCTAAGCCAAAGGCTGGCCTCACACATATGCCCGAGCCTCCTTTGGTCATGAGAAAAACCAAGAAGCAAGGCAGAACCATGAATATCCTTAAAAATTTAATGCTTTTAATGGTGAACATCTGAACCATTACAACTGGAAATGAGATAAAGACCCATATTTCACTCTTTTAATCCATTCTTCTTGATTTATCGGCCATTGTAGGGTGTTTACCCTCGCCCCAGTTGTATGCAGGATCCATATGCTGATTGTGCAAAAAAGCTGACATGTAGGACCCTAAGATCATAGTTGTTTCTACTCAACCATGCCATGAAGTTTATTGAATATTTTTGGTTGTTTTATTGATTTTTTTTATTTTTATTATTATTAGAAGAAATTATTAATAACAAAAATGGAATTTATTGATTTTTTTTAAATTTTCTTTATTAACATTTATTAATAATGAAAAATTTGACAAGTTTTATTTTTGTTTATTTATTTTTTAATTGATTTCTTAATAAAATTATATATATTATATTTTCAAAGATTTAAAAATATACATATATATTTTATTAGACAAAACAATTTATTGAAATTAAAAATTTTCATTTTTTTATTTTAAAATTTATTGTAAAATTAATTCAAATGAAATGATGAAAATAACATTTTTTTTTAAATTTTTTTAAATTTTTATATATGTCCTACTCTACCTAACAAAGAAATCTTATTCAAGTATATGAATACTTCCAATGGAACCATGTATGTAATAGGATGATAGATAAACTCATATGCAGGTTTGAAATATCCTCTTTGATATTTACCCGTATATGAGAGATCAATTACCTTGATTGAAATGATACCAGAAGATACTGAAGAATTGAGCATTAGGATCCGATGACTCTCCTGAACCAAGATTCAATGTAATCTTGTATTCCTTGGCTTCCTACTATCATTTCATGCAAGTCTTCAGAGATGTGATCTTCATTTATAGAATCAGATGATATGTAGGCATGAAAATTTTCAATGTCTAGTTCCAATAACTTCTCTTTATCAATAGAGAACCATGATTCTTGGACCATATCTATGTCTTCTTCTTCTGGTTTTTTTTCTTCAATGATAGCTGGTGAATCATTTTGCAACACCTCAAAATTGTAAGTTGATTGAGTTGTTTTATTGTTGGGGATATGAAATGGTTGTGCATGTAGTGGAGTGGGAATGGATCTTTGGGGTGCTTATGTGGATGATAATGGGAAAGGTTGAATTGAGGTCAAATGAGGGTGATATTGATGTTGTGGTGGAGGTAAATGGTATGGATAACATTGATGATGGTATTGAGGATAGAGAGGGAAAGATTGAGGATATGGTGGATTTCCTTTGTAGGGCCCTTGCCAAATTTGTTGCCAAGATTGATTTTGAGGTTGGGATTGAGATGGCCAAGGTTTCCAAGGTTGGTTTTGAGGTTGGGATTGAGATGCCCAAGGTTGCCAAGGCAAGGGTGTTTTCCTATTACCTTGAGATTGTTATGCATAACCTTGAAAGTGTGCATAAGGATATTGCATCATATTGGGTTGATGAGGCTGCCATAGTCGTCTTGGAGCTACATAACAAAGTTTCTCTTGTGCTTGATTTGCTCCATTATCATTCTGGTAAACTGCCTTCAACCCTGGTAATGATGGGAAATCTCCAGTAGTATGTGATCCTGCAAGAATTTTACACATCTTAATGTTATCAGATGGACATTCATGCAAAGCATGTTTCTTTCTACATTTAGGGAAAAATATAAATGAAGCAATTTTTTGCTTGTTTTTCATTCTTAGCATGTCAGTTTTTTCATTTAAATTACCAATAATGTTTAGAAAATTGTTAGATTTAGTTTGACTTACCAATCCGGATGTTGACTTTCTTACTCTTGCCATAAATGGATCTTGAGGGGATCTTACACACTTTTCTTTTCCTCTTGATATGTTCTTGCATAGCTCACAAATTTCTTGAAATGGTAATTGATCGACATATCCTTTTCACACAATATTAAGAAGATCAATCCATTCATCCTTTATAGCATTTATTAGGAGAGTTTTTAATGCATCTGATCCTAAATTATGCAATTTAGATCTTTTGATATTATAAGTAAATATCTCCACGAAATCTTCTAGGCTTTCATCCTCTTTTTGGTTCATCTTAAAGACTTCATTTCTAAGGTCATGGTGCATGAAATGATATTTATATTTTTCCAAAAATACTCTTTTCATATCATCCCATGTCCTTATAGAATTTGTTCCTAATGTCATGAACCATCTAAGAGCTCTATCCTTCAATGTTGCCAGAAACAAATTCAATTTTTGAATGTGCAACGAGTAGCCATAAGATCTACAAATTATTTTAAATTCAAAGAGAAATATTTCCAGGTCTTTTTATCTCATACCTTTGAAGTTAGGAAGTACATATGGATGGATTTTATTCATTTGAATGTTGATATCAGTTTCTTGAATGGGAAATCCAAAAGGATCTTCCTCATTGTCATCATCTCCATCCATTTCTTCAACCTCCTTTGTGTCCTCTTCTTCTACCTGAAAAAAAATGAATTCATGATGTGGATGTGTGGCTCTTATTGCACCACATGGTATAGTGGATTTGGTAGGTGATTGAATTTTTTTTTCTTTTTCTTTTTAATGTAAGAAATAAGGTTACCTAGTTACACTTCCCCAGCAACTGCGCCAAAATTTTTAGTTAATTTAGTGTCCTAAATTGCTCACATAAATTATCGACCAGGGCTAGTAAATTGATGAAGTGTGGTGCACTATATGTGCTTAAGAAACCTAATTCTTACTTCGTTTTTTTGATGTTTTATTGTTGTTTTGGGGGTTTTATGTTTTGATTCTTAATGTTCTACTCTAAACTATGAAGATGATATTAAATCTAATTAAAAGGAAGAAAAGGAAATGTTGTCGAATAAATTAAAGCAGAGTCTTATTTGTAAGTTTTTGGAGTCGATTTTCTAATTAAGAAATTACATAAACAAGAAATCCTAATCCATGGATATTGCAGCTTAATTGAAGATTCATGAAATGAAAAGAACTAATAACTCAAAACATTACAACTAAATCTTATTCATTAATAAAGGTTTATTGGAAGAGCTTTTGAAATATTTTAATTGTATTGTAATGAGGATCTCTTATAAAATAAAGTGTCGAAACAATCATTGTACTTATCAATCACTCGTTATTATTCAATAAACTGAACCCAAGGAAACACAATGACTATGAAATAATAAAGCAATCTAGAAAGCAAGAAGTAAAGAAAGATACTAAAATAGAAATTAAAATGACTTAGCTAGAAAACACATGAAACCTCCTTAGATAGCAGGGGCCCTCTGCTACCAATTCAGTCAAATTCCTTAGCTCCTTGAAGAAGTGATCAAAACCGCATCAAAGAACTGAACTTATTTATTGATAAATTCACAAATATACATCCTATTCCATCTTAAGATTTGTTACAAGACACTCTATAATCCTTTCACTTCTCCTATTTTTCACCATTTTCACACATCTTGATAGGAGAAAGCTTCCCCTATTTATACAAAAATATGAGAATTTATCTCATTAATGAGAGTCCATGAATCTCTACCTCTATTTCTAGAGTTACAACCAAAATAGGAAATGATAAGACACATGTATTTTTAGAGTTTCAATACAAATAAGAAATGAGACACATATCTTCTTATAGTTTCAAAACAAAAAGGAAATGCAACACATATCCTCATGATCCCATGATCTTCTCCACTCAAATTCGAATTTCGTTTTGGTAGGCCACATAAAGGTATTTTAGAAGCTTCCTTTTGACCTACACATGGCAACAATCTCATCCCACTTGTTAGGTATAAGCATATGCACATTATTTTCTAATTTTTAACCACAAGTTCACTTAAAAATGCTAAGAATTAATAAATTTTGGAAAAAACTAAATGTAACCCAATAGTGGTAATGGTAAGGTAAATGTAATGAAATGGAGGTGGAGTGAAAGTGGTAATATGGAAATATAAGTGAAAATGTAATGGAATGAGTGACAATTTCCAGACCCAACATTGAATTCCAGTTAGTTTTTTTAGGAGTTTTGAGCAGGGGTTTGTAGTGCTTAATGACTCCATTGTGTAGAATACATCATAATATTCCCAACCCTACAACTTTTATCTAAAAAATCCTCTCGTAAGGCCTCCCAATGTCGTCTCAAATATGGTGTTACGCTTTTCTCTAAATGTGTTGCGCTTTTGGAGTAATCTTGGGAGAATGAATTTTTCTCAGCCATGGAGAGGCCATTTTACTTTCTTGACGCATATATTGGTAGATATAAACCCTAATAATTCGAATGGTACCTTCAGATCTGAATTTGGAGCTCAAGAAGGCAGTTAAAAGTGTAGGATTTACAGGGTAAATTCCTTAGATCAAACACCAAAGGTTACTGCTCACAAACAAAAAAATAAGTACACTAGTATATGACGTGTTTTAAACCCTAGAATATGGAAATAGTCCACAACCTGAGCCAACACGTCCACTTCAGAAAATTTATTAATATAAATAAATAAAATTTACATAAGCTTCTCTCATAAATGGTTACCAGACAGATGACCCTCCATGCTCTTTAAATAGAGATCATGGACCAATCAGGTGTTAAGCCATGGATCAAGTGTCAGTAATACCAAGGAGAGAGTGAAATGTTAGATCACTACATATCATGACTGTCGGATTATAACTTACAAATGTACATAGTAAAGAAACACACTTTAACTAACTCTACTCTAGACCAAGTTATACTTAACTATATCCTATGTGTCAGAATATCCTAACATCCCCCATTAAGAACAACTTGGGATAGGATTGAAGGATTTACGAATGTGACACAAAAGGAGACTATATCTTATGTTTCTAAATATCCTAACATCCCCCCATAAGAACAACATGGGATAGAATTGAAGGATTTCCAAATGTGACATAATACGAGACGGAAGTTAGCATTAGAGCTTATCCCCCCTTAATGATAACGTTCCTGAAATCCGAGCATAGATCGAAGTGTGGAAAACTTCACTTCTGTTAGAGCCCTTATAAAGATATTAGCAACTTGATCATTGGTTGAAAAATATTACACTTCAAGAAAATGATCATGAATGGGCTTTCTGATGAAGTGTATGTGAAGCTTAATGTGCTTCATACGTTGATATAGAACTGGATATTTTCATATATGAATGGATCTCTAATTATCACACCAAAGTGTAGTTCGATAATTCTGATGAAGATCAAATTCAGAGAAGATCTGACGAAGCCATAGGGCTTCCTTGTTGGCTTCAATTGCACCATGATATTCTAATTCTACTGAACAAAGAGAGATGGCATTGTGTTTCTTACAAGACCATGTAATAGGTCTTGAACTAGGAGTGAATAGATAACATGCAGTAGACATTCAATCATCAAGGTCACTAGCCAAATCAGAATCAGTAAAACCATTCAACAATGGAGATTCTCCTACACTGTAATGAGTCCTGAATTGAATTTTACCTTGAATATATCGAATTATTATTTTAGCTACTTTCGAGTGAATTTCATGAGGTTGGTTCATAAACCAAGAAACAATACCAATGGCAACGGAAAGGTCAGGATAGGTATGGGTTAGATACAAAAGTTTACCAACAATTTGATGGTGTACGGTAGCATCAACTTCAGGGGTAGTACAAGTGACTAAAATATTGACTCAACAATGAAAGGGAGAAGGGGATGGCTTACATTCTTCCATGTGAAAGTAGCGTAGAAGATCACATGCATACTTGGATTGAGAAAGGGTAATACCTTCTTTGGAATGCAAGACTTTACGACCAATGAGATAATGCAAGTGTCCTAAGTCTTTCATTTCAAAATTATTTTTGAGGCTAGACCTCACATGGTTTATATGGTTGGGATCACTGCTAGTAAGGAAAATATCATCAACATAAAGAACAAGGATGATGAAGGACTTACCCAATTTCTTGGTGTAGACAGTGTTGTCAGAATGACACCTAGAAAATCCATTATCTAATAGAAATATATCCATTTTGGCATAGCAAGCCCGAGGAGCTTGTTTGATATCATAGAGATACTTCCTAAGGAAACAAACAAGGCTAGAGAAGTTTTGGATAAAGCAAGGGGGTTGTTCCATGTATATTTTTTCATGCAAATCTCCATGTAAGAAGGTAGATTTAACATCCATCTGATGGATTTCCCATTTAAAGGATCTAGCAAGGTAAAGAACAAGGCCGATAGAATTCATTTTGGCAACAGGGGAGAATGTTTCAGTATAGCCAATGGCTTCAACTAGTGAAAATATTTTAGAAACAAGATGAGCTTTATGTTTATCCACTGTTCCATCTGGTCCAAACTTTGTTTTGTAAATGCATTTTCATCTGAAAATTTCTCTGCCATTTGAAAGAGGAATAATAACCCAAGTATTGATTTCCAAAAATGAATGTTATTCTTCATTCATAGTGATGGGCCTCTAAATTAGACATAAAATAAGGCCCATCTAACCTTTCTTAGGCCCATCTAACATTCCTTATAGACATAAAAATATATATTAAATATCTCCTTCTAGACTTAACAATGTTTTATTATGCTTTAATATGCTCTTAGGAAGGTTTAAATGTAATTGCATATTTATGCCTAATAGTGGTTATTTTTGTAGAATATTGTGAGAATATTGGGCATATTATGAAGATTTGGAGAAGGAGATAATTAGGGACTTGATCCCTACTACTGCAAGATCAATATTGAAGAATAAATGAGCACAATGTTAAGAAATTATGGAGAAATCTTGGAGATAATCAAGGGGGTTTCCGACCCTCCTTAACTATCAAAGTTAGCCAAGAAAAATAAATATGAAGTGCACTCAATCTATGGTTCACTTGGAGTCAAAGTGGACACAATCACTATTTTTTAGGGAGCTATTGGTAGCTACCCTTTAGTATAAATAAAGCTAATCAAGAGCTGATTAGGGTCGATTTAATTCCGTTCATAAATTTTGTTGCAAACTATTAAGATTTTTATGATTGTACTTAATGATTAAACTTTCAGAAATGTAACGAGGCTATTCTATCCTTGAAATGAGTAGACAAACTGAATTTTATGGATTTAGTTCTAGAGAGTTGGGCTCGTGGGTTAGGGCCCAACCCATGTGCCTTAGCTTCTCTGTTGTTTTCGTTCTTTCATTTCTATCATTTAGCTAGTTTTGTTTCTTTCATTTAGTTAGTTCTGATTTTGATCGTTTCATTGTTGTTTAGTTTGTGCTTTCAGTTTGTTGTTGTAGTTCTTCATTTTCTTACAAGATTAATAGAGTAGAGGAAAAATATAAAATTTGTGGTCAAGCATTCCCATCTCATCTCTGTCAATAGAGTTCAAGCAGGGTTGACCTCCCCATAGGCCAAAAAAATGCTTTCTGTTCATTGTTGTTATCATGCATTTTGTCTGTTTGCGTGCATGAGTTAGCAAGTTTGATTGCAGGAATAAGTATCAACAGTCCCAAAGAATTTCATTAAGCCATCCTGGTTAATTTTCCATCTCTATTTTCACTCATGAGAATTGTTGGTGTGCCTCCATTTCCCTCCTTCTTCTCTCACTAACAACTATCGCACCCTTTTTATTCACAAAAGCCATTGAAATTTTGACCTCCTCCTTTCTCCTTGAAACTCCCACTTATCGCACTTCGCATCTCGCAGGATCTCTTCTCCCCTTTCTTTGTCGTTCTGCAGCTCTTTCACCATTTTATTTTTTACCTTACCTTTTTTTATTATTAAGGAAAATAGTCGAAAATCCTTTAGAAATCAACCTTACCCTTTTCCCTTTAATACTTACTACAATTCCATTTAGCAATCAAATTTTGCAATCTCCATCCACTCTCCATTAACGTTTCCCCACTACCAACACTGATTGCAATATATTTAACCTCCTTTCTCTTTCTACTCTTAATTTTTATGATTAAAAACCTTCGAAATGACCTTAATTTTATTTTTTGTTTAGTGAAAATCCCATCTCTTTATCACAATTTGCAATTCTTGTTAGCCTGCGTTAATACTTACCACTCCTTTCCACCAATTGCGATATGATTAAAGGGCACCGCCACCTGTCCTACAGCCATGTCATCTGACTTATCGCACTTCAAATTTTACTCCACTATCTCGTTGCATTTCTCATTTCACATTTTTTTCCCATCACTTTTCGCATTTCGTTCCCGCTAACGAACAACACTTTTATTAACTCTCCATCTTTGCGGTCTTGCGATTGTAATATCGCATATCACATTTCGCACTTCCGTCACCCATCGCAATCACAAATCCTTCCCGTATATCATTTCACACTTATCACTTTCCTCCCGACTGCACCATCTCTTCTAAGCTAATCTTGAGATATTACGATATTGTGTTATTTCATATCACATCTCACACTTTCGTCCCTCCATAAAAATTTCGCCATTGCACTTTTCATTTGCGATATTATGCGCTTTAATAAATTCCAAATACCTTTTTCACTCCTCTAAGTCTTGTTTCGTGTGTTAAGCCTTCCATTAGCATCTTTAGCCCTTTCCCTTCAGACTGCAATCAACAATTTTTCAATTAGAATTATTTCATGGATAACTTAGTTGCATGGATTGAAGAATGGTAGATATAGCATAACATAAGTCTAGTGTGTTTAGCTGATTTGCAAAGTTAAGTGTGGTTTAAATTAGTTTCATTTTCTGCCATTTTCTTTCAGAAAGTTTAATTATTTTCCTTTCCTGTCATTTCTTTTCATAAATTTAATTTAGTTTCCTTTCCATCATTTCTTTTCTACAATTTATTTTAGTTTCATTGAAGTGTGACATAATTCATGGAGAAACCCTAGAAGTAGCAAACTTGCAAAGAGAGGAAGAGGATGACATGAGTATACTGCATCTATTGTGTATATAGAACTATCACCTCCAAAGTTGTACAAACCCTCGGTTCATAAAGTAAAGTAGGGCAGCCCTGGGGGTTGTAGCACTCTTGGTGTAATACCAGGGCTCACCACTTTTTTGCATCGTTGTCGGGGAGGTGTCCATTAGATGTTTTGATTATGTTTTATCATTTTTTTCTTATTTCCTTTTTCATGTTGTTTCTGAAATATTGAAAAATACCAAAAATATAAGGTTTTCAAGCCTCATAGGTGTAGGGATACTTAGGATTTAAGAAAGAAAAAAAAAACTTCTCCAATACCAACCTCCCCACTTGACCACGTGGTGCAGTAAGAACTACATCACCATACACTTTAGAAGGAAGAGGAGATGGATGGATATCGTGACAATGAAAAATATCTTATTGGGTTTCCCATTCAAGATTTGGACATCAATGTACATATGAATAAAATCCCTCCATCATTCCTTCCCAACTTCCATGGTATGAGGATAGAGGATCTGAAAAAATTTCTCTTTGAATTTGAGATACTTTGTAGATCTCATGGCTACTTATCACAAACTCAAAAACTCAAATTGTTTCCTGCAACATTGAAAGATAAATCTCTTCAATGGTTCATGAGTATAGATACTAATTCAATAATATCATGGAATTATATGCAAAATATGTTTCTAGGAAAATATAAAACCATGATCTTAAATAAGAAAATTTTAGAATGAATCAACAAGAGGATGAGAGCCTTGAGGATCTCATATATAGGTTCATGTTTAATGTTAAGAGGGAAAAATTGAATCATTTAGGATTTGACACACTAAAAACTCTCTTACTTAGAACAATTAGGCATGAGTGGATTGATCTCTTTAATCTCATGAGTGGAGGAGATGTATACCAATTGTCAGTTGAAGAAATTTTTGAAACATGCAAGCACATATCAAGAGGAAGGGAAATAGTAAGTAATTCCACCTCAACATTGGTAAGGCAAGATGAACTTGGAAATTTTATTGAGAACTTTTAAGCAAAAATTCTTAGCAATCTAAGTGAACAAGTAGAAATGCTAAGAATGAAAAATGAGAAAAACGCAGATGTTGGTATTTTTGTTATCCATGCAAAATCATATGCTACTAATTTTTTTCCATCATTCCCCAGGTTTAAATAAGTTTACCAGGGAGACAATGGAGCAAGGAAATCACCAAAGAAGCTATGTTATGTAGCTCCAAGGAGAAAATGGTAGCCTAGTCAAATTGATATTATGCAAGGACCCACTTCAAATTTCAAGCTTATTCACATACATCTCAAACTAACAGTGGGACACACTCCCTCCTTGGAATTCTTGGCCATCTCAACCCCAACACAAATCTTGGCAACATGGTTTACAAGGAACTTATTGGGAAAATCCACAATATCCTCAATATTGTCCTCCATATCCTCCATATCCAACTCCATGCTATCCCTACCATCCACCTCCACCACAACCATAGCCTTAACCACATCCATCTCGTATATCCACCCCCACTGAACTACCTGTACCACCATTTCAAAACCCATACAATAAAGTGTCTCAGCTCACTTACAATTTTGAGGTACAACACTTCGAAACATCTCCTCTTGATCTAGATGGTATTCATATTAGTTCAAGAAAGGTATTGTAAAGAAGATATTTTATTAATTTCATTGAAGGACAACATCAGGAAAAAGAATATCCAAATGAGGAGATCAAAAGGTCAAGGGCTGAACTTGATGAAGAGTAGGCATTTGAATCAAAAGTTGAGAAAGTTTCCTCCTGTTTTCCAGTATTTCCTCCATGTGTTCAAAAGAAAATCAACAAAAAGAGGAATATTCAAATGTTGTAATATAGGAGGACATCTAAGGTGATCCAAATTAGCAAGTGGATGAGGGGCATCACAACTATATTGACATATGGTTCCAAACGATCATTAAGTTATAGCAACATGCTCTTCTCCAACAGTACTTGATACAATCCCAGTCAAATAAATTCATCTCTCATATTCAGTTACATGTCAAAGAATGTATTCCAAGTGTGCACATGGTTTTATCTCTCATTTTTATGTGTACATGTCTACATTGGAAGTATTCCTGTACTTGAAAAAGGTTTTGTGTTTTCGAGTAGAGTAAAATAGTGAAAAAAGGAAAAAAAAGCGAAACAACAGAATCTCAGGTGAAAACCACTTTTGAGGTGTTTGAGATTAGCTCACTAATTGAAAACGTCCATGGGGCAATCCTTGGGTTGATAAAAGGAGAAAATGAAAAGAGAAAAACAAAATATCCTAGGTGAAAACCTCCTTTGAGGTGCCTAGGCAGACCTACAAGTTGAAAACCTCATTAAGGAAGCTAGTAGGCCTTTAAAAAATGCATTTCTCTGTGTATCCCTCTGTAATAAATACAAGTTCTCTCCAAACTTTTCAAGCAGAAAACAACAAGTTGGCACAAAAATCAAATCTGGTCAACACTTTAGTCAAAATTATTCAAACATTGACTTCCTCCTCATGTGATCAGATGCATCTTCAATAGCATCTGTAGTAGCCACATGCATCTTCAGTAGCAGCTTCAACAACAGCTTCAATATCACTGCAAAAACAAATCAATGGTAAGCCTCAGGTATGCAATCATCTAACCCTTTCTTCAAATTTTTAGCTTAAGAAAAAATTAAAAACTGTGAGAAGGAAAGTTTTTTTATATAGCAAAAATCAGTAGCAGAGCAACCTCAGCCTTATCTAGCGACTAGCATCATTTTTTTTACCAATAAGAGGAACAAGACAAAAGTAAAAAGGAATTGAGAGAGTGTGTAGTATGTAGTTCATTGTAATAGAAGACAAGGAGTGCCAAGGGGTAACCGAGGGTGAACTAAGTTAATAGAAAAATAACTATAAGTTTATTTTTCATGTAATAAAAATAAAAAAGAGAAGAAAAAAAGAAGCAAAAAAGAGAACAAAATAGAAAAAAAAATTAAATGAAAGGTGGAACCGCCACCTCTTGGCATACAAAATACAAATTTTCTTAAGGCATCTGAGGACCTCCATGCAATGCCCAAAAGAATAAATGCCAAAAGAATAGAAAAAATATTAGCATGAGGAGTAGTGCATGGGACAATAAATAGAAAATTAAATAAGCCAGCACACAGGAAGAACTAGAAGGCAGGGAGGATGGATAGGTTTTTCAGACGATGAGCAACAGTTTCAGTAGGGGGGTGATGATGGGCCTCTAAATTAGACATATAATAAGACCCATATAACATGTCTTAGGCCCATCTAACCTTCTTTATGCATATAAAAATATATATTAAATCTCTCCTTCTACGCTTAATAATGTTTTCTTATGCCTTAATATGTTCTTAGGAAGGTTTAATGGTAATTGCATATTTGTGCCTAATAGTGCTTATTTTCGTAGAATATTGTGAGAATATTGGGTAGATTATGCAGATTTGGAGAAGGAGATAATTTAGGGACTTTCTCCCTACCAATGGAAGACCAAGATTGAATAATAAATGAGCACAATGTCAGGAAATTATGGAGAAATATTGGAGAGATTCAAGGTGGTTTTCCACCCTCCTCAACTATCAAAGGCAACCAAGCAAGCTAAAGACAAAGTGCACTCAATCTATGGTTTACTTGGAGTGAAAGCAGACACAATATTAGGGAGTTTTTGGTAGCTTCCCTTTAGGATAAATAAAGTTGATCAAGAGCTAATTAGGGTTTATTTGATTCCATTCGAAACTTTTGCTGCAAACTATTAAACTTTTTATTATTGTACTCAGTGATTAAACCTTCAGAAATGTAATGAGGGTATTCTCTTCTTGAAATGAGTAGAGAGACTCCATTTTACTTATTTATTTCCAGAGATTCGGGCTCGTGGATTATCACCCAACCCAGGTGCCTCAGATTCTCTATTTTTTTCATTCTTTCCTTTCTTTCGTTTAGCTAGTTTTTTTCTATCATTTAGTTAGTTCTGCTTCTGATAGTTCCATTTTTGTTTACTTTTTTCTTTAATTTTATTTTTTTCATTATTCATTTTCTTATGAGATTAATAGAGTAGAGGAAAAATATAAAATATTTGGTCAAGCCTTCCCCTCTCATCTCTATCAATAGATTTCGAGCAGGTTTGACCTCCACATAAGCCAAAAAACTACTTTTTATTCATTGTTTTTATCACAAATTTTGTATGTTTTCATGCATGAATCAGTAGGTTTGATTGTAGGAATAAATATCGAAATTCCTAGAGAAGTTCATCAAGAAATCCCGGTTCATTTTCTAGCTCTATTTTCATGTCTGAGCACTACTGTTGCACCTCCATTTCCCTCATTCTTCTCTCCTTAATAGCTATCGCACCCTTTTTATTCACAAAAACCATTAAAAGTTTGACCTCTGCCTTTATCCTTGAAACTACCACTTATCTCACTTCGCATATCACAAGATCTCTTCTCTCCTTCCTTTGTCATTCTGCAGCTCTTTCTTGATTTTCCTCTTTACCATAAATTTGTTGATTATTAACGAAAATAGTCGAAATCCTTTAGAAATTGACCTTACCCTTTTCCCTTTAAGACTTACCGCAATTCCTTTTCATAATGGAATTTCACAATCTCCATTTTCTCTACATTAAATTTCCCCACTCCCAACGCCGATTGTGATATCTTTCACCTCCTTTCTCTTTATGTTCTTCATTTTTATGATTAAAAACCTTTGAAAGGACCTTACTTAGATCTTTTCTTTCAGTGAAAAGCCCATCTCTTTATCGCAATTCGCAATTCTGGTTGGCATGCATTAATACTTACCACACCTTTCCATCGATTGGGATATTATTAAAGTTCTCTGCCATATTTCCTACTGCAACGTCTTATGAATTATCGCATTTTTCATTCTACCGCACTGTCATGTTGGATTTCGTATTTTGTAGGTTCTTTCTTTCGCATTTCACATTTCTCTCTCGTTACCAAAAAACACTTCTTCTACCTCTCCATATTTGTGGTCTTATGATTGCAATATCACATATCACATATCTCATGTCCATCACCCATCGCAATCACAAATCCTTCACATATTGCATTTTGCACTTCGCAGATTCCTCCCAACTTCACTGTCATTGTTGGGTGTGGAGCCTGATTATCTTGTTTATTTTTGTATCAGAGCATTGGACCCCTATACCTTAATGGGGAAAAAATGCCACCCAAAATTAAATGCTTCTTGGGGGATCTAGGGGGGGCGGCTACGACTTTATGGAGCCCCCCCCAAAGCAAGGGGTTTTGGGGTTAGCACCCCCGAAGATAAAAACATATGTAAAATTGGCTTGTGAAAGTATAATAATTTCTAGTCAATATGGGTCGTTAATTAGGTGGATGATATGACAGTAGAAGCTATGTTTAGTTTAAGGTTTTTTTCCCTAGAAGGCAACCCCTCACTTGTATGAGGTTATTGTATTGCGGCTATGTATTATATGTGTATTCTCAGAGCGAGAAATAGATAGGGAGACTGTGAGAGAGAATATAGGATATTACAATGGATCTGCTGTAGGTTGTGTCTCCTCATTTTTTTTGATAATAGAAAGGAAGGACTGGCTGCTCAGTGTGGACATAGCCCAAACTAGGTGAACCATGTATATCTGTGTCTCTCTGGTTTTATGTGTTTTGTGTACTTTTATTTTTTTCATATTTTATGTGTTGCATTTCTTTGTAATATATAATTTTCTAAGAGCTGGTATCAGAGCCAAAGCTTTATTTGGATGATAAAATCGCAGGAAAGAAGGGTTCCTAGTTCAAGTGGGAGCAATGGTAGAAGATGGTAAGTTTAGGGTCGAGAAATTTAATGGCAAAAAATTCCCACTGTGGAAGATGCAGATGGAAGATTATCTGTATCAGAAATATCTGTACCTACCATTGAGAAAAAAAATTAAGAAGTCGACGATTGTGACAGATGTAGAATGGGAGATTCTCGATAGAAAGGCACTCAAAACAATATGGTTGTGCCTCGCGGCATAGGTAGCCTTCAATATTTGGAAGGAAACAACAACAGAGGGTTTAATGAAGGTGTTGGCGAAACTATATGAAAAACCCTCAGCCTCAAACAAGGTATTTCTTATGAAATGTTTATTTAATATGAAGATGTCAGATGGTGGATCTATTGTAGACCATTTAAATGATTTTAATACAGTTACTAGTCAGTTAAGTTCTATAGGGGTAAACTTTGATGATGAAGTTAGGGCTCTGTTATTCTTTTCTAATTGCGACAAAGTTGGAATGGTTTAGTTATGGCCATTAGTAACTCTGTCTCTAGATCTAGTACTTTAAAGTTTGATGATGTTGTCGGTGCTATCATTAGCGAGGAAATGTGATGGAAAAGCTCCGGTGAGACATTGGGTAATGATTTGAGTGCAAAGTCTAGGGAAATAATAATGGAAAGAGGAAAGAGATCGGGATATCGCCGTAAATCAAGGAAATGAAGATCCAAGTGCAGATCTGGGATAATGTGCTAGAAATGTAGAAATAAAGGAAACTTGATGAAAGACTATAAATTTCAGAAGGGAAAATAAGGAGACGCACAACAAGAAAACAATCATGAAGAAAATGTGATAGGTGATGTGTTACAAGATGCTTTGATTATTTCTTTCGAAAATTTTACTGATTCCTAGGTGGTAAATTTAGGGTCCTCATTCCATGCCACACCTAATAAGAACTATTCTCATGACTATGTTCAAGAAGATTTTGGACAAGTTCATTTGGGTGATGATAAACCCTGTAAAATTTTTGGAATGGGTAAAGTTCTTGTAAAACAATAGAATGGAAAACAATGGCTATTAAAGGAGATAAGGCATGATCCAAATCTGAAGAAAAATATGATTTCAATAGGGCAGTTAGGCAGTGAAGGTTGTGTGACAACTTTCACAGATAAAACTTGGAAGGTCACCAAAGCAACCCTGGTAATAGAAAAACATGAAAAGGTTGGTACATTGTATTTATGTGATGTTATTTCTAACTCTGTTAATTTTTTCACTTCCAAAGGAGCAGATGCAACATTATGGAATCATAGGCTCGTACACATGAGTGAGAAGGGGATGAATATTCTTCACTCAAGAAATTTGTTTCCGGGTTTGAAGAATATTGACTTGGATTTCTGTGAGAATTGCATTTATGGAAAATAGAAGAGAGTGAGATTTCTCAGAGTTGGGAAAGAAAATAAGAGCGAAAAATAAGATCTTCTGCATACAGATGTATGGGGAACTACTTATGTATCATCTCTTGGTGGCTCTCACTATTATGTTACTTTTATTGATGATGCAACTAGAAAAAGTTAGATTTATTATATTCAATATAAATCTAATGTATTTGATACTTTCAAGAAATGGAAAGCTTTGGTTGAGATTGAGACATGAAAGAAGTTGAACTGTCTCAGATCAGAAAATGGAGGTGAATATCTTAGCAAAGAGTTTGATAGGTACTGTTCAGAGCATGAAATTCACAGAGAGAAGACAGTTCCAAGAACACCACAAGAAAATGGTGTGTCAGGATGGATGAACAGAACAATCCTAGAGCATGCAAGATGCATGAGATTGCATGCAGGATTTCCTTCACAATTTTGGGCAGATGTAGTATTTATTGTTGTTTATTTAATAAACATAGGGCCTTCAGGTTCCTTGGATGGTGATATTCCAGAGGAAGCATGGACAGGTAAAAAGGTAAACTACTCCTTTTTAAAGCCTCTTGGTTGTGATGACTTTGTCCATATTAATAAATAAAAAGGAACAAAGCTTGAGGCAAAATGAAATAAATTTACCTTTATTTGATATGGTGTTAATGATTTTGGTTATCGCTTAAATGATTATGAAAATCACAAAATCATTGGGAGCGGAGATGTAATATTCAATGAAAATTTATTGTATAAGAATCAGTTGTAGGAAAATAAATAGGAAAAGGAAAACAAAGAATACACAGTTATTGATGAGATCACAGAAAAAGTAAAGGTGCCTGAAAATAATAATAATCAATAGCCACAAAAACAACAACCACCACAACAGCAACAACCACCTCAAACACTTGAAAGTGGTGTCAGAAGAACTACTAGGATAATTAGACCCCCTGAATGATACTCTCCTTCATTATATTATTTATTGTTGACTGATTATGGTGAACCCGAATGTTATGAAGAAGCAATGCAGGTTGAAACTAGGAAAAAGTGGGAGATAGCCATGGAAGAAGAGATGGAATCCTTAATGCATAACCAGACTTGGGACTTAGTCAGGTTGCCTGCAGGTAAAACTAAATTGTATAATAGATGGTTTTACAGGCTAAAGGAAGAAGACGAAGGAAAAAAAAGGTACAAATCTAGACTTGTAGTAAAGGGGTTTGCACAAAATAAATGTATTGATTTTGATGAAATATTTTCTCCTGTTGTTAAGATGACCTGAATGAGAAATATTTTAAGTCTTGTAGCGATGGAAGATTTTCATCCTGAATAGTTAGATGTAAAGACAACATTTCTCTGTGGATATTTGGAGGAAGATATATTTATGCAACAAGCAGAAGGATATGAGGTCAAAGGGAAAGAAAAATTAATGTGTTGGTTAAAGAAGAGCTTGTATGGCCTAAAATAGGCTCCAAGGTAGTAGTATCTAAAATTTGACAGGTTTCTGTCTGAACAAGGTTATTCTAGATGTCACTCTGATCATTGTGTTTATTTGAAAAAGAAAAATGATGGAAGCTATATTATATTGTTATTGTATGTATATGACATTCTTGTTGCATGGTCTAACATGTAGGAAATAAATGTGCTCAAAATAAAATTGGCAAATTCATTTGAAATGAAGGATTTGGGAGCTACAAAATAAATCCTTGGTATGAGAATAACTAGAGACAGGAAAAATCGCAAATTAACACTGCCTCAAAATGAGTACATACAAAAGGTGTTGAAAAGAATTAATATGCAGAATGAAAAACCAATTAGTAAGCCTTTTTCTAGCCATTTCAAAATTACTAATGAGATGTGCCCCAAAACCCAAGAAGAAATAGACTATATGTCTAAAGTTCCATACGCATCAGTAGTTGGAAGCTTAATGTATGCAATGGTCTGCACAAGGCCTGATATTGCACATGCAGTGCGAGTTGTAAGCAGGTACATGAAAAATCCAGGAAAAGAACATTGGATGGATGTGAAATGGATTCTCAGATATTTGAGACGAACCACAAATCAAGCATTATGATTTGGTGGTTCAAACATTGCTCTACAAGGATATGTTGATGTAGATATGGTAGGTGACAGAGATAACAGCAGGAGCACCACACGATATGTATTTACTATAGTTGGAACACTTATCAATTCGGTTTCAAAAATCCAAAGTGTTGTTGCACTTTCAACAGTAGAAGAAGAGTATGTTGCTACTACAGAGGTTAGTAAAGAAATTATTTGGTTACAAATGTTTATGGATGAATTGGGTAAGGATCATGATATGGGCATGTTATACAATGATAGCCAAAGTGCCATTAATATTCCAAAGAAATCAACATTTCATTCCAGGACTAAACACATACAACTCAAGTACCATTTCATACGGTTATTATTGGAAGATGGAAAGTTGAAGCTGGAAAAGATACACTCTAGCTAGAATCCTGTAGATATGTTAACAAAAGTTGTAACCAAGGAGGAACTGAGATTATGCTCAATTTCAACTAGTCTTCAAGGATGACAATGAAGATGAGAAACAACCATTTCCAAAGAGGAGTCATTGTCAAGCAAAATGAAGCAGCAGTGGAGTTGCTACCATCAATCTCCAAGTGGGAGATTTTTGGGTGTGGAGGCTAATTATCTTGTTTATTTTTGTATCACAGAGTTAGACCCCTGTACCTTAATGGGGTGGAAATGCCACTCGTAATTAAACGCTGCCTGGGGGGTCTAGCGGTGGGGCATCTAAGAATTTACGGATCCCCCCCCTGGCGGGGGGTTTCGGGGGCAATGCCCCCAAGGCTAAAAATAGATGTAAAATTGCCTTTGTAAAGTATAGTAATTTCTAGTCAATATAGGTCATTCATTAGGAAGATGATCTAACGGTAGAATTTATGTTTAGTTTATGGTTTTTTGCCCTAGAAGGCAAACCCTTGCTTGTATGAGGGTATTGTATTATAGCTGTGTATTGTATGTGTATTCTCAGAGCGAGAAATAGATAGGAAGACTATGAGAGAGAATAGACGATATTATAGTGGATCTGTTGTCGATTGCGTCTCTTTATTTTGCTGGATAATAGAAAGGAAGGACTGGTTGTTCGTGGTGGACATAGCCCAAACTGGGTGAACCACGTATATCTGTGTCTGTTTGGTTTTATGTGTTTTTTGTGCTTGTGTTTTCCGTGTATTTTATGTGTCGCATTGATCTGTAATATGTAATTTTCTAACACTCGCTTATCCACCAACCTTGCGATACCTTGATATTGCTATATCACATATCACATATCACACTTCTGTCCCTCCATCATAATTCTACCATCACACTTTTAATTTGAAATATTATGCGCTTTAATAAACCAAAAACCTTTTTCACTCTTATAAGAATTTTTTTGTGTGTTAATCCTTCCATTAGCATGTTCAGCCCTTTCCTTCCAAACTACAATCAACACTTTTTCAATTAGAATTAAGTCATGGATAGCTTAGTTGCATGGATAAAAGCATGCTATATTAAGCATAAGATAAGTACGTCACTTACATCTAGTTTGCTTGAGCTTCAAGCTTCTTATGGAGTGATATTGTTTAAAACATTAGTATGAGTGTGATTTAATATGTAATTTGCACAGTTAATTTCTTCAGCCAAAAGATTAAGACTAAGTCCTTTAGATTGAAGCATACAATTAACCATTTCTTTTGGAGTGTGATTATTTCTTTAAGCTACACCATTTTATTGTGGAATATAGGGAAAATTATGTTGCAGTTGAATGTCATGCTTAGTGAAAAATTGGATAAGTTTTTTGGTAACATATTCTCATCCATTGTTAGACCTTAACTTAAGAATGTGATGTCCAAATTATTTCTCAGCAAAGGCCTTAAAGGCCAGGAACATGTTAAAAACTTCACTATTGAGTTTTAAGAAGTATACCTAAGTTCGCCTAGAAAAATAATCAATGAAAGTTAAGAAGTACTTGCAGCCAGAGAAAGAAACAACAGGAATGAGACCACATAAATCATTGTGCACAAGCTGAAAATGGGTTGAAGCGTGCCAGGATGCACGTTTTTCAAAACTATTGTGATGATGTTTTCTGAGTACACATCTAGAACAAACACCATCTCAATAAGATACCATTGGAAGACCTGTCACCATATTTTCTTTACATAGATTTTGAACAAAGCAATATTTTAAGTGACCAAATCACTCACGCCAAAGTTTTCTCACTTCATCATTATGAGCAACAAAAATGGAGGGAAGACATGAGGATCCAAAGTTTTCAAACTTATACAACCTTGTGGAATCATCAGCAATGCTAGCAGCTAAAATATGTCTAGGATATTTGAGGTCCTTAATTACAACATCATAATGCAATAATTAAATTGTTTTCCCTTCCCCTGAATGAGTTATCTGATAAAAAAATAGAAGGTTACATGACAAGGTAGGAAAACATAATACATCATTAAACTGACCATTATCTAGATGAATGGTTCCAGGCCATACAACACTAAGAGATATATCATCACCAACATAAATGTTTTTGGTGTTACAATCATTTAAAGAAGAAAATATGGCTTTATTTCTGGCCATGTGGTAAGAGGCTCCAGAATCAATGATTCACTCATAAAAATGAGAATAAGAAGATACATTAAATGCATAACCATATATTCATGCTTGATAACCACAAGAAGAAAGTTCCATTCCTGAAGATAAATTTGAAGAGTTCTCCAAAATGATGTTGTACTTCTTCGTTGTTGCTTCCAAGGCTTCCATATTCTTAAAACATTTTGACTATCTGGCCATCACAATTACAAAAATTGTAGTGTCTATCTATTTTCTTCCCTTTGTTTCTATTTTCCTTATCAGTTTGTTGAGTTTTTTTTTCATTTTGCGGCTGAAATTTCTTAAGACCCTTGTTTAGTTCAGGACCATTCTTTTTAGGATGTTGCCTCTTAGGATTCTTTTGATACGGTAGTTGTTGGGCTACTAAGGCTCTCTTAGAGGAGTTTCCAATATTAATAAGACCAAGGTGTAAGATTTTTTCTTATTCTCTTACTAAAGAATCTCAAAATACATCAAAAGAGGGGGACTTGTAGGTTGTTCCTTGAGAAATGAGGGCTTCTCTAGTGGAATGGAACATGGAAACAAATACAGGTTATGCAGGGTGAAGCTTAGAAAGAATGTAATATATAAGGATACCATCTTCCTTTTTGACCTTACAACCTCCTAAAATAAGTCTAAAGGTATTGAATTTGGACAAAAAATCCTCAATAGAAGAGAAATTATTGGGGTCCAAAGTAAGAAACTCATTTTCAAGCTGGTGGGCTCTGATTTCATTTTGAATTCCAAAAATAGTATTTAGCTTTTTCATAGCTTCAGCAGGGGTGTCAATTTCATGGATATGAAATCAAAGATCTTGAGAAATGGACATTCATATCAACCTCATGCTTGATCTTGTTTATTTTCCCATTTAGAAGCTTTATCTCCATCATTAGGTTTAGTTTTTTGTCATGTGGCTATTCCATAAAGCCCGTTACTTCTAAGTAAGTCTATCATGTAGGATAGCCATTGGAAAAAATTAGTGTTGTTAAGAATAACCGAGCATGCACTTTCCATTTATTTATTTTTTAAACTGAACTTGAAAAGGCTAAAAGTAACTACTCCAATGGAAAAATCTCGAAAAATTAAGCTGGTTAAAAAAAAAACGACTCAAAAAATGGCTTTTGGATGAACAAGTTATGCCTATTTGAAAAAACTATGTTGTAGATGTCGAATAACTATGTGAAAGGTTGAAATTTGATGAAGAAGTTCTAATTTAAAAAAAATCCTCAACTCTCCCCCGCCGCCCCACTCCCTCCCAACCTTTTCCAAACTTCATACAATAAGCTCACTTTAAAAGAAAACTACTTTATGTGACCCACTTTTATAAATAAGTGAGTGACTTTTACAATGTTACTTTTACATGTGATTTCTAAATAAAACCCTCTTTTTAAAATCAGAAACTTCCCAAAGGGCTTTACAAGAAAAAGTAACTTAACAAAAATATTTTTAGAAAAAGAAGTTTGAGAAAGAGACTTGAACCCAAGACCTCTATTCTCATAAACTAAATCTACACCAAGTGAGCTAGTAAAATATTTTTGTAATTGTTTGAAAGGAGGAAGGATTTTTTTTTCCTTTTGATATGCGTGTTTTTTCCTGAAAAAAAAACACAAAATATGTGTAACAGTAAAAACAAGTCTTACGATAGAACATTAGATTTCTATTTAGTCTTACTGGAAACTATCTATTTATTCACTTTTTTATTTCACGAGATTGCTCAAAGACACAAGGAAAGAGCATACGCAACAAAAAAAACATCGTCTTCCTATTTTTGATTTTCTGAGATCGCACACAATGCAAAGCAAGGAGCATACATAGAAAGAGGGTATAGATCTGGTAATAAAAAAATATAAATTGAAATAAATTGAGGGAACTGAAATAAACAGAAATATTAATAAATATAATAGAAAAAATATACTTTATACCTCCAGATTTAAAATGACATAAATTGGGAAACCAGAAAGCTTTTTGCATGAAACGAAAGGGTTTCCTCACTATAAAAGACGTTCCAACACAACAAACTAGTTCTCCCAGCCCAAAAGTGATAAAAAATAGTAAATCATGAAAACAAAAGTCGCATGCAATCAAACCAGCTTCAGGTTTGGATCAACAATGGATGTGGCCCTCAAAATGGCTTTGATACCATGTAGGGATTTATAGGGTAAGTTCCTCAGATAAAACACCAAAGGTCACCACTCACAAAAAGATCACAGATTAGTACACCAATATTTCATGTGGTTAAAACCCTTGAAGAGGGAAACAACCTATGGTGTGAGCCAACTCGGCCACTTCAGGAAATTTATTAATATAAAGAAATAAAATTTACATAAGCTTCTCTCATAAATGGTTAATGGAAAAATGACCCTCTATTCTCTTTAAATAGAGATCATGGACCAATCAGGTGTTAAGCCACAGATCAAGTGCTAGTAATGTCGAGGAGAGAGTGAACTGTTGGATCACTACATATCGTCACCGTCAGATTATAAGCTACAAATGTACATAGTAAATAACCAAAATTTACCTAACTTGATGCTAGACCAAGTTATACTTAACTATTTCCTATGTGTTGGAATATCCTAACAAAAAATTCCCTGCAAGATGGTGCTGTGCATTCCCCTGGTGGCGCTGCACTTTTCCTTGTTGTTGTTGCGCTTTTCCTTGTTGGTCAATTTTTTGAGTTTGTATAGTCCAATTTGGTTTTTGATGTTGTAAATATTCTTGTTTTGAGTTTATCTAAGCTATATCAATGTAATTAGTCTTTTAAATGACATTTTGATGTAATTTTCAGTATCATCAATGATGGGTAGGTTATTCAAAGGCTAAAAGGAGAGTTTGTTTTAACCTCCCTAGTCTTAGGTTTTGTTGGAGAAATTTGTGTAAACTAATCCTATATTGAGGGATTAGACCATTGAGAGAGGGGAAGATGATTTTGGTCTATATGTATCTAATTTTAATTCAGAATCAAGGTTGGACATCAGTGGGTAGAAGGCTTGGAGTCTTGTATATAGTTGACATTTGTAGAAATACAAGTTTAGTTGCAGCTATTATATAGGGATTCATGTGATATGATTTTGTGGAATAGTTTTTCTATGGTAATTAACTTTTATGAATGATTGATTCATCGTCTTTCCATGTCTATTATTTTCTATGATCTTCCTATAATATGTTAAACAAAATTCTTTATGCTCATGCTTTGTTTTGGTACAAATTTTATGTTTATGTTATTCATCTTCTAATAAATGAATTCATGCTTGTCATGCTCATTTTGATGCTCTTATTTTCCACCATGAACTACAATTTACAACCTTAAAGTTCCATTGAACATATCTTCCATGCCCATTTGTATCCCTGCAACTACAATATTTTAGCTCTGACCTAGTTTCCTTGACGTCTCCTTTTGATCTAGGAAAACCCCTAAATTTTCAAAACCCTGGAGCTCGGACCTAGCCTAGTATATTTTACCCTTATTCAGTCATATTTTTTCTCTAATATCAAAGAGATATACCTCTCTAATTTTTTAGGGATAGCTACCAAATCCAAAGTGGTTTGAGGTTACCTCCGTTGATTTCCATTCTTGGCCTTGGAACATTATGGAGGATAACAATTTCGTTGGTGATAAAGTTGATTGCAATCCCAAGTTCAATCATGGTATTAGGGACCACATTTCTATTAATATGTACATCCACCACTAGGCTACGACTATCCAAGTACTTTTGGGATATCACCCTCCAAAGCATTAGATCAAACAACTTCCCAACAACATTCATAGTGGAGACATCTCTTCTTCTTCTCCTAGACCTTTTGAAACATTCTTCCTTTATAATATTGATGTAAATTTGGACATCTTTGATGGTCTAGAGAAGGGGTACTTGAACACAAAATTTTTTTAATTCTCCCATATGTTTAGGCTCTTATGAGGTGTTTTGTGTAGGTTTGACTAACCTTTTAGGATAGGTAGGAACATTAGCTTGAAGGGTTCCATCTTCCTTCTCTTATTCAAGATCTTCAGGTGGAGAAGGTGGGTGAGCATCTGGGAGTACTGGTCCAAAAATAAAATTTATGCTCAAGAATGAAATTTATCATAACATACCGAAACTAGTATCAAGTCATACCATTCGCCATCCAGATTCCGGCGACACTTGAATCACTTGAATCTGATGTTGTACAACGAAGTTATGATGTTATAATGCTTTTCAAAAAAAAAAAAAAATTGCAGGTGGGCTGACTAGGCTATCGACTTGATAGTTTGTATTTTTCATTTCATGATGATGTTAGCATGTCAACTTGGCATACGAAAGGCCAATCATAGATTTCTAAGTATCAACTTCATACAGGATATGGTGGCATTGTTTTATTGGTTCCTATAATTTTGGGTAACCTAATAGAAGGCTGCCACATGGCCCAACCAGAGGCTACCATGTGGCACCTTGACATTGGTAAAATTTTTGTTAATAGGTGTGAAGACCTCAGTGGGGGTCGAACCTCAGGCTTTCCTCACATAATATTTGTGCTCTACCGATGGACCACACAATAGTTCTTAACATACATAGTGACTAGTTTATATTTCAAGTCAAAATATTTTTGCATTGGGGAGGAGGGGTTGGGAATTAACACTAGCCCCTGGTCATGTTACCACTCACAGAACCTTACCATAGGAGCAACAGTAGAGAGAGGGTAGGAAATAGCCCCAACCCCAAGTCACATTCTAGTCTGCGGGACCACCAAGCGAGGAGGTAAGGTTTTTGGCGAAGAGGTTGGATTTGTAAGCCTTAACCTGTGGTTGCATCATATACCACATGCCCATCCAGAGTAAACTATTCTAGAGGGCATGAGTGGGTATCCCTAGCCCTTGTTTCTTGGCATACCATGTGACTGTTAATGGGAGCTCTAGTAGCAAGGGCACACATCTGGCCACGACCATTGGTCACATCATCACTCCATATGACCTTATCCCAAAGGAAAAGGTTAAAAAATCATTGAGGGCACAATGTTGGCCCCAGCCCTCGGCCTCATGGCCACCATATGGCCCTATTTTTCCACATAGGGGTTATTGGGAAAATTAATGAGACTAAAAATTGCACCTTTTGTGGGTGAAATTTTTTCTTCCAGAATTCTGAAGTGGGCAAAAAATGTCGCCCAGTTAGTGGGTTTGCACAAATTTCGAGACAAATAGAAGAGCTTTCCTTTGAGAAGCATAACTTGCTCAATTTTGAAACTTTTTTAGCTTAATAAGATCCTATATGGGGTTTTTCGAGCATCTTGGACTCATTGGAAGCCTCATTTTTCGGATCTAAGCACTTTTGGAATGATGTTTTGCACAATTTTTTCTTCTAGTGTTAGATACAATAAAAGGTTTGAAGCCATTTTCAATTAATTTTGAGCATGGAGAGAACCTTCTAGGGCTTTTCCAGCCTTATTATTTCATGTACAACAACTATGACTTCTATATTGTAACTATTATTTGTGTTTTCTCATTATGTGTTCATGAGAGAAGATCTTTTTGGTACTTCAATGTGGACTTGTTCTACATTTTATGATTAGTTTTTAGGTGGAGTAAAAGGACCTAATATGTGAGTCCTTTTATGTTCACCTTTTCATGACTTATTGTAGGGAGTCATATTTTTGTAGTGAGAATTATTTGTAGGAGAATGTTCCCTTAGAGGGGAAACAAGCCACTCAATTGTCAACAATTTTCATGTACTATTTTACCGTCGAAATCAATAGAGTAGTCTAGCTGTTGGAGTAGGTCCAGAGACATAGCATAGGATGGGTGAAGTTCATCATCAAATGTTGGTTTGTACTCTTCATGTTTTCCAATTTGATTTGCGTCTGAATGTCTTTCTTTTTAAAATTTCATGTGAAAACTCACCATATTGAAGAGATTATGAAACATGTTTACCGTTAAGACCCATTTTGTTTACTTACAAACCATCAAAGGACATTTATTTTTTGAGAGGAGAAGTTCTTCATTTTCAAATCAATTGGTATGAAAGCTGGTTCTCACCAAGTTGCATATATGGGCAGGAAGTTGAAGCATGAAAGACTCCAAGAGTTAGAGGAGATTAATTTATCTCTTCAAATGGAGAATGTTGACCTGAGGAGGTTGCTTGGAGTTATCGAGGAGGAGAAGAGGAAAATGTGCCTTCAGTTGCAACATGTGTTGGAGGAAAATGTTGGTGAGAGTTCCATTCCAGTAGTGAAAAACAATCCCTTCAATATGAAGTCAATTTGTGGGCATGGTCCAAACACAAGATATGGACCCTATGTGGAGAATGATTCTTGTGATTTTTTTTAGCATCTAGAATATTCTCCTTATGTTCCTATTGGTAAAATTTGGTGGCTTGAGTCATCATATACTTTTTCACTAAAAATTTGAAACATAAAATATGGGTAGAAAATACAAGGAGGTAATTATCATCTCTAGTTCTACTCCTTAATATTATGTTGATAACACATATTTTGCGACCTTTGACAAGAATAATAAAGGTATTGGTATGAATTTTCTAAATTGGATGGATTATGAAGGAGGATTCATCATAGTCAATGGAGAAGGTATCACTAATCCTATCAAGGTGAAGGATCTACCACGATATGAAGGATTGGGTTATGGTCATAAAGATGTTGGAGTGTGCTCTAAAGGTTTTGAGGAAAAAAATCATCAAGTGATGATATTGTTGAGCCCCAAGATTGTTCTTTCTTTCATCTTACTTCACTCCATTTTCCTTTGTCCATTGTTATCCCAGGCCCAAATGATCAATGAAATTAGCTAAAATTACTTTAAGAATGAATATCATGGCTAACTTGCTAAGTTTTGTGATTTTGTCATTGTAATGCATTTTGAACTGAAACTAGCTACAGAATCCAGACATTCCGTAGCTAACCGCCAATTCTGCAACTGTCTTCACGTTCAAGCGTGTTCCAGGTGTCCTCTCAGGAAAAGCCACACATGGGTATATTCCACATCATGTCCTCAACATTTGTTGCTCACCATGAAGAATGAACGGAATTCTGGACGTGGTTTTCTACGTGGGAACTCATACAATGAGGCAGACTCCTAATAGGACAAGGACAGTCCAGATGTCCTTTGTCCCTTTACGTTGCCATCTTTAGAGTTCTAGGACGATTTTGATATGAAAAGACAATGATCCCCATATTGTTGCAAGTTATGTTATGAAGATTTGTTATAAATGTACTTGGGAAACCGAGAGACAAGCTATAGATTTTGATTAGATTTCATGGATTGACTGTTATATTTCTGAAGATCGAGAATACTCTGTTTTAAGTTATTTTTCTTTAATGAAGAAGACAACATTTCTTTGAATGCGTTGAGTTGATCTTGAGTTAGATTCTGTGCTTCTCTGGTGGTAGAGGGCCCCTGCCTCCTAAGCGGCTTTACTTTCGCAATTTAGATAAGTATCTTAGTTCGTTTTCAAGTTTTTGAAGTTTTCGTTCATATTTAATTTCATCAGTCACTATAGCTATACTTGTTCTAAGAAACTCTTCCAAAAGATCATGATAATGAATGAGAAATGGCTGTAGTGTTATAGATTTTATTTGCAATTTCTTTTGTTCATTATCACAGTTGAACTTATTCTAGTAAACTCTTCCAAAAAATCATTATGATGACTAAGGCATGACTGTGATACTGTAGGTTTCAGTTGTTTGTTTACACTAAGTAGCATAGCTGATCTTACTCTTAAAAATCTCTTCCAAAATATCATAAAAATGGGTAGGAAATAGCTGTGATGTCTTAGTTTTTAAATTATAATTGCTTTAAGTTTTCATGTTTGCATTTGCATTGAATTGTATAGCCAGTATTGTTCTAACAAGCTCTTCCAAAATACCATTAATGATGAACGAAATAGGCTGTAGAATCCCATAGATTAATTGCATGATAACTTATTTAGAGTACTCCGGAGTCGAATTGCATTCAATTCATGCTCTGTTATTTCGTTTTAAGTTTGATAATGGCTTGTTAGTTTAGCACTGTTTATTGTAAACTGGTAGCACTCTAGTTCGATTCTAGCTTAGCTCACTGTATTTACATTCCAAGATTAGTTTCCATCCATTGCATTCTAAATTGCATTAGTTGTTAAACTTAAATACCACGGTCTTCATTATTTACAAAACTTCTTTTGTTCTAAACCTACATTAACTCATAATCATTTGGACAGAAGATAGTATCAGTATAAGGCCTGGAGTACTTTTGCAACCTCTTTACCATTTCAGAAACAAGCCTTTCCTCAAATACTATTCTAAAAGGAAATCTATAACTTTTGAGTGAGGTTTAGTGGTGTTAAACTAAGTTACAGAATAGAATTAGGAGCTAGTTTTAGAGTAGAGATCTTATGATGTTACAAATGTTCTTTTCCAAATATGTTTCAACAAACCTTTAATCATGGATGAGATGTTGTATCATTATAAGTTGATTGTTTAATTGTTTAGTTAGGAGAATTTTTACACTTAGCTGCCCATTTCTCAAGCTCTTCCAAAATATCCTTAATGAATGAATTGGACAAGTTAAGTTCATGTTGTGATTCATTTTCTTAAAGTCATTATCAAGCTTTGTATTTTGCTAAGTCATAGTTTAGGCTTGGTTCTGTCTCAGTATTTGCATTTGTCATTTGTCATCAACAATTTAGGCTTCACTCTGTTTTTAACCAGTAGCTTATTTCCACCAGCATTTAGTTCTTTCCCTTGTGAACATAAAACCATAAAAAGACCAAAAACATCATAAAACACTAGACACAATGCAGTAAGAAACAAACACCTAGGCACATACAGTGCACCTCACTTTAGTAGTTTACTAACCCTGGTTGACAATTAAATGAACTCAATTTAGGAGACTAGGTTGAGCCCAAACATTTTGGCGTCGTTGCCGGGGAAGTGAAAACTAGGTAACCTTTGTTTCTTAACTACCAAAAACAATTATATGCGTAGAGAGAGAGACTCAAGGGGTAGATTCGTAAGCAGCAGAAACAGAAGTTTGATTCCTAGAACACCACTTGTTTCACCTAGACCAAGAGCTAGTACACCTTCAACTCAGACCCACATTCCATCCTTTACTGATCCTAGACTTCTAGAAGACCTAAGATCAGATATTCCATTAGATAAACCTTCCACTTCATCAACTGAACCTGCCTTAGAATAAGATCCAAAGACTCCTATTAGGGACACAAAATTTTCCACTTCCACAGGATAATCAACCATGGCAGAAGAAGGGGGAGGAGGAGTCTTTAATGGAGAACACACATTATTTGGAGGGGGTAGAGGTAGAGGTAGAGGAGAAGGAGGTAGAGGTGCAGAAGGAGGAAGAGGTAGAAGAGAAATGGGAAGCTCTTTTGGGTTTCCTATAGTAGATGATGAAACCAATACAGCTATGAAAAACATTTCACCCTCTGTCCTTCCAAACTTCTATGGACTTAAAACTGAAGATCCTGAAACCTTCCTATTTGAATTTGAAGTCCTATGTAGAACTTATGACTACTTGCAAGATGCTCAAAAACTTAAACTATTTCCTTCAACATTGAAAGGAGCAGCATTGAAGTGGTTTATGAGTTTGATCAACAGTTCTATTAGGACATGGGAAGACATGAAACAAGCATTTATAGAGAGGTATTTGGATTATTGTATGCCGGTCAATCATAAGGAAGAAGTGTTTAAGATGTTACAGAAGGAAGATGAAAAATTGGAAGATTTGTTGGAGAGATTTCATTACAACATCAAAAGAGCAAAAATGGAAAACTTAGATCAAGACACCTTAAAAGCTCTTTTGTTGAAAAAAATTAGGGATGAATGGTTGGATATCCTTAGCATGATGGGAAAACGGGATATATCACAGCTCACATTACCTGAAATATCTGAGTTATGTATCAACCTTTCAAGAGGGAAATCTAAAACTGTAAAAGGTCCAAGAGATCCTGCTCTTGCAAGGGCAAGTAAGACTGCTTCTGGGACAGTAAGTAGGTCATAAATAGGACATATGCTTGATGATTTCAAATCTGACATATTAGGGAGTATGAGTGAACAAATAGACACCCTTAAGATACAAAACAAGCAAAAAGCTGAATCTGATGCCTTAGCAATCTTTTGTCCTAAATGCAGAAAGAAACATGCCATGAGAGAGTGTCCTTTGGATGTAAAAGTTGTAGAGACTCGTGTCATTTGTTCTGAAAAACATGAGACCAAGAATTTTCCTTCTCTTCCTGGTCTCAAAGCTGTCTTTCAAGAGGAAACTCCTACATATTCCACAGAATCTCTCAATTTTGTCCCTAGAAGGCCTTGGAAAGGACCTCAAACACAAGGATTCCATGATCAAATATATAACCAACCTCCACCTTGGAATTATTGGCAGCAACCTTGGCCTCAATTTCAAAATCAATCTCAAGCTTGGGCACAAGGAGCACAAAATCCCTATGGAAGATACTCTCAATACTATCAGTATCCACCATCCTATCCACCATATCCACATTTCCCTCCTCAACAAAATCCTCAAAATCCACAATATCAAAATCAACCAATTCCCTTACCATTTCCTCAGAAATCAAATCAGTTGCCTGCTCAACCCATAACAAACCCCAACAATAAAAATCCTCATAACACGTACATGATAGAAGGCCAACGGTTTCCAACTTATTTAATTACCCCTCTAGACCTTAATGATGTTAAACTTAGGTCTGGAAGAATACTTGAAAAGAGGAAACCTTCTGTAATCATACAAGAACAAAAAAACTCTGAGGAAGATTCTCTACGGGTAAATAAAAGTCTTGAAGAAAACACATGTTTTCAAGATCCAAATATTGAAAAATCAAAACAAAAAGAACCAATAATTTCAACTTCTATATTAGAGCAGCCATCAACATCCACCTCTACACCTCCCTTTCTAGAAAGATTACAAATTGATAGGGGTGTCGAAAAACAAATTATGGTGCCTAATTATGATTTCCTAGATGAAATTTGAGAAATGTTTGCATTAAAAATTCCATTATTACAAGCCATCAAGGAAATTCCAATTTTAGCAAAAACAATAAAGGAGTTGAGCATGAAGAAAACAAGAAAAAAGAATAAAAGAAACAAGAAAATTCAACTGGCAGGAAAAATAACAGACATTATGATGGGTAATATTGCTATTCCAAAGTATCTAGACCCAGGAAATCCAGTTGTTAAAATTCACATCAATGGAATTGAGATCCAAAAAACACTCATTGATTTAGGAGCAACAATCAATATCATGAGTAGACAAATCTTGGATAAACTGAAACTTCCTAATATTTTCTTTACACCCACATTATTACAGTTAGCAGACATATATGTGATCAAGCCTGATGGGGTAATAGAATACATTCCAGTGTCCCTAGATTCTTGGGAGTACCCTGTGGATTTCACGATCCTAACTCCTAAGAATAATCTAGGAGGGCATCATGTTATATTAGGAAGACCTTGGTTGGCTACAGCTGATGCTTTCATTAGTTGTAGATCCGATGATATGTACATCTCTGATGGTATTTCAACTAGGAAATTCACTTTGTATCCTCCAGCAAGGACAATTACAGATTTAGATGATACCCAATGGATAGATGATGAAGAAGACTTACAACCTCTCTTCACAATTTCATAAATTAGTGAAGATAATCAAATTCGAATACTCACAGAAAAATTTGAATCCTCTTGAGAATAAAAACATGAATCATTTTAGGATCCAACATTGAAATTTCATCGAGAAGATGTTATGTAAATTTGGCAGCTCTTTAAGTGAGATATTTCCAGGCAAAACTTTGAATATAAACAAGAACCTAGAAAAATCTCAACAAGAAGAGTTAGTCAAAGTATTACAGAGACATTCTTCTGCATATGCATGGTAATACACTGACATGAAAGGGATAAGCCCCAAGGTTTGCACTCATCACATCTATATAGAGGAAAATTGCAAACCAATCAGACAACCTCAAAGATGGATGAATCCAAATATTAGGGAGATTGTTAAAGAAGAATTGCAAAAATTGTTAAATGTCAACTTCATCTATCCTATTTCAGATAGTCAATGGGTTTCTCCTTTGGTAATTGTGCCAAAGAAAAATGGTAAATGGAGGGCATGTGTTTACTACCGGGAACTAAACAAAGCTACTCTTAAATACCATTTTCCATTACCTTTCATAGATCAAATGTTAGATACATTAGCTGGCAAAAAGTACTTCTCATTCCTAGATGGGTTTAGTGGTTACAATCAAATCCAAGTAGCACTTGAGGACCAATACAAAACCACATTTACCTGTCCTTGGCGTACCTATGCTTACCGAGTATTTCCATTTGGATTATGCAATGCACCTGCAACATTTCAAAGGGCAGTACTAGGAATTTTTTCAGATCTAATACATGATTGTGTAGAAGTATATATGGATGATTTCACGGTTTATGGAAACACATTTGAAGAAGTTTTAGTAAACTTGGAAAAAGTCTTAAAGAGATGTAAAGAAACAAATCTTTCACTAAGTCATGAAAAGTGTTTTATGATGTTTACTGAAGGAATTGTTTTAGGACATCACATTTTAGGGGATGGGATTAGAGTTGATGAGTCAAAAGTTGAAGTCATCTTTAACTTATCTATTCCAAGTTGTCAAAAATATGTTAGGAGTTTTCTAGGATTTACAGGATATTATCGAAGGTTTATAGAAAACTTCACCGAGATAGCATCTCCACTCTTCAAATTACTTACCAAAGATTGTGAATTCAAATGGAATTCTGATTGCCAGTTAGCCTTTGAAACCCTGAAAAAAAAAATTTCTGAAGCACCTATTTTAAGGGGACCTAACTGGAAGTTACCTTTTCATATTTCAACAAATTCCTCTCATACAGCTCTAGGAGCAGTATTGGGACAAAAAGACCTGATTCCTTATGCCATCTACTATACCAGTAAAAATTTGAATCCTACAGAGTTAAACTATACTGTAACTGAAAAAGATATTTTAGCTGTTGTTCATGCCATAAACAAATTCAGACACTATATAACACGCTATGAAACTTTTGTTCACATTGATCATTTTGCAATTAGATACTTAATGAACAAATCAATTACTAATGGAAGAGTCATAAGATGGTTATTTCTTTTACAAGAATTCAACATTACCATTCTAGATAGGCCTGGAAAACAAAACACAGTAGCTGATTTCCTATCTAGACTCCAAAACATCAAAGATGACACTCCAGTTGAAGATCAATTTCCTGATGAATATATTTTTGCAATTTCTACTCAAAATCCTTGGTTTGCTGACATTGCTAATTATTTAGTTTCAGGGAAATTTCTTTCAATAATGAATGCAAGAGATAAAAGAAAAATCATTCATGACAGTGCAAAATATTCATGGGTTGCTAATGAGTTATACAAGACAGGACCAGATTTGATCATTAGGAGATGTGTTCGGGAAGATGAGATGCCTGAGATTCTTAAAGCATGTCATGATGAACCTTGTGGCAGACACTTTACTGATAAGAGGACAGCCTATAAGATCCTTCATTTAGGATATTATTGGCCATCCTTGTTTAAAGATGCTAAAGAGTATGTCAAAAGGTGTGACAGTTGCCAAAGGGTAGGGAAGCCTTCTCCTTTAGGTGAGATGCCATTACAACCTCAGGTACACATTGAACCTTTTGAAAAATGGGCTTTGGATTTTGTAGGACCTATTAGTCCTCCATCAAGAAAAAAGAGATATATATTAGTTTGCACTGATTATGTTACTAAGTGGGTAGAAGCTAAACCATTACTTGTTGCTAATGAATCATCTGTAGTTACTTTTCTTTTTGAGGATATTTTTACTCGTTTTGGTGTTCCAAGGGAAATTGTTACAGATCAAGGAGCTCAATTTACATCAAGGCTAGTGGAGCAAATGATGGAGAAATACAAAATCAGACATAGAACATCTACTCCTTATCATCCACAAGCAAATGGTCAAGTGGAATCCACTAATAAAGTCATTGAAGGAATCCTAACAAAGACTGTTCATCTGCATAGAAGAGATTGGGTAGATAGGCTTCCTGAAGCCTTGTGGGCCTATAGAACTACATGGAGAAACACAACAGGCCATACTCCTTATGAGCTTGTTTATGGAAAGCAAGTTTTGTTTCCCATAGAGTTCCATATTCAAACTTTCAAAATGGCAGTTCAGCTAGGACTTGATTTAACGGAGGCACAAAAGCATAGACTGGAGCAGATTAATGAATTGGATGAGATCAGACAAGATGCAGTTCAGAAAACAAGTCTAGTCCAACAGCAAAGGACTAGATGGCATGACAAGTACATCAATGAGAAGAAGTTCAAAGAAGGTGACTGGGCTCTCTTGTTTGATTCAAAATTCAAGGATTTTCAAGGTAAATTTCAAACACATTGGCTAGGGCCATATGAAATTGTTAAAATTTTTGACAATGAAGCAGTAAAAATCAGGACAATAGATGAAGAAGAGGTCACTTTTCTTGTGAATGGTCATAGATTGAATTTGTATCACAAACCACTCTCAAGAGAAGAATTTGTCAAGAAGTTCCAGGAAAACAGTGATGTGAAGTTAATGAAGAAGAATATTTCTTCTTCATCAACTTGATTGAATTTTCTGAAGTCATTTCTTTTGAAAAATAAATAAATAAATAAAGTATAAACATGAAAACCAATCACTGATTTGCATGTTTATACAGAAAAGATAGGGTGAAAATTAGAGTCTTTCTGACACTCTAACTTTTCCATTTTGTTTCTGCAAGCAGCTATTACAAAATCATAAGTTCAGATCCATTACACTTATGATCCATCTCATTTCATTTCCTTCCATTTACTTATCCATCCATACTCCATTTCATTCATTCATTCATACTTCACTTCATTCCATATTTCATTCATCCCATTCCATACTTCATCCACCTCATTTCCATATCAAAATTTAAAGTTTGATGTTTTTCTGCAAATGAATAACACATGTCATGGATTGCAGGCCATTTCCTATATTCTTCCACTCCATTTCATAAATTGTAATCCATCTCACTCCATCATTCACTTCATACATATCCCATTATATCATATTTCATCATCTATCTTCACCCATTCCATATAATATTCCATGTATATTCCAAACCACACCATTCCATGATTAAAATTCTCTACAGGCACATTCTGCAGCTAAACAGACATTCTGCAGCTAATCAGACTTTCCGCAGTCAGACAATCATTCCGCAGCTACAGATCCTGAAGGCACTGATCAACAGACATTTGAAGTGCAACAAGATGATCCACTATATCCATGAACAAGAAGAATCAAGAAGGATTATAAAGACTCATAAAGTAATGATTCCCAGAGGAGAACAAAGTATACAAAGACCACAAAAAGCAGATGAAAAGCAAAGGTAAAAAGTTTTGACTATAATGGCATATCATAAACTTTAGTATAGTTTTAGTTACGAATCATTCGAAAATTTGTTTTGATTATTTTTATTGATCTACCCTCCGCAAAACTTTGGATAAAAGTCCTTCATTTCAAATCCTATACCCGATCATCATCTAAGCGATTAAAATGCTGAAGTGATTGATTTTCTCACGTCACCCAGCCAAATCATTTAATGATGATTTTTGAAGCTGTTGTAAAAAATCTCCGCAGTATTTTCACTCATTGATTTGTTTTCTTCACCTCACTTCATTAACTCATTCCGTAATCACTCCCTATTACTCCATCCCGTAGCCAACCCTTCATCATTTCATTCTGTAAAATAGAGGTATCTCTATCACAGTGAGCAGAGGAATATCAGTTTGAAATTTGAAGCCACTATCACCGTGAAGCAGAGGTATATCAGTTTGAAATTTGAAGCCACTATCACCGTGAAGCAGAGGTATATCAGTTTTAAATTTGAAGCCATTGTCACCGTGAAGCAGAGGAATATCATTTTGAAGGTTGAAGTCATTGTCTCCGTGAGCAGAAAGAGTACTAATCTGAAGATTGAAGAAGAAATTGTGGGCCTCATCGTGAGAACTGAACCAGTGGGCACAAAATACCTGGAAGGATACCCTCAAAGTAGAGAAATGTTTCAACAGGTAGGATGGCTGCAATTTCTTGAGAAATTTAATGGCTTCCACAAAGAAGTTACTAAAACGTTTGCAAGGTCATTTAAAGGAGCCGAGGTTGAAGTTGGAGATGTTAAATTCACTGTCACAGAGGTTTTTATTGCAGAAGAAACAGGATTTCTTAGACATGGAGAAATATGGTTTAGGAACAGAGAATTTCATAATGAATCATGGAAGAAAATCCTCAAATCACCAGGTATGGATGTCACTGTGTTTAAAAAGGGAATTCCAAGCTCTGCATTAAAGAATAAATAGAGAAAGATATTAATTATTCTACAAAACTTTATCACTTGTGAGGGTATATATGGTACTTTCTATGTTTACCATACTAGGTTGATAATGCATTTTCTACAAGAAGAGCTTAATTTGCCTTATTTCTTGCTTCAAAGTTTAAAAAAGATGGCTTCGAGTGTTCAAAGGAGAGTCCAATTCCTAGAGACAACTCTATACCATCATGGCTTGGTTAAGATTTTAATTGAACACCATTTAGCTAAAACAAAAGATACTTGGGAAAATTTATTGGTGAGAAATCACTTTGAGGAACCAAAAGAGCCTTCACCTGAAAATTAGCCTACAAAGAGAAGCAAAAAATGGAGAGCCTCTAAAATTGAAACTGATAAAGCAATTCAAGATAGTAGTGAAGAAATAATCTCTGAGAAGTTGACCCAGATTAAGAGACAGTTTAAGGAAGAGAGGGTAATCAGAAAATTTGCCACAGAAAAAGGAGAGGGACCATCCCAGTTGAGAAGAAGCCACAGACTTAGGGGGAAACTAAGGAAAACATAGATCAAACAAACCGGGGTGATAAACATAGAAGATGAGGAAACATCTATTGAAGAGGATGTTGAAGAGGATTTTGATGAAGAAGCCCCATAAATTGACCCTGCACAACAAGAAATTTATAACTATGTTGAAATATTGGAAAGGAAAGCTTCAGAGAGTAGAGATAGAACCCCTAGTCCTCCACTGTCTGAAATAGATGTGTTAAGAAGAGATAGGTACGAGCTGGAAGTACTTAAAAGACATATCAGAACTGAGAATGATATTCTGAAGGAACAAGTCAAACTCAAAACCAGTATGAACTCAACCCTGTCTCTACAAATGGACAAAGTGGAAAAGGTTAATGAAAAGTTGAAAAAGAGGAACAAGAAGTTAATCAGAGCACTTACCAATTTAAGGTTCAAGTTAGTCATCAGGAAGCCTAGAAGACCTTTAACTTCCAGGCAAAGAAGAAGAAGAGGTTTGGATGTTCTTGCGGAAGTCTCTGAGTTTATGGAATAAGTTGCATGAGGACATGCAAGAAGTCAGTAGTGGGGGTATGTTGAGCCCCAAGATTGTTCTTTCTTTCATCTTACTTCGCTCCATTTTCCTTTGTACATTGTTATCCCAGGCCCAAATGATCAATGAAATTAGTTAAAATTATTTTAAGAATGAATATCATGGCTAACTTGCTAAGTTTTGTGATTTTGTCATTGTAATGCATTTTGAACTGAAACTAGCTATAGAATGGAGACATTCCATAGCTAACTGCCAATTCTGCAACTGTCTTCACGTTCAAGCATGTTCCAGGTGTCCTCTCAGGAAAAGCCACACATGGGTATATTCCACATCATGTCCTAAACGTTTGTTGCTCACCATGAAGAATGAACGGAATTCTGGACATGGTTTTGTACGTGGGAACTCATACAATGAGGTAGACTCCTAATAGGACAAGGACAGTCCAGATCTCCTTTGTCCCTTTACGCTGCCATCTTTAGAGTTCTAGTATGATTTTGATATTAAAAGACAATGATCCCCGTATTGTTGCAAGTTCTGTTATGAAGATTTGTTATAAATGTACTCGAGAAACCGAGAGACAAGCTCTAGATTTTGATTAGATTTCATGGATTGACTGCTATATTTCTGAAGACCGAGAATACTCTGTTTTCAGTTATTTTTCTTTAATGAAGAAGACAGCATTTCTTTGAATGCATTGAGTTGATCTTGAGTTATATTCTGTGCTTCTCTGGTGGTAGAGGGCCCCTGCCTCTTGAGCGGCTTTACTTTCACAATTTAGATAAGTATATTAGTTCGTTTTCAAGTTTTTGAAGTTTGCGTTCATAGTTAATTTCATCAGTCACTATAGCTATACTTGTTCTAAGAAACTCTTCCAAAAGATCATGATAATGAATGAGAAATGGTTGTAGTGTTATAGATTTTATTTGCAATTTCTTTTGTTCATTATCACAGTTGAACTTATTCTAGTAAACTCTTCCAAAAAATCATTATGATGACTAAGGAATGACTGTGATATTGTAGGTTCCAGTTGTTTGTTTACACTAAGTAGCATAGCTGATCTTACTCTTAAAAAGCTCTTCCAAAATATCATAACAATGGGTAGGAAATAGCTGTGATGTCTTAGGTTTTAAATTATAATTGCTTTCAGTTTTCATGTTTGCATTTGCATTGAATTGTACAGCCAAGATTGTTCTAACAAGCTCTTCCAAAATACCATTCATGATGAATGAAATAGGCTGTAGAATCCCATAGATTAATTGCATGATAACTTAGTTAGAGTACTCCGGAGTCAAATTTCATTCAATTCATGCTCTGTTATTTCGTTTTAAGTTTTATAATGGCTTGTTAGTTTAGCACTGTTTATTGTAGACTGGTAGCACTCTAGTTCAGTTCTAGCTTAGCTCACTGTATTTATATTCCAAGATTAGTTTCCATCCATTGCATTCTAAATTGCATTAGTTGTTAAACTTAAATACCACGGTCTTCATTATTTACAAAACTTCTTTTTTTCTAAACCTACATTAACTCATAATCATTTGGACAGAAGATAGTATTAGTATAAGGCCTGGAGTACTTTTCCAACCTCTTTACCATTTCACAAACAAGCCTTTCCTCAAAGACTATTCTAAAAGGAAATCTATAACTTTTGAGTGAGGTTTAGTGGTGTTAAACTAAGTTACAGAATATAATTAGGAGCTAGTTTTAGAGTAGAGATCTTATGATGTTACAAATGTTCTTTTCCAAATATGTTTCAACAAACCTTTAATCATGGATGAGATGTTGTATCATTATAAGTTGATTGTTTAATTATTTAGTTAGTAGAATTTTTACACTTAGCTGCCCATTTCTCAAGCTCTTCCAAAATATCCTTAATGAATGAATTGGACAAGTTAAGTTCATGTTGTGATTCATTTTCTTAAATTCATTATCAAGCTTTGTATTTTGCTAAGTCATAGTTTAGGTTTGGTTCTATCTCAGTATTTGCATTTGTCATTTGTCATCAACAATTTAGGCTTCACTCTGTTTTTAACCAGTAGCTTCTTTCCACCAGCATTTAGTTATTTCCCTTGTGAACATAAAACCATAAAAAGAACAAAAACATCATAAAACACTAGACACAACGTAGTAAGAAACAAACACCTAGGCACATACAGTGCACGTCACTTCAGCAGTTTATTAACCCTGGTTGACAATTAAATGAACTCAATTTAGGAGACTAGGTTGAGCCCAAACAGATATGTCACACCATGATGGTAGTGATAATGGAAATTTTCCTCGAAAGAGAGATGAATGTTTCAAAGGACATGCAAAGTCCAATTCTTATCATCAAAGTCACAAACCAAATGACATGTATAAGTTTCAAGGGGATTTTAAAAATTTTGATGATTTTGATTCTTTATGGTACATGTTTCCTTGGACGTTTTCTGATGCAACTGACCATTGTCTGGCTAATTGTAGGAAATTGAAAGTGATGGTTGAGAGAATGGACCAAATTTTTGGAACAAACCATGAGGAATCTATCTCAAGTTTGAAGACTTCCTTGTCGATGGGAAAGAGAAAGAATTTTTGTACCCATTGTAACATGAATTGGCATGGGATTGAAAGCTGTTGGAAACTTCATCTGGAAATTTTTCCCGCGAAGGACAAAGAGGTCATGCATTCCCTTGCAAGAAAAAAGATAGTTGGAAAAGAGGAAACTTGTATAGTTCCTGAAGCGTCCTTCAAAGAAGAGCAGGTGCAGAAAGAGAACCCATAATCCTAGGATAGGAAATTAATGGGTAGACTATTTTGTATAGTTTGCTTCCTTTTTAAAATTGTAAATACTTGTTGTATATCTAATTTGGGTACTTTGTAAAGTGAAGATATGAACAATCAATTATTTGGAATAAGTGTGTTTTCTTTGACACGTCATGTTGTCTTGGCTTGATGATGAGTCCAATTGTTTGAGGAGTTTTTGGGATGATAATTGGCATGTCATTGATTATCTCTACACTTTCATCATGCACTTACTGATACAGGTGTTTAAAGATGATCTTGTTTGTGAAGGTAATATTTGATAAATATTGTGCAGAAAATGACCATGTTTATGTGGAAAAAGCCAATTATTTCATTGAATAAATGAAGCTAGTGTACCTAAGAGTGCAAGTGAAGTTTGAGGATAGTAAAAAAAAGTACGAATTAGTGCATCGTAAGCATTGAGTTTCTTCTGATTTCCAAGATGGAAGGCAAAGTTTGTCTTCAACAAAAAGGAACTTCAAGATGAAGTTTTTTTGAGCTAAGAAATATGGTTTTGGAGAGAATATTCACGTTCCACCCATCAAATTTTATTTTCTTTCATGTTTAGAAGAATTGTTGCTCGACTTTTGAGAGGAGGATAAATAATTCACATAGAGGATAGGTGGAGTACCTTGAATGGGGCTTGAAAGTACCAATTTAAATAGAACAAAAAAGATTAAGATCGGGAAATTTTATGAGATTTTTCCTCAGTTATTTTCTATGAGAAGATAAACTTTTGGGATCCAAAAGTTCCTAGTGGGAAGGTATCACCTAGAGATCAAAATTATGTTAAAAAATGAAAGTGCTCAGAATCTCCCGAAACTAACATAAATTCGTACTTTTCATCGTCATCATTCCAACGACACTTGAATTTCCTCAATATTTCATCATATTACGAAGTTATGATGTTCCAGAGTTTTTGACCAAAAAAAAAAAATTTAAGGTGGGATGACTGGGCAGTCTTTAGTGTTGATATCATGATGACATCAACATTCCAATTGGGCATATGAAATGCCAATCGTAGCTCACCAAATGTCGACTTCATACAAGATATGGTGGCATTGTTTGATTGCTTCGTGCTATTTTGGGTGACACAATAGAAGGCTTCCACGTGGACCAACCAAAGGTTGCTATGTGACACCTTGAAACTGGAAAAATATTTGTTGACAGACCCGAAGGCCTCGGCGAGGGTCGAACCCCAGACCGACCAGACACAATATCCATGCTCTACCGATGTATCAGACGATGATTCTTAACATACATAGTGGCAAATTTATATTTTAAGTCAAAGTATTTTCACATTGGGGAGGAGGGGACCCGTGTTAGGCATGGCCCCTAGTTATGTTACCACCAACAAAACCTTGGCGTAGGAGCAGTAGCGGAGAGGGGGTGGGGACTAGCCCCATCCCCAAGTCACCTTCTAGTCCAAAGGACCACCGATGAGGAGGTAACGTGTTTGGCATAGAGGGTGGGGTTGGAATCCTTGGCCTATGGTTACATCAAATACCACATGCCCCTGCAGATGAGCATATGTTGGAGGGTGTGGGTGGGTATCCCTTGCCCTTGGCTCTTGGCATACCATGTGACTATTACCGGGAGCTCTAATGGAAGGGGAAGGAAGGTAGCCCTAATCCCCAACCATATCATCACTCCATATGACCTTATCCTAAAGGAAAAGGTGTCAGCACTGACGGGGGTAGACCTTTGGCCCAAAACCTCGACCTCATGAGCGTCATATGGCCATATGTTTGCACACAATGGTTATTGGGAAAATTCATGAGACAAAAAATTTCACATTTTAATCGTGAAATTTTTTCTTCCTAAAGTGTGAAAAGGCTGAAAATTTCCCACAGTTCATAGCTTTGGTAAAATTGTGGGACATATAGCAGAGCTTGGCTTGGAGAAGCATAAATTTCTCAATTTGAACCTTTTTTAGCTTAATAAGAGCCTATATGGGGGTTTTTGAGCATCCTCGACCCATTGGTATCCTTATTTTAATGGTTTGAGTACTTTTGGAAGGATGTTTTTACAAGATTGGGCTTCTTAGTGCCAGAGAAAATCAGAGGTTTGAAGTAGTTTTGAAGGAATTTTGAGCATGGAGAGAACCTTTTAGGGGTTTTCCATCATTCTTATTTCATCTTTAGTAGTTGTGACTTCTATGAATCTCTTCTTAGTCTTTTCTCATTATGTTTTCATGAGAGAATCTCTTTTTAGTACTTCAATGTGGAGTTGTTGTACATTTAATGCTTGGTTTTTAGGTGGAGTAAAAATACTTGATGTGTGAGTCCTTTTTATGTTGACATTTTCATGAATTATTATAGGAAGTCATATTTCTGGAGTGAGAATTATTTTTAGGATAAGGTTTCCTTCTGTGGGAAACAAGCTAGTCAATTGTCAACAATTTGCAAGTACTCTTTGACCACCAAAATCAATAAAGTTGTCTAGTTGGTGGGGAAGGTCTGGAGACATATTCCAAGAGGGGTGAACTCTATCATCAAATTCTAGTTTCTACTCTTCACGTTTTCCATTGTGAGTTGCATGTGGATGTGTTTCTTTTTAAAATATCATGTGAAAACCAACTCACCATATTGAAGATGTTATGAAAATTTTTTCCCATTAAGACACATTTTGTTTACCTGCAAAGCATCAGCCGATGGTTACTTTTTGAGAGGAGAAGTTATCCTCCATTTTTAAATAAAGTACCTTCCCAAACTGAAGGTTTATCTCTTGGATATTCACAACATAAATAGGATGTGATATTTCCCCACTGTAAACTTCTTGTGTCTACTTATTATTATTGTTCGGATTTTTTTTGGAATACATCTGAGGTTGCTTAGGTGGGATTTTGTGGGTTATGTGTGGTTGAGGTTGAGGGGGAGGAGTTAAGGAAAGAGGTTGGGTTTTCTGAGGCCTCCATCCTTGTGAATGGTTTCCCTAGTGAGGATGTTTAGATTTATATGGATAGAAAGGTGGGTTGATATGATGAAGGGGATACTGAGGAGAATAACACTAAGGAGAGGACATAGACCTATATGGATGAGTTGGAGGGTACCATGGTTGGAAAGGTGCATTTTTATTTGATTTCTAAGAAGTATATTGTGCATTTAACACGCCCTGAAAATAAGGTCAAGGGCCTTGGGGCCTTCTCTCATTGATGAAACATAGTTTTCCCAAGTCATTCTATGATCCTTGTTATATAGCCTTTAGGCCTAGAAGAGAGAGGAATTTATTAGTTGCATGGTTTTCCTCCTAGATAGAGAATACCTCTATGGTGTTCGATAGGCACTTATTTCCTAGATGCCCCTTAATGCATCTATGGAAAATGATATCTAGTGCCCTTTCCACTTCCTCCTACTTCCTTTTGATTTTTCCATTTGAAAGGAAAATGTATGCAAAATTTCGCTCTTGAAATATTCCAACATACTTTGTATCTCATGTTTAATGGTTGAGGTGGAGGGAGAAGAGTTAACTAGGCCTTGACTGGACATTCCCATTTTCCTACAAGCTCGCGAATGGTTCTTGAATATTGTATTTATGTCATCATAGGTCAATTGGTAAATATATCCTCTGGATAGAATATTAAGGGTCTACAATATATTCTCCCTAATTCATCGGAGGAGAAATTCAATATCAAGGGTACAATTATCCCTTCTATAATTTATTTGGAACCTTCCTTCATAGTATTCCAAGGACCTATATGGCCCTAGCATCATCCTAAATATTTCTTATTTTGTCTCCTTATACCAACAATAATCATTTTACTTATCATTAAAGGCTTACTGCACTTGTGCCCAAGTAGCGATGTTGCCTCCAGTAGACTCATAAACTAGTGCAAGGCTACATTGTTGAGGGTGAAGGGAAAAAAAATTAACTTATATTCATAAGAGGTGTTGGAACTCCTCGAGACAACCCCTGAGCTATTAGAGGACCGGAGCCTAGGACATCTTAAAATCAAATGATTATGGTATCACTGTGTGGTTTTCTCTATGTTACTTGATTGAGATGATTCACAGAGTAATGGTTTAGGAATGATGAAGGTTCTTGATACTAATATCATGTAGACATAAACATTGAGAATGTGCTTCAAGAAGATATATTTAATTTTAAGGCATCGACAGGGCCAAACAGAAATTAATGAGCATAAATTTACTTAAAAGTGCAATGTAGTGAAGAATTCAAGGAATAATTCTGATGATCCTTGTCTTAAGCAATATAAGAATCAAACTCTCCAATAATTATAAGAAATATGATAGACTAAAAACATGTGAAGACAACATTCCACGGAGCATTATTTAAGGTTTCATACAACTTTAAAGAATGAGTGTTATCCTTCCTCTACGAGAACATAAAAAATTTCATGAAATTAAAGCAGTTAGATCGACTGAATTTTACACGTGGAATCTGAGAAATAGCATATATCAAATGACTGATAAAAATGAACTGAAGAACTACACATACATGCTGCTCATCAATTCAAGTGGAATCTAGTTGATAGTAAGTTTCGTATTATAGTAGCCTGAAAATAGCTTCCCAAAATATACATTTCACAACACAAAATTCTTATACATGGCAAGTAATAGATAAGACCAACGACTTAGAAAACATTCAAAAATAGTTGTCTGTCTTTAATTTTTCTTCTTATATACAATTTCTTATGGGATTTTCTCCCTATATTCCTTCTTGATATTACAGTACATTCACATAATAAAAAATGCAGCGTGCTCCGAGTGCCACTCTCTAACAGTGTTAGGTCCCTATATTACTAGTTTAGTCCCTTATTGTTATTAGTGTATCCCCCTTATTGTTATTGTTGTACCCTTGTAACCCCAATATTGTTATTATTGTACCCTTACATTATTATTGTTAGGTTGGCTAGGATTATATTGTGGGCCCATGGACTCCTATATATAGAAGGAGGTTTTCGTCATTTGTATCATCCAAGAATTGTTCATCTATGTAGTGTAAAGGAGGTTTCCCCCTCGAAATGGCTTGTTTATAAGGTGCTTATCTCTCTTTTCTTCTACTTCGGGAGCTAGTTTCATAACATTTTGTATTAGAGCTTTGGATTCTATGGTTTTGCTGCTCCAAAAAGACCATCATGGAATTTTTGCTATAAATTTTTTTATACGAAGTTTCAGAAGTTGAAATGGTTACATATTGAAGAAAAAATCCTGAGGAATGTCATGGAAAAATTTCAGATCATGGTTAGGAATATTTTCGAAGATATGATCTGTGCAATTTAGATATTTTCGCAGACTCTTGAATTTAACCTAAACAGGTCATCATGGAATTTTTTCTATAATGTTTTTTCTACAAGGGTTGAGAAGCTGAATTTTTTACAGAGTGAAGGCACAATCCTGAGGAACATCACGGAAAAATTTTAGAGCTTGATTCTTAATTTTTTCAGAGATAGGGTCTATGGAATTTAGGGAATTTTCAGGCTCCCGAATTTCATCTCAAAGTGGTGACCGTGGGAAAATTTTCATAACTCTCTCTCTGAGCATTGTATCAGAATTATGTAAAAAGTGGCCAAAATTACACAGACTGTAGTTTCCTGTGTATAAATTTCAGAGCCGAAGGAGGAAACAGTGACACATGGCATGATGTACAAGGTTGCTCTACTGAACCAGTCCATAATTAGGTCATTGTGGGATATTTCACATAACTTTTTTTTGAAGAATCCAAATCAGATTAGGCCTCTGGAATTTGAAATAAGAATTTTAATGCTACTACAGCGCCTAGTTTGAGATATTGAAGATTTGAAATCATAGAGATAATTCAGTTTCAATATTGAGCTCCTCAAAATCAAGAAAAATGTGTGTATTTTTTTGAATTACATAAGTCTCATTTGAAAAAATTAGTTTGAATTTATTCCAAGGATACATTGAAGAATAGATATCCATATTGGGTTCTAAAATTCCTCCTAAAAAGAATTCAACACCCATTAAGCCTTCAGAAGGCTCTACTATGACTCATGAAGAAGAATAAATGAAACATGACATATCAAAATTACAAGAGAAAGTGCACCAAATTTCGCTATCGCAAAGAGAAACAAAAAATGAAATGGATGTTTTGAAGAAAAGTGTGGAAACTAATATGGTTGGTTTGAACAAAGGTGTGGAAGTTAAGATGAATGGTTTGGAAGCTAAGATGGATGGCATGAAAGTTGGCATGGAAGATAAGATGGATGACATGGAAGCTAAGATTGATGAAAAAATGAAAGACAATGTTGAAAGCATGAAGAATGATCTAAAAGTAGACATCGAAGGTTTGGGAAATTTGATACAAGAAATGTTTCCTAATGGCGAAAATATAGTAGAGGAAACTCATGATGAGAAAAAAAAAATGTTAACCATGATTTCATAAACTCTAATGTGGGATGAAAGAACCACCATATTCCAAAGATCGATATGAGGAACTTTTATGGAATGGATCTTGTAACATGGATACTATAGAAGGAGAAATATTTTGATCTCAGTAATGTGAAAAATACACAAAAGCTACACATTGCAACTTTACATTTAGAAAAAAATACATTTTTATGGTATCGATGGCTTTTCTCTCCTAAAAAAATGATCACTTGGTCAATTTTTACAGAATAAATGATAGCACATTATGAGGATACAAAAGAAACACCTTCTTTAGCTAATTGATAAATCTCAAACAAAAGGGTTTAGTTGTAGAGCACGTTGAGGACTTCAAAAAATTGAATATAAGGGTAACTGATATTCCAGAGGAACACAGTATTCATGTCTTCATAGGGACTTTAAAGGATAACATCCAACATGAATTTTTTCTTTGGGAACCTAATTCATTGGAAAAGGCATTCAAGTTGGCAAGAAAAATTGAATGTAAAATTATGGAAAAAAGGAAGCCTACCACTCACATATATAAAGATGGAAGTGTTTCTACTCCTAGACTGCCACATCCTACAAGGTTGACACCGTCACACCATAAAAATTGGAAAAAGAAAGAGCAAAAGGGCTTTGCTATAGTTTTAATAGAAAATACAATAAAGGTCATAAGTGTGCTGAGAAGAAATTGACAAGAATATTTAAAAGAAGATGATATACACCAGGAACCAACCCTAGAAGAAGAAGAAATGAGTCTATCATGTAATGCATTGGCAGGAATTAACAGTCCTCAAACTCTCAAGATAGAAGGATGTATCAAAAAGAAAAAGGTAATAGTGCTGATTGATTCAGGTAGTACCCATAATTTTATTCATTGTAGGGTAGCGAAGGAATTTAATTGTTTCCTATACCCAGCACCAAAATGTCAAGTGATGGTTTCAAATGGAGGAACTATAAATTTCTCTGGAAAATTCCATAATATCAAGCTAACCATGGGGGAATATGTATTGAATAGTCTAATGTTTTCCATTCCAATGGGAGGTGATGATGTTGTACTAGGAGGACAATGGTTACAATCTTTGGGGACGGTAGCTTTTAATTTTCAAGAACTTTTCTAGATTTTTTTTTTCAGAAGGAAAGGAAGTTGAACTATGGGGTATCGTAGGGAAGCTGGGAAATATAATAAGCTCTAATGTCATGTCAAAGCTTCTGAAGAAAGAACAACAAGGTGTGATTGTACAATTATGCTCACTAGAAGTTCCAACATCAAAATCATCTATTTCTGTAGATCTCCAAAAAGTTTTGGACAATCATTCCAAGGTGTTTGAAACTCCCAAAGGAATCCCACATATTCGTGATCAAGATCATGCTATTCATTTGATTCCAGGAATTTTTCCTCCAAAAATCAGGCCTTATAGATATCCTTATGTCCAAAAGAGCGAAATTGAACGTATGATTGCAGAAATGTTAGAGGTTGGTATAATTCAACCTTGTCAAAGTTCTTTCTATGCTCTAGTAGTATTGGTACACAATAAGTATGGATCATGGCGCATGTGCCCAGATTATAGGGAGCTCAATAATCTCACGATTAAAGATAAATTTCCCATTCCTGTGATTGATGAATTATTGGATGAATTACATTGAGAAGTTTATTTTACCAAGTTGGATCTCCATTCAGGATTTCATCAAATTAGAATGAAGTCTAAAGATATTTTGAAAACAACATTTCGAACTAGTGAGCATCATTATGAATTTTTGGTCATGTTTTTTGGCCTTACCAATGCACCTTATACATTTCAAGGGTTGATGAATTCCATTTTCAAACCCTTTCTTAGAAAATTTCTACTAGTATTTTTTGATGATATACTAATCTACAACAGGTCTTGGAAGGATCATGTTCAATATGTTGACAGGGTGCTCAAGCTATTGTAGGAGAAACAATTATATGAAAAAACATCCAGATGTTTCTTTGGAGTAAAAGAGGTGGAATATCAAGGCCATATTGTATCTCACGATGGTGTTAAGGTAAACCCTAACAAAATTAAAGCGATTAAGGAATGGAAAGTCCCCACAACCATAAAGAAGTTGTGAGGATTTCTCGGGCTAACAAGGTATTATCACAAGCATTTTAAGAATTATAGGAGAATAGCAGAACCCCTAACAACATTATTGAAGAAAGATGCATTTTCATGGACTCCTAAAGAAACTAAGGCCTTTGAACATATTAAAGAGGCAATGTTCCTAGAACCGGTCTTAGCTATGTGAGACTTCACAAAAATCTTTATTGTGGAATCTGATGTCTCAAGAAATAGAATTGGTGTTGTTTTAATGCAAGAAGGAAGACCCATTGCTTTTGAAATTCATCCAATCAAAGGAAAGTATTTACAAAAAGCTATTTATGAGAAAGAAATGTTAGCAATACTATATGCACTAAGGAAATGGTGACCTTACCTAATGGGAAGACACTTCAAGGTGAAAACTAATCATGATAGTGTTAAAAACTTTTTGGAACAAAGATTATCATGAGGAGAGAAAAAAAAATGGGTCACAAAGATGTTGGGTTATGACTTTGAAATAATCTACAAAAAAAGGAAGGTAAATAGTATTGCAGATGCACTCTCAAGAAAGAATGAAGAGGTGGAAACATTTCTTTATGCCATTTCTATTATCCAACCAGATTGGATAACCGAAGCAAGGGATGAATAGAAGAAGGATGAAGAAGTGTGGAAACTAATTCCGAAAGTTGCAGCAAGATCCTAGTACATATGATACATTTAGTTGGAAAAATTATTCCTTATGGTACAAAGATCGCTCATATGTTTGTAAGAATTCCCAACTAAAACAAAATATTCTTTTGGAATTTCACACTTCTCCTTTAGGAGGACACTCAGGATTTTTGAAAACTTACCATAGGGTGAAGAAATAATTTTTTTGGGATGGCCTTAACTCTGATATTCAAAATTTTGTGGTGGAATGTTTGGTTTGTCAGCAAAATAAAGTTGGGACAATTAAGACCCCGAGTCTTCTACAACCTTTATCCATTCCAAGTCAACGTTGGGAGGAACTTTCAATATATTTTATCATAAGTTTACCTAAGTCCGAACGAAAGAGTGTCATCATGGTGGTTGTTGATAGAATTACAAAGTATGCACACTTTTGTGCATTATCTCATCCATTTAAAGCAGGTATAGTTGCTACTACATTTATGGACATAATTCAAAATCTACATGGAAACCCAAAGATTATTGTGAGCGACAGAGACCCCAGTTTTACTGGAAATTTTTGGATGAAGTAATTTTCTTGTTTGGGTACTCAATTAGCTCATAGCTCATCTTATCATCCTCAATTTGATGGTCAAAATGAGATAGTGAATAAATGTTTGTAAGGATATATTCATTGTTTTGTATGTAATAAACAAACACAATGGGTCAAGTCGTTACCTCTCGTTGAATGGTGGTATAACACTTCCTTCCATACTGTAGCAGAAATGACCCCATTTTTGGCACTTTATGGATATCATCCACCATCCATCACACCATATTTAAGATAATTCTAAGGTTAAATAAGTGGAAGATCACATCGAGCATCAACAACAAGTTCTCCAACTCTTAAATGATAACCTGGCACAAAATCGAATGAAACAATAGGCAGATCAACATCGCAGCTAGAGAAGTTTTGATGTCGGAGACTAGGTAATTTTATGGCTAGAACCATACAAACAAATGTCCCTCAATCAACCTAAGAAGGATAATAAGTTATCACCAAATTACTATGGTCCTTACAAGTTGTTGAAAAAGGTTGGTACTATGGCATAAAATTGGAGCTTCATGCTTCTTTGCGAGTGCATCCAGTTTTCCATGTTTCATGCTTAAAGAAGGTTGTACATGAAAATATTCTAGTTCAAACAATATTTCTAGAACTTGATGAGGAAGGAAAATTCATATTGTAACCTGAACCGGTCACAGAAACAAGAAATCGATAGCTACGAAATCAATCAATTTCAGAGTATCTCATAAAGTGGAAGAAATTACCCACTGAAGATTCTACATGGGAGGATGAGAATTTTATACAGAAGCACCCACAGCTACTCAAGCATTGAGGACAACACTTTTTTGAAGGAGAGGGGCATGTTAGGTCCCTATATTAATAGTTTAGTCCCTTACTGTTATTAGTGTAGCCCCCTTATTGTTATTGTTGTACTCTTGTAACCCCAATATTGTTATTATTGTGCCCTTATATTATTATTGTTAGGTCGGCTAGGATTATATTGTGGGCCCATGGAATCCTATAAATAGAAGGAGGTTTTGGTCATTTGTATCATCCAAGAATTGTTTATTTATGTAATGTAAAGGAGGTTTCCCCCTCAAAGTGGCTTTTTTATAAGGCGTTGATATCTCTTTTCTTCTATTTTGGGAGCTAGTTTCATAACAAATAGAAAAAAAAAATTAAAGTATCGGCAGTGAAATTGTTATTTCACCCTTCAAACAAAGTAATCAATAAAATTAATATATATATATATGAAGGCCACATGGGCCAAATCCTGAAACATCTATCTATTCTAGCAAGGGGTTATAGAGGGTCCTAAGTGTCATGGGCGTAGTAGAGTGATACTCATTTAATATTATACCTTACCATTTACTTTTCGACCTTAGGCAGGTAGTACCCACCATGATTTTAAGTGGGTCGGGAAAGCCTTCGGAGATTTTGGCAATCCCCCTGTGGAGCGCCTCTGATTAGCTAGCCCGTCTGCTGACATGACCCATTCTAGGGGGTTGGCTTCATCCTCTGCCTGTGGCTTGGTAGCCAACATAATGCACCACCATGGTCAAGTGTTTGCACTGCGTAGTGCCTGCATGTAGTGGTGAACCCTGGTATTGCACCAAGAGTGTTGCAACTCCCAGGGACTCCCATACTTTACTTTATCAACCCGGGGTTCATACAAACTTGAAGGTAACAGTGCTATATACATAACAGATGCACTCTTTTCATTTCATCCTCTTTTTCTTTACGAAAGGGTGTTATTTCTTAAACTATGATAAAAATTTAAAAATAAGTTGCTGAATGGAAATGACAGAAAGGAAACCAATTTAACTTGCTGAAAATAAATGGCAGAAATGAAACTAATTCTAAACTACACTTATCTTGGAAAAATGGATAAATCAACTCTAATTATCCTATGGCCTATCTATCATTCTACCACTCATGCAAATAAGCTACCCGTGACTTAATTTTAATTAAAATGAGTGTTCATTTTGGAGCTCGGAGGGAAGAAAGTGCTAAAGAGGCTAATGGAGGTCTTAACACATGAAATAAGGTTTAGAAGTGAAAAGTGGGCATTTAAACCTTATAAAAATTTATAATATGGCGCAGAAAGGACTTTGGAGAGGAATAATGTGAAATATGCGATGCCACAATCACAATATGGTAAAATTAAAGGGATAGTGGAAAGGTTGTTCGAGAGTGGGAGTGAAGTGCAATGAGGTAAGTCTTTCAAAGTACGATTTGCAATTTCAAAATATCACAGTCAGAAAAAAGAAGTGGTAAGTCTTGAAAAAATAAGAAGGAAAAGGTGCGAAATGTAATGTGCAATGCAGCGGATTTATCTTATTAGCAAAACAAGTGGTAAGTGATAAAGTAAAAAGGGAAATGATGGGATTTACGATTTATGATTTCGCAATATCGCAATCCGTGAAAAAAAGTGGTCAGTCTTGAAAAAATGGAAAAGGTGCGAAATGCGATTTGTGATGTGCAATGTGGAGTGGCGATGTTAAGGTGGGGCTGATATCGTGATCGAAATTCAGAAGTGATAAGTGTTAAAGGAAACAAAGGAAAAGGTTGAGATGAGCGCTTTGCGATGCGGTGAATATCACAATCAACATCAGGAAGTGGTAAGTGTTAACTGGAATAATGTAAACCATGCGGAGTGTGAAATGTGAAGTATGGTAGTGAGGATTTCAGGGAGGAAGGCGTAGGTCGAGTTTTTGATGGTTTTTGAATGGTTTTTACGTGTTTTCCATTAAAAACGATAAGGTAACCGTAAATGGAAACAAACAAAGGAATAAGGTGGGCTGAAGGGCTTAAGTGTGTTTAGGGAAAAATGTAGGGTGCAATAGTGAAAATAAGTGGAAAGCAAGAGGGAATGGAGGCGCAGCAGCAGTGCTTAGAAGTGTAACACACCTACAGATTCATGTACGAAAAGAAGACAAAAATGCGTGATCAAAACAATGAAAGAGAGACTCAGACTTGATAATGCAGTCTCTTCCCTAAAATCAAACATAAATAATTTTTTTTCCTCTGGGAAGGTCTACCTTGCTCGAACTCTATTGATAGAGATGAGAGGGGGAGGCTTTAACACACATTTTGGAAATTTTCCTCTATTATACTACTCACAAGCAAATGAAACTACAACAGCCTAATGAAAGAAAAACTAAACATCAACTTGAAACTATTAAAGGCAGAACTAATTGAATGACAAAAGGTGATGCAAGAGCATGAAGCTCGAGGGATAAAAAACTTCATTTTTTATTCCAAAAATACAAAAAAAGTTTACAAGCAAAGGAGTGAGTTTCTTTAGCTGGAAATTGTTGTTTTAGTAGATAGGAATTGAACTATTCCTTAGGGATTTGAACTACTTTGTATTAGATCCATTGTATTTATTTTTAGTTAAGAATTTTAGGAAGAATATTGAGCAGAGGGATTTAAGGCCAAAATTAGAAAATTTGATCTCTTTGAGTGAGATCTAACTGATTGTGAAACAATATATGTATGTAATTTGAATGCATTGAAATGGATTTTGACAGTGGAAGCACAAACAACAAAAAAATGGTATATATATCTGAAAAATCTGGTCATAAGTGTCAAATCCGAGAGGTATTATATTTTTCCATTGAAATATTATTGACATTGTAGGATCCTAACTGTGAACTTGATGTAATCAAATTCTCTGCATATTTATTTATATCTGAACATATTATAAACTAGCCTGGTTTGGCATTAAACATATGAGCGAGATTCCTTATGGCAGGTGTTTGAGGTTCTTTGTAATTTTTTATTCTTGCAGTATTAATTCAATGTAATTAAAATCAATTTGAAGAGGCATTGAACTCCATAAGTTAGTACATAATATAAAAAATCAAACTCTGTTGTCAGTTTGTCTTCCGTAAAATTTAAGGGACATTTCCTTAGAATGTCAAATCAGCCAGAGTTGAAAAAAAAGTAACCTACTATTCGTTGGATCTACTTGTAGTGTTAAATTGGTGATGTTGAGAAAGTTGATATCACTGAGTAGTAAGAATCTGGTGGAGTTAAAAATGAGATCACTGTAATGTTTAAGATGACAGAAGTGACAATTGTCTAATCTTCGATCAATGGTTACCGCAATTAAAATTGCAAGGACTTTAACCTTCTGAATGGACCCAATGTTTTATAAATTTAGTTTAATTAACTAAATTGACCATCCGACAACATTTTAAATCTGATGGCCATCACATTCAGCTTGAAGATCTAACTACTATTGCATAACTAGATGCGCAGAGGTTAAGGTGAAAATTGGATGCGATAGAATTATAGACAGGGTTTTAATGTGGTGTGAAATCCATCTTTAAATCAACATTATGGATGATTTTTATTGATTTCTGCATTTTATATAAGTTATTCATTTATGCTTCTGCCACTTATGAAAAGATTATAAAGTGGGTTTTTTTTAAATTGTTTTGGGTTTTGTTGAAAATAAAATTAGAAGTTTAATGACTGATACTCCAAAGATAATTGAAGACATTCCACCAGAATTAGAAGACATAGTTTCCATATTTGAGAGTTTATCACTTACACCTACATCTAGACCACCATTAGTGGTATTAGAGCAACCTTTAGACACTGAAACAGATCTCAAAGGTTAGGAAAAGAAATCCAACATGGCTTATAGATTTTGAAGAGGAGGTGGTGCTGGTCGAAGAACAGGAATACAAATTTCAAATGTTGAAGTCGTGGAGGTTATGCAATAGATGTAAGATATATTAGAAGAAATGGAAATGGGAAATAAACGAGATGCAGATGTCAGAGATGTCACCAAGCCTGAAGTTGAATCTGCAGAAGAGGGAGAACCTGCAGAAGTTAATGTTGAAATGAAATTTTGTAAATCAGTGTTGGGATCCACATCTAAACCCAGAATTGAGGTTTTAGTTTTTAGAGGAAGCTTAAATCCAAAGGAATTGATAGATTGGGTTAATGACATGGATAATTTCTTCGATTGTGAAGAAATGGATGAAGGAAAAAGAGTGAAATTTGTTGTCACAAATTTCAAGGACATGCAGTGCTTTAGTGGGATGGAGTGCAGGAAGAAAGAAGGAGACTTGGTAAGAAGACAATAAAGAATTGGAACAGGATGGTGGCAAAGATGAGAGGTAATTTTTTGCCAAGTGATTATCAGCTTTCATTATTTGGACAATTGCAGAATCTTAGACAGAGATAAATGAAAGTCAAAGAATACATAGAGGAATTTTACAAAGTAAGCATATGAGCAGGAAAAATTCAAGATACAGTCGAGAAGATTGGAAGATATATTAATGGTCTCAGAATGGAGATCCAAGATGAGATAAGTATGTTGTATCCTAAAATAGTGGAAGAGGCTTATCAGATGGCCTTGAAGGCTGAAGAAAAACTCATAGGGAAGCAATCTACCAGAAGTAGAGGTAATTTCTAAGGAAAAGGAAGTCAAGGTGGTAGAGGAAGATCTACAACACCGAGAGAAGGAGCTAGCAGCATCTCAAGTCAGCATACACACATAGAAGGTGATGTAAGTGGGAGAAGGATTTTTTCCAGAAGAAGAGGAGGCAGAGGCAAAGGAAGAGAAATCAAGTGTTATAGATGTAATAAGCTTAGACACAGGGCTTATGAATGTCCAGAGAATGTGGGGACAAATCATAGAAATGTAATTGTTGCTCAGAATGAAGAGGAAGCAGAAAAAACTCCAGAAGCAGTAAAAGTGTCAGAAGTAGAAAATACACCAAAGCAAGGAGAATATTTGGTAGTTAACAATTTTTTGTTAAAACCAACAAAGGAAGTTGTTAAACTAGCACAAAGGGAAACTTTCTTTAGAAGTGTGTGTAAAGTTCAAGGAAAATGTTATTAAATGGTAATTGATAGTGGCGGCGCTGATAATTTGGTTTCTATAGAAGTGGTGGAAAAATTGAAATTGAAGACAAAGAAACATCCAACACCCTACAATGTGTCATGGCTTCAGAAAGGACATCAACTGTTAGTGAAAGAATAGTGTGAAGTGGAATTCCAGTTGGGTAGCTAAAAAGATAAGATTATGTGTGATGTAATGCATATGCATGTATGTCACATATTGATGGGTATACTGTGGCAGTATGACAGAGGAGCTATGCATGATGGGAAAAAGAACACATACAAGTTTTGTAAATATGGTATCAATCATACATTGTTTCCGATAGAAGAAGAAGATGCATAAAAAAGAGGACTTGATTCAATAGCTATGTTACTAAGTGGAAAAGACTACCTACAACAGATTGAAGATGATGAGGTAAACTTTGCATTAATTTGAAAACCCAAGGTAGTAATTACTTCCACTAAAAATTTTTATTTACCAATTGAAATTCAAGAGATGTTGGAAAATTATTGTGATATCATTGTAGATGATTTGTCGGATGAATTACCGCCAATTAGAAAAATCAGCCAACATATAGATTTCATTCCAAGAGAAAATTTTCCAAATAAAGCAGCATACAGGATGACTCCTACAAGAATGAAGAAATCAAAAAGCAGGTGCAAGAGATGTTAGATAAAGAACTGATCAGAGAAAGTTTGATTCCTTCTGTAGTACCAACAATGTTGACTCCAAAAAAAGATGGAGCTTGGAGAATGTGCACTGAATCAAGAGAAATAAACAAAAAAAAATCAGGTATAGATTTTCTTTACCCAAAATTGAAGATTTGATGGATTGCTTAAGTGGGACAAGATATTTTACAAAATTGGATTTAAAGAGTGGCTATCATCAAATTAGGATAATGAAAGGCAATGAAAGGAAAAAACTTTTAAAACAAATGAAGGATTGTATGAATGGATGGTAATGGCATTTGGATTATCAAATGCTCCTAGTACATTTATGAGGCTTATGAATGAAGTGTTGAAGGAATTTATTGGTAAATTTGTAATAGAATATCTGGATGATATATTAATTTACAGCAATTCTAAAGAAGAACACCTGAGACATATAATTTATGTCTTAAGGAAGTCACATCAGGAAACGTTGCTGTAAATTTAAAAAAGTGTTCATTCATGAAGGAAGAGTTGGTATACTTAGGATTTGTCGTTTCTGCTGATGGATTGAAGATGGATCCAGAGAAGATAAAGGCAATCATAGAATGGCCTTCACCCAAAAGTGTTTTTGAGGTAAGAAGCTTCCATGGTCTTGCTAGGTTTTATAGAAAATTCATAAGGAATTTTAGTAAGATCAATGCTCCTATTATTGAAACCATAAATAGGGATAAACAACCATTTAGATGGACTGATGAAGAAGAAAAAATTTCCACTTGTTGAGAAGAAAGATAACAGAAAAATCCATTTTAGTTTTTCCCGATTTTAATAAACCTTTTCAAGTGAAATTTGATGCCAGTGGAGAAGTTATTGGAGTTGTGTTAACTCAAGAAGGAATCCCTGTAGCTTATTTCAGTGAAAAATTGAATCAGACAAGAAGGAAATATTCTTCTTATGACAAGGAATTTTATGCAGTTGTGTAGTCATTAAAGAAGTGGAGACATTACTTGATGTGTACATAGTTTGTGCTTTATTCAGATAATCATGCATTGCAGTACATTATGCAGCAGCCAAAACTAAATCAAAAACATGAAAAATGGGTAGAGTATCTTGAGAGTTTCAATTTTGTATTGAGACACATAAATGGCCAATCAAACAAAGTAGCATATGCCTTAAGTATAAAAACAATTTTAGTTCAAGAAAGTCAAATTCAAGTGTTGGGTTTTGATTTTCTTAAAGAATTGTATAAAACAAATTTGGATTTTAAAGAGCGTAATGTTCCAAATTTTTATGGAAATTTAAATTTTGTTAATTTTATGTGAGAAATGAATAAAATGGGTATTAGAACCATAATTTTCATGATTAGAGAATAAAAATCCTCTAATTATGAAATAGGATCATGTTTGGGTTGTATTTCACACCTCCATGTGTGAAAGGAGGTTTTTGCATGAAGGTTAGGCCAAGGTGGACCAAGTCAAACTGCGTTGGCATGAGTTGGAAAGCACAAAGTGGGACAACGTAGGAGGGAAAATTCTAGAGGAAGGGAAACCCTAATTCTAAGTAGGGTCCATGAAGGGAGGCTCACTTGTTTAAAAGAGGAGCAAGGCAGCCATTGAGAATCTTTGATCATTTTACATTTGAATCTTGGAGACTTGTTGCTGCCTCTTGTTGTTCAACAGAGTTGTAGTGCCTCTGGGCATGACAGAGTCCTGTTTAGGATTTCCTCTCCTTCTTGAGGAGCTCATGAAGGATTGAAATCCATTCCCCATATTCTTGCATTCAGGCCATAGCTTCAGCCATCTACATCAGTTCATTTTCTGTAGCAGACAATGTGCAATGTTGGAGGGTGCTACTGGGGAGGTTTCCACACACCATCTGGAGCTAGTTTTTCAGAGGAAGGAGGTTCCATCCCCTGGGAGATCAGAAAAGGTGGTTCTTGAGCATATCCCACCATATTTGGCATCATTCCAACCACATTCCATCATTGGCAGTGCAGTCCCTCTCTTAGACAGCATTCTCCTTGGTGAATATTTGTTGTGAGGGATTATCTGGCATTTTGGAGGATGAAATCTTGATGAAAGGATCAAAATTTCATTTCAGATTTCCATTGGAGGAGGGTTCTTCATTATTTGTATCCATTTCAGCCTTCTCCATGTATTTCTAGCTCTTGAGTTGCAACAGCTACTGCAACTCCGACATTTTTGCATTATAGCATTTTTTCATAGATTTCAGCCAATCCTCTTAAAGGATTGTTGTATTGTATTTTCAGGGGTTGAGATCTTGCTCCCCCTTCTTTATTTGAGCCCACATTGTTATATCTTTGTATTTTCATCATTTATTCAGAATTTCCTCTCTAAAACTGCGCAATCATGGCCTAGGGATTTCTTATGCAGTAGTGTATTTTCATATTTGCATGTACAGGTTTCTTGAGGCTTCTAGTGCCTTGCTTGAGTGATCATTCCCTCAAGGATTTGTATTATTATTTGCTGCTATGTCTCAATATGATGGCCATTGGATTCTCTGACATTTCATGTGTATAAGAATCATTGCTATTTTCCATTTGATGTATTTGTTATTGCTGTAGCTGCAATGTTGGGGTCATCTTAAGAGATTCCCAATCTTGTTGTTTTTCCCTCTTGGGGATATTGTCCCTTGACAACACTCTATAGAAAGAGTCTGCTAGTGGGCCAGGTAGCCTCTGGAGCTCATCCTTTGTTCAAAGGTGACAAATCTAGTAAATGCCCCTATAGTCCATCTCTGGAATAGATTTTCTTTTTCGATTGACAATGTTTCTGAAAAAGGAACATTACAGTGGTATCCAAGCATCGAAGTTGGCGTAGCCTATGAGTTCGATTTCAAAGGAGAATAATGAAGAATATGAGCCTGATCTCATCTATTTTTGGAATAAAGAAGAGCCTCCCTAAGGAGGAGGGGAAGCAAAGTGGAGAAAAGGAAGGTCCATGCACTTCCTATTCTCTTGAAGACCAGCATGGGAGATGCTTGGATTTTCAGATCTTAAGCAAGTACCTGGGTAACTATAAACCCGATTCTGCAGCATTCAGGGGAGCTACAATGTTCCCACGGTCTATTCAGTAGATGGAGGAGAGAATGCCCTATTGGAAAGAAGAAATCAAAGGCAATAGGCCTCTATTGTCTACATTTGATGGGGTTAGTTCAGCTAGAGCTTGGGTGAAGAAGCTGGAGGCATTTTTATTGTTGCATCGAGTGGTAGAAAGGAAAGAAGTGGATATTACAGTGCTGCACTTGGAGGAGCAACCTTCAACATCCATGGATGGGGCAGCCATTGTATGGGAGGGAGAAGCCTTTTCAGCCACACAAAGTCATCCCAAAACCCACCAAGGTATGAGCAAAGTTCCACATTTTACTTCAGCAATTAATCTTAAGGATGGTGGAATTTCATATGAAGAGGTCCAAGGATCAAATCACGTGGCCACTTTAGGGCTTCATGATTACATTTTGCTATGCAAAGGGTTCAAGGTGAAGATGAGCTCTCATCCTCACACACCTTTGATGAGTCACATTCAGCCTTTAAGGTGGGAGTGTGAACTTTTGGAACACGAAGTGAACCATAACACCTCCATAGAAAATCATGAAACAAATTATGAACTGGAGGAGAGGACCGCTTCTACACCATTGGAGGAATTGGCAGCGCTGTTGAACATGGGTGGAGAGGATACATCACCTCCATTACATTTGGATCCTCATAGATCTAACATAGTCATGGGTGAGAGGCCTTTCCTAAGATGTGTCCAAGGAGATGCATTTCAAACTCTCATGAAATGCAAGGAGCAAGATCTGGTTTGGGAGGATGGTGACCCTCATGGGAGGAGTACCAAAAGAATGGAGAAGAGATGGTAGGATGTTTACATCATTGAGCAGCAATGAGAAGGCATATTTGGAGCTGATATGATATATATATCAGTCATGATACCTTCATCATTTGAGGTACATGATGTAAGCATAAGGAGGTAGCAAGCACTTGAGTTGCTTAGGATTGATGGGAGAGAGCACAAGAAGATTTTCTCTCATATGATTGATGGTGTTGTAGGAGTAGAGGAGGGCACTCTCATAGTGAAATAGGATTAATCCTTAGGTAGGATTAATTGGAAGGCATTTCCCTCTTGGGAGAAGCTTCATATTTGCGGGAGCATCACCATAATTGTTTTTGACAAGGAGCATGTCAAGGATCAAAGTTTAGCATGGGCAAGAGCCTTTTTGGATGGGCTCACAACACTTTCATTTGGGAGGAGGATCACATGCATAGATCCATCTATCAAGTCACTTCCAGCCCATGGTAAGATTCTTGTGTGTACCTTCATTTATTTACATACTCTTATCATTATGATGCAGTGCAAGGCTTCTCAAAGGGGCAGACTTTCCATGTTGCTACATGAGAAAAATCGGGCCAAACCATGTGATGGAGAAAACCATATTTTACATGGCCTTGGGCAAGTGTTACCTTCTATGTATGTTCATAATTTATATTCAGCCATTTATCATGCATTATCATATGTAAGAACATACATTGTTATTCATGAGCTGAAAAACAACTTGCCATATCATTTCTTAAAGTAGCAGTTTGGGAAAATGCGTTGTGACCACTTGGGAGACTATTGGTACATCTTTGCACAATATTAAAACTTCATTACTTGCCTCATTTTATTGCTAATTCTGGTCTCCTTGGGTGATATTTCTGTTATCTCAATGGAGGACATGATCACAGGAGAGACACATGGGATGAATGTGTCCCTGATGAGGAAGGACTCACATATTTTCTGCGGTACATGTTCTAAGAGGAACATGAGAGGAGGCATGGCTACAGCCACACATTTGCTTACTTGTGGGGTGAGACATGGGCTTGGTAATGTTATCCATCCATTTTATGTATATGGGTAGGTATTTGACCTTATGTTGTTGATTCACTTATCTATTTACTATTTAGTAGTAGATGTGATAGTTGTTGTGCAATACTTGCCATGTTATTTTCTACAGTTGCAATGGATGAGGTTGCATTGTGACCCTTTGAGGCAATTCTTTCATATTTCTGCACATGGTATAACCTACAGTAAACATTTCATGGGGAATTCTATGGTGATCTTCTCCTATTCATCATAGATGACATGTCTTGGGCCAGCTAGATTATCATTGATGGAGGAGAGATTCTTGGGGATTACTCTTCATTTTTCCATTTGAGGGAAAAAAATTCGCATCCCATGATCAATACATACTCTACACCTATCATAAGTGTGGAGGAGGATAGCAAGGGGTAGACTATAAATATTTCCATGATCAAATTTCATCCCACCTTCATTTTTGGAGCTCAAGGTGGAGGGAGATTTTCCATGAGTTGCCTTGTTGGGAGGGAGCTTATTATTATTTTTTTCATGATTGATGGCTTGAGGATGGGAGATTCATATGGGGATGATAAATCCCATTATATATCAGATCTCATTCCTCAAGGAGGCTCCTAGACAGCTCTTTTTTCCTTCATGGATAGTTGTTTCTACATGATAGCTATTTGGGGATGTTCACCCAAAGGCTAGATTTCATATGTTGGAGGGACAATTTGAAGACTTGATTGCTGATATGGCATCCTTTTCTTGAGGAAATCATCACATAAGGATGCTATAGGAGGGAAGAAAGAAACTCAGTCCATCCTTGCAATTTCTTGAGGGCAAGCAATATTTTGAGAGGGGAGGACTGTAATGTTCCAAATTTTTATGTAACATTAAATTTTGTTAATTTTATGTGAGAAATGAATAAAATGGGTAGGAGACCCATTATTTGCACAATTAGAGAACAAAAATCCTCTATGTATGAAAGAGTATCATGTTTGGGTTGGATTTCACACCTCCATGTGTGAAAGGAGGTTTTTTCATGAAGGTTAGGCCAAGGTGGACCAAGTCAAACTGCGTTGGCATGAGTTGGAAAGCACAAAGTGGGACAACGTAGGAGGGAAATTTCTAGAGGAACGGAAACCCTAATTTGAAGTAGGGCCCATGGAGGGAGGCTCACTTGTTTAAAAGAGGAGCAAGGTAGCCATTGAGATTATCTTTGATCATTTTACATTTGAGTCTTGGAGACTTGTTGCTGCCTCTTGCTGTTCAGCAGAGTTGCAGTGCCTCCAGGCACAAGGGAGTTCTGTTTAGGATTTCCTCTCCTTCTTGAGGATGTCATGAATTATTTCAATCCATTCCCCATATTTTTTCATTTATTCCATAGCTTCAACCATCTACATTACCACAGTTTCTGTAGCAGACTGTGTGTAGTGTTGTTGGGTGTTGCTGGGAAGGTTTCCACACACCATCCGGAGCTAGTTTTTCAAAGGAAGGAGGTTCCATCCCTTGGGAGATTATAAAAGGTGGTTCTTGAGCATATCCTACCATATTTTGCATCAGGCCAACCACATTCAATCATTGGCAGTGCAGTCCCTCTCTTAGACAACATTCTCCTTGGTGAATATTTGCTGTGAGGGATTATCCGACATTTTGGAGGATGAAATCTTGATGAAAGGATCAACCTTTCATTTCAGATTTCCATTGGAGGAGGGTTATTCATTTGTTGCAGCCATTTCAACCTTCTCCATGTATTTCCATCTCTTGAGTTGCAGCAGCTACTGCAACTCTGACATTTCTTTATTATAGTATTTTTGCATAGATTTCAGCCAATCCTCTAAAAGGATTGTTGTATTCTATTTTCAAGGGTTGAGATCTTGCTCCCCCTTCTTTATTTGAGCTCACATTGTTATATATTTTTATTTTCATCATTTATGCAGTAGTTCCTCTCTAAAAATGCGCAGTCATGGCCTAGGGCTTTCTTATGCAGTAGTGTATTTTCATATTTGCATGTACATGTTTCTTGAAGCTTCTAGTGCCTTGCTTGAGTGATCATTCCCTCAATGATTTGTATTCTCATTTGCTGATATGTCTTAATATGATTTCCATTGGATTCTTCGTCATTTCATGTGTATAAGAATCACTGCTATTTTCCATTTGATTTATTTGTTACTGCTGTAGCTGCAATGTTGGGGTTATCTTAAGAGATTCTCAATCTTGTTGTTTTTCCCTCTTGGGGATATTGTCCCTTGACAACACTCTATATACAGAGTCTGGTAGTGGGCCAGGTAGCCTCTGGACCTCATGCTTTGTTCAAAGGTAACTAATCCAGTAAATGCCTCTACATTCCATCTCTGGAATAGATTTTCTTTCTCGATTAACAATGTTTCTGAAAAAGGAACATTACAAAGAGGCATTTGAAGCATGCAGTAATCCTGTTTTTTTGGAGAGAAGTAAGTGGCTAGATTTTTTATTGTAAGAAGGTTTTCCGTTTAAAATAAATCAGTTGTGTGTACCAAATTTTTCTATGAGAGAGAATTTAATTAAGGAGAAACATAGTGGTGGACTTGGTGGAGATTTTGGTGCAGACAAGACTTATGTCGAATTGAGTCATTTTTATTTTTGGCCAAAGATGAGATCTAAAGTGGATAAGTATGTACAAAATTGTAAAGTTTGTCAGTATGCAAAAGGAAGAAGTCAGAACACATGTTTTTTTGTTCCATTACCTATTCTGGATAGACCTTGGGATATGGTAAGTATGGATTTTGTTTTGGGTTTACCTAAAACGTAGAGAGGGAATGATGCAATATATGTCGTAGTTGTTAGATTTTTAAAAATGGCACATTTTATTCCATGTTATAAAACCAGTGATGCTACTCGTGTTGCTAATTTGTTTTTCAAAGAGACTGTAAGGTTACATGGGTTACCTAAAAGCATTATCTCTGATAGGGACACCAGATTTTTTGGTCATTTTTGGAGGATATTGTGGAAAAATCTTGGTACTAAACTAAATTTCAGCTCAGTGTATCACCCTCAGACTGATGGACAAACTAAGGTGGTGAACAGAAGCTTGGGTAATATTTTGAGAAGTCTTGTAGGTGAACATCCTAGACAGTGGGATCAGATTTTGGCACAAGATGAATTTGCTTATAATGACTCTCCTAACAGGAGTACATGGCAGAGTCCATTCCATATAGTTTATGGAATGCACCCAAGAGGAGTGTATGAATTGATTTGGGAAAAGCAAAGATGAGAAGCGTTGATGGAGAAGAGTTTGCCTCAGAAATTTGGGCAATACATGAATAGGTAAAACAATAATTATAGGACACCAACATCAAGTACAAGAGGATAGAGGATTTGAAGAAAAGAGAAGTTAATTTTGAGGTTGGAGATTTGGTTGTAGCACACCTAAGGAAGGAAAAATTTCCATAAAGGGCATATAATAAGTTGATTTTTAAGAAAATTAGGCCATGCAGAGTATTGAGGAATTTTTTTGCAAATTCATATAACACTGAATTACCCCCTGACATTGGAATATCTCCAATTTTCAATTTTGCTTATTTGTACAGGTATGAGGACGGAGACATAGGTGATACAGCTAAAGGAAAAGAAGAGATTGATTGGTTGCAACAGTTACCCACAACAAAAATATTGCATCCAGAGAAGATTTTAGACAAAATAGTGTCTAAAAAGACAAGAGGATCATGGGAATACTTTGAGTATTTGATCAAGTGGAAAGATCAACCAGTTGCAGAAGCTACTTGGATGATAACTACCATGCTACAGAAATTGGGTAGTTCTATAGAGGAGTTCATGGATAGAGGCCCATGAATAATTTTGTCCTCAAGAGTCTGATGTAGGAGCATGAAGCTCGAGGGATAAAAAACTTCATTTTTTATTCCAAAAATACAAAAAAAAAAATTACAGGCAAAGGATTGACTTCCTTTAGCTGGAAATCATTGTTTTAGTAGATAGGAATTGAACTAGTCCTTAGGGATTTGAACCACTTTGTATTAGATCCATTGTATTTAGTTTTAGTTAAGAATTTTAGGGAGAATATTGAGCAGAGGGATTTTAGGCCAAAATTAGACAATTCGATCTCTTTGAATCGAATCTAACTTATTGTGAAACGGTAACTGTATGTAATTTGAATGCATTGAAAGATATTTTTACTATGGAAGGTCAAAACGACAGAAATTTGGTATTTATATATATTTCTGAAAAATCTGGGCATGTGTTAAATCCCGGAGGTATTATATTTTTCCTTCAAAATATTATTGAGATTGTAGGATCCCAATTGTGAACTTGACTTAATCGAATTCTCTACATATTTATTTATATGTGAACATATTATAAACTGGGTTGCTTCGACATTAAACATATGAGCGAGATTCCTTATGGCAGGTGTTTTAATTTCTTCGTAATTTTTTATTCTTGCAATATTAATTCGTTGTAATTTGAATGAATTGGAAGAGACGTTGAACTCCATAAGTCAACAGATAATAGAAAAAATAAACTCAGTTGTCAGTTTCTCTTTCGTAAAATTTAAGGGACATTTCCTTGGAATGTCAAATCTGCCAGAGCTGAAAAAAATGAAACCTTCTATCATTGGATCTACTTGTAGTGTTAAATCTAGTGATGTTGAGAAAGTTGAGATCACTGAGTAGTAAGAAATCTGGCGGAGTTAAAAATGAGATCACTGTAAGGTTTAAGAAGACAAAAGAAGATTCAACCATCTATTCTTTGGTCGACGGTTATCAAAATTAGAATTACAGGGAGTTTAACCTTCTGAATGGACACGACGTTTTATAAATTTGGTTTAATTAATTAAGTTGACCATCTGGAAGCCTTTTAAATTTGATGGCCATCGCATTCAGCTTGAAGGTCTAATGACTATCGCATAATTAGATGTATAATGGTTAATGTGAGAATTGGATGCGATAGAATTATAGACAGGGTTTTAATGTGGTGTGAAATCTATCTTTAAATCAACGTTATGGGTGATTTTTATTGATTTCTACATTTTATATAAGTTATTCATTTATGCTTCTGCCACTTATGAGAATATTATAAAGTGGGTTTTTTTTAATTGTTTTTGGTTTTGTGGAAAAGAAAATTATAAGTTTAATGAATGATACTCCAAAGATAATTGAAGGCATTCCACCCGAATTAGAATACATAGTTTCCAGATTTTAGAGTTTATCACTTACACCTACATCTAGACCACCAGAAATAAAGCTAGTTTAATGGAAGAAAGGAAAATATAGTAATAGAAGAGAAGTTTTGGCACATGGATTAGGCCCTAACCCATGAACCTAGCTCTCTAAAACTTAAATCAGTAGAATGAAATCAGTCTGCTCATTTCATAAAAGAAAAAACTCATACATCTCTGAAAGTTTGATCACTAAGTAAAATAATAAGCGTAAGATCTTGCACCAAGTTCCAACTAGAATTGACTAACTAACTAACTCTTCCTAGCTCTATCTCTGTTCTATGTATTCTACAGGGTAGCTACCAAAAGTCCCCTAGAAAATAGTGATTGAGTCCACTTGACTCCAAGTAAACAAATATTGAGCGCTTGGATGCCCTTGGAATTCCAATTGCTTGATAGAATCCCTGGGGATCCTTTGGCTTCCTTTGGAATTTGAATTGTTGGAGAAAATATTTGGGGTCCTTTGGCTACCTTTGAGAGTCAAGGAGGGTGGAAAATCCTCCAATAGTTTCTCTTTGTTGTCTCCTCCAAGTCTTTATGATAAATCCTTATAAAAATGCTTAATAAATCATGATTTTCTGCACTCAACCTCGTATTAGGCACTTAGAGTACGTTAGCCTTAATCACCACCTATACCAGCATCATAAAACCAAATAATAATAAAAATGCAAGAAAAAGTGATATAAGAAGGAAAAAATGTGACCATTAACCCCTCCAAATATGTATAATGATGGAGCTCATCGTGCAGCCCATCAGCTCTAGTGGTCAATAGTTTTCATTGAGCAGTGCCCACGTGCAACCTGTCACCCCGTATTTATCACTATTTTGATGAGTGGAACCCTTTTCTTCTTTTAGTGCCTTGAGGGATATTCAGATGTCCATATGTCAACATTGGATCTAATTAGGGATGATGTGTTGTACTCGGGGTGTTCATAAACTGCATACTATATTCCTACATTCTTTTGGGCAATGGAGTCATCTTATTTTGAAAGCACTTTCAATAGTATAAAAAGAAATCACAAACAAAATTGAAAAAATTTTATTTGCAATGAGATGGTATATATAATAGACCAAGGGTACCATCTTCAGTGTTGTAAATAGAACTTGAGAAACTATCCACTGAGAGGCATCTCAAGTATGTCGCCAACCAAATTGTCTAGAATGAAGGAATTGCCTCCCTTGGCTTATACAATTCTGAATGGCCCAAAGCATAGTGGGTCAAAATTTTTGTGCTTCCTTTTGTTGGCTCTTCTGATGTCCCATCTTAATACCAAGTCTCCTATCTGAAAGCCTCTATCCTTAGCCTTTCAGTTGAACAAGTCTTTCATTTTGACCTGGTAACTTGCCATTTTTTGATTTACCTACTCCCTGCTCTCATGAAGTTCTACCAACCGGTTCATTCTTCTCGTGGGATGATTTGGTTCCTCTTCACTTTCTTATAATAATCATGCTACTGGTAATGCCAGTTGTGTGGGAAACAATACTACCCTACCATATACTAATTCATAAGGAAATTTTCCTGTGGATCTTTTTGTTGTGATTTTGCTTGCCCATAGTGCAAATTTCAGCTTGGAGTCCCAATTCTTCTAATTCTCACTAATCGTATTTTTTAAGATTCTTACCAAGGCCTTGTTACACAACTCGGCCAGTCCATTCCCTTGTGGATAATAGTCAGTTAAGTGCCCCGACAAGAGTTTTTTTCTAACAGAAGCTTATGAAATTTGAAGATTTCAAGGCCTAGGCATTGTCAGTTACTATTTTTACAGGACATCTGAACCTTTCAAGTATATTATCCTGCAAAAATTTTATCACTACTACATATGTGGTGTTTCTAGCTAGCACTGCCTCAACCCACTTCATAAAGTAATTCATGGATGTCAGGATCCATCGGTGATGGCTGCTAGACGTGGGGTGAATTTCACTAATGCAGTTAATTGCCCACTACTTGAATGGTTCTTCTGCATGAGCTAGAATGAGTGGGAAAGGCACAACCTTTTTCTTCTAGGTGAAAGCTTAACACTTCTCACAAGCTTTGACATGACCTTGAATGTTGCTGAATAGTTTAGGCCAAAAGAAGCCATCTTTAAGTATCTTGTGAGTCATCGCTCGCCAACTATAATTCCCACCACACTCCATTGTGGAGCTCAACTATCAGCTCCTCGGTTTCCTCCTCTATTAGGCCCGATAGTAATATTCCCACTGGGTCTGTTATCACTCAATAATTTCTCCAGGTTCAAGAGAAATAGTCCGAGGTAACCACAAACCGACTTCGAATTCTGGGAACTAACCTTCCTAGAATTCAGAGAGGTCTCTCTCTTTAAGATTTATCTTTGTTTTGATTTATTTTTTAGGCTAGTTATGATAGAACAATTTGGTTTTGTTTTAAGATATTTGGTGGGTAAAAAACACTTTGGATTAAACTAGAGAGAGATCTACTAGTCCATTGGGCTATGGAGTCTAAGTCTAGATAGCAGTACTAGAAAGCAAGGCAAAAAGGGTGCAAATGTATTCAGGGCAAGGTAGATAACCCTCAGAGTTTTGGGTAAAAGGTTTTTTGATGAAATGATATATTCAGGATAAAGGGAAATGAAGGATCCTCTGATTCAGAAAATGGAGGAAGGAGGCAGGGGTCAAACAGGAGTAGGAGAAATGAAGGATTCCTAACACTAGAAATCAACAGAAAACATTTAAATGGTAACTTAGTTAAAACATGGAGAAATAAGCTAATCCTGAAGTAATATTCCTACTTACTCATTAAGACAGATCAAACACATAATGAAATTGCATGGAACTTAGAAATGAAACAATGACAAGAAAATATGCACTTTACTTTTTAAATTATCTCTAGAATCCTAAATTATGATGCCCAATTAGCTTTTTCCAGTCTACTACTTCGAAATCAACACATGTAAGCCTCCAATGTATCAACAAAAAGTCTATAGTAATCTTAGCAATTTTATTCCACACTAAACACTTCACAAACTGAAGTATTTATACAAATGTTTATTACAAATATCCTAGAGAGATCTAGGAATAACTCTAGGAAATATAAAATATCTTTACACATTAAGAGTGACAACTACTTAACAACTTTAGCAAGCTGTCCTCTTATCTATAAAATATAGAACTAATTTATCTAACAAAAACTATTTGTTGAATAGTTGTCCATGCTTGCTGGCACATTGAAAAAATATGTTCTTGGAAGATGATTTAACTGATACTCTTTCCACTTATACTCTTCAATACTGTACTTCATCCCTAGTGTTCTTTTACGCTATTTATTTATCATTTTACTGCTGTAAAATGGGAAATTACAACAGTCAAAGCAGCTGGTTGTTGCTTTTCTCTCTGATACACTTTGACTCTATTCTTTCACCCTGATACTCTCTTAACTGATATTTTAACCTTTAATTTATGTAAAAAGAGACTTCTCAGTAGTAAAAAATTAAAATCAAATAATTGTTTTATTGTTTCCTTATGAGATTGACTAATTCACCTGCACTTTCTTTCACTGTTCTTCTTCTTTGCTGCTACAACAAATATGTAAACACCTGCCATTGTTCTTCGTTTGGTATTTTTACACTTTTGAGTTTCCTGAAGTTCTCATCAGCATTTGTATACTTAGCAAAATTTGGTTTGAAGACAAACAGATGCTTGATTTCATGTTGAAGGAAAAACAAGTCTTCAATATATTGGAGTATGACCTTTCCTGTGTGAGAGCCCTGTGGTAGTGGCTTGTTGACTTTTTCTTTGGCATAATCCCTTATCTTTTTGTCATATTCTTTTTGGTCCATCAAATTCTCATTGAAGACATGAATATCTGGAATACTAGCTTGTCTTAGCATAGTGTATTTTTATAAAAATTTAGTTATAGAAATATTCATGCAATCACATTTTTCTTTCAAATTGTTCATCGAAGTTTTCTTTATTAAAACCTTCTTGATTTGCAATATTGTTTCTGTTCTATCCTGTATCTTCAATTATTCTAGCTCTGTTCTATTTTTACTGTTCAAGAAAGTGATTAGCTTTAATGCTTGTGCTGGTTTATCTGCTAATTCTTCTATTGTTTTTTGGATTTCCACTTGTAATGCTAGAACTAGATCTCTCCGTTCATATATGATCTGGATTGATGGCCAATGAAGATGTATAGCCTCAATTATATTGGTCCATAGGTAATTTCTAATGTAAGAAATTTCTGCAGTGAAACTCAAGTCTTTCTGAAGCCTTTTGATTTTTTCTTCGAGTCTTTTGACCCTTTGCTCATAATTGTTAGCATTGATAATGTTGTTTTGTTAGATACTTCCATATTTTGAATCATTTTCTTCAAACTGTTAATTTCATTATTTTTCAGAGACATTTCCTCCATTTCTTTGACTATCTGCCCTGCTTCATCTGTATGATGTACCTGTGATGTTGAAGATTTTGCATTGGATGTAGTAGCTGATTTCACTGACACTGCAGTTGCGAGTGGCACTTTTGGTGCTAAATTTTCTCCCATTGTAGAAGGAACAACAGCAGTAATAATAGGTATGACTGTAGGAATGGTGGAAGTATCAGTTTCCATGACAGTTTCTTTTTCTTTTATAAGCATATCCATTTGACTTTCCATATCTTTGATTTGGGCAGTTAGCTTTATGATTAACTGCATCATATCCTCTTTTTTCTTTTTGTTCTTGAAGTATCTCCTTACACTATGGGTGCTCACTTTGAGGGAGTTTTATTTGTTCCCTTAAAGAGGAAATATCATCATTTCTCTTCTTGACCAATACTTTAGCAGCTTTCACATTTGATGGGTCCACTCCTATTTGTAAAATCAAATCTTCTAAGGCCTTGATCCTTAAATATTTGGCATACAAAGTACCTTTGTCAAGTTTCATTTTTTCTTGCATGTTGATAATGGTATTATGCAAATTTGACACACTCATAGCCTTTGTTACAACCATTGAATAAAGAATTTCTGAATTGTGCCTGTGAAATTCAATTTGGTCAAGTTCATGAATACTTTCAGCATCTATTTCAAATTTTGTCTTCTTTTAATAAACCATTGTTTTTGGAGTTGAAGTGGTGGGCTATAAGAAAGACAACATCATCTTGTTGGTGGCATAATCATATGCTGAAAGTAACCTGTTCTGAATACCTCACTTCTGTTTTAAGAATTGAGAGTAAATTTTACTTTTTATCTCTTCATTTTTTTGCTTGATCTGTTTATATCTTTCTTTAATGTCCAAGTCTTTTTCATCTGCTATTTTAGAAGAAGAACAAGCTTCCATATTAACCTAATTTTCAATCATCTGGCTATCGAGTTCTTTAGCTGCTATTTATTATTTTTCTATTTATGTTAATGTCTCTTTAATTATTTTAGTGGCCTCATCATTGCTTACCTCAGGCTCATTGGCCTCATCATTGCTTACCTCAGGCTCATTGGTATCTTCAACATCAATAACTTTTTCTTTCCCTATGGAATCGAATTTGAGCCTTTTGTTGTAGATGAGCTTGAGTTTAGTCTCTATAGTAGTCTCTATTGTGTAGGCTCCTTCATCCCTTCTTATTTTGTTTCAAGATTCTGGTTGTTTTGAAGCTATCATGGAAAGTGTGGTATCCTTCTTTGTATTGGTTCTGTATTGATGACTGCATTTACCAATGCATTCTCCACCCATTCTATCTGATTTGAAAAATTTTCAATATCGGCATGGGTTCATGTATGAAAGGAGATAGTTTATTTTTAACCCTTATACTACTTAGAAGACCTTGAGGGTCATAATTCAAAGGGAAAATCTTTTGAAATTTTAGCTTTGACAATATTTTTTCTATCTCTTTTTCAGCATCTCTATTATTCACTATGAAAGGACCAATCTGATTTCTCAACTCCAACTGGGTCTTCTTTTTGGAAGCCATGAAGTTAATGGCATCAACATTCAAAACCTGTCTCAAATACTCTAAATTAAATACTATGATAGTCAAAAAATTAGGTAATTTGTATGGAAGCAGATTGGTTACAAATATTATCAATTCAGTGTGTTTCTCATACAGGTACCAATCTCCCATTTTCTATTGCTCTGATAGTTGTAATATCCTTTTCATTTCTTCACTTACCCTAGGCTGTTTTGATTTATGTAGAAAATTCATAGCTGGCCTAATGTGCAACTCTGTAAAATCTATGTAGCTTTATTCACTTTCTTCTTTTCTCATTAGTGATGTCCAAAAGACAACTAATAGAGGTTGGCCCTCTACATTCATTTTCTGTAAAGCTATTGGAAAATGATCAGCTTGTGAGAATAAGAACAAGTGAAATAAATATGAAGAATATATGAATTCCCCTTCAGTGGGAAATTTGGTCAACTGATGATAGATAGAATCAGCTAAAAACCTAGAAAAGTCAAAAATCATAACAGGAGATTGACCAGGAGACAAAGTACACAAAAACCCAAGGATGGATTCATCAGTGAAATAGACCAATATGAAGGATAACATCAAAATTACATGTCTTCAACCCTCAGAAAACTTGGAAGTGGAATAGGGAGGATTCATCTTTGGAATGTCCACATGAGCTGGCATAAAGTTCTGAAAAATCATGAATCTCTTAGAGAAATCCAATCTAAAATATAACTGAGTTAATGCTTCAATGGATACGGGGACTGCCCTAGGGTCAAACTGTAGTTGCAAAATTTCATTAATAGACTCTGCAGTGATAGAAAATAAAATCTCCCTATCAGCATTTACAATTTCTCTTTGGTCTGGAACATAGTACTTCTGACACAATCTTATCAGATCTTGACCAGGATGTGTTACTCGGACTACATATTTGAGTAAATTTGTATCCCAGAGAGGCATGTCATCTTTATCTAGGAACTTTTCATCACACCAATTTTGAACTTCTAATAAGTTGAATTCTACTACATGGTCTGCAATTTTATAATCCACATCAGTCAAGGGAATGATTTCTTCATTAGACACTCGTGCCTGAAGGGGATTAAAAGGCACAGTAGTTTTTGCAGTGAGGGTAGGGGTGGATTTTGGGGCTTTTGCTGCTTCAGACTTAGGAGTTTTGGATCCTCTATTTTTAACAAGACTATAGCCTCCATCTTTAGGTGTCTTTTGTTTCTTTGTCATTTTGATATAAATAAAGCAATATTACATAGTTTGCAATAGTTAATTTTTCTTAAACAGAGGGAATTTGAGAAATTCTTGTGCATTTAAGAACCTGGGATTTGTTCAACAGTTTTAAGATAGAAAACATAGGTTTTCTGAATCAATAGGGATGCAAAAGAGATTATTTTAGGAAATCTCTAGGTTTAAAGACCTTTTCAAGCCGTGGAATGGATTTTCAGGGGTTTAGAATTGAGAATTTGGCTTAAAAAAATGCTTTTATGGATCAGAGGATTCTGGAGAATTTTTGCAAGGGTTTTCTACATTTTTTGTGTGTTTTGGATACAATTGGATTGAAAAATTCACTAATTATAGCTCAATTGGTTCAATTGGAGGTTTAAATCATGCATTTTGCAAGCTAGATTTGGGAAAATACCTTATTTTTAGGTCTTTTGATAGTCGGATGGGTTTCTGCAACTTGTTGTAGTTGAATTTGAGCTCAGGTTCGAATGACTGAATTCGAAAAACTGTTGGCAAGTCTTCAGAATATAATTCTGTGGTGAAAATAGGCTTTTAGGCGTGAAATCTATAAAACAAAGTTTGAAACAGGGTTTCAAGAGCTAAAATGGATAAGTACAGTCGAGCAGAGCTTTCTCTTAGTTCAAAACATGAGAATAAACAATATAAATAGTGTATCAAAGTTTTAACATTTGATATTGGTCATCGTTAATGCAATAAATGGCTGTCTCATCAAACACAGGAGAGGCTTTAGATTTGAATGCAAAGAAAATCAGAAGTTTTTTTTCACATTGGATATGGGCTATAAGCAGTTTTTGGCAAAATGAACGCAATGGAATGAGGAGATGCCACGTCACAGGTGGTGGAAATGGGAAAACCACCCATTTCATGCTTGATTTCTATTTGGGTGAGTGATTGGTTTGCAAGTGCAAAAATCATCGTCAAGCATTGGATTTGGAGCACGAGAGTGAATGAACGGGATTAAACAGAAAGCTACGGTGAAATTGTTGGGTAGGGCCCAGTTGACTTATGTGATGGCACATGTAAAAAATTTATATATATATACGTTTATAACCAAAGCTTTTATCAAATGTTTTATGTATAGACAGAGTCTATACATATTTTTAGAAAGGGGTTAATGTGGATGTTATATATATCAATAGAGCTTATATATATGGCTAAAAATGTTCATGATTCAGGTTTATGGAATTAACTAGGGTTAAGCTATGTATAGCGTAAGGCTATTGCAAATTTTTAGACATAATGCTTGGGAAAGACCAATGCGAAATGTGTTATAAACCTTTTAGTTTATTCGAAATAAACCTCGAGTTAAAACGAGATAATTCTTTTTTGGAAGTTTATTTATATTTTTATTATATAATTTTAGACCATGGAGGGGTCCAATAACCATATGGGGCGGGTTTATTTACATAATGTTAGTTTTATGCCAAAGGTAATATAATTGGGGTTTTTTATTTAAACATGTGGATAATTAACTTTGGCAAAAAATATTATAATAGTGGGTTTTTGGGGATAATTAAATAAAAGGGGTTATAATAATAGGATAAGGTTTGTTTATAGAGATTTAATAAATAAATTAGAAGTTAATATGACCAAGGACAATGAAAAAACGAAAATATAATTATATGACTAAGTAAAGTGATAATGTAAAAGAAAATCTTTATCATTTATAATTTTACCACTTTGACCTTGAATAGAATATTTTTGGAGGGTTTTTTATGTTTTTATGAATGAAGGAGACTAATCAAAAGGGGATTTTATTTTTTATTAAGTAAAAAGGTATTTACTTATGAAATTGAAGTGTAATGGATGAATGTAGGGTAAATGATGATAATTAGAGATTAATATAGGGATTCAACACTTTTGACTTCACAGTCATTGAGCCTTCGGTCCAGTCCCAATAAAAGTCAGAGAAACGCTCTGAGGCTCTTTGACTGGAAGTTTATAATGCAGAATAACTATAGGGGAGGGGAAATTAGAGATTTTTTCTTGGTAACAAATATTACAATGATTTTCCCACCTTTTTCTACCTACCCAACTTTAATCTAACATTTTTTCTTCCTTTTTGCAGGTGCATTTGAGCTAGCAACCTTGAAACATTTTATTCTTCTGAAAGCATAAAAACTATCTAAATCTATCTTATATCATCCGAGGGCTCAGTTTAAGCTGACGAGCTCCTCATTTTTCTCTACCTATCTACTAATTAGTTAGGATTAAATAGTCCTACTAATCTTTATTCACTATCTACAACATGTAAATTGAAACATGGCAAGTCAAGATTGAACAGTTCAACTCATCATGGATTATGGCATTTATTGACACTCTTCCATAATAATCTGAAAGTAAAAGTAGTGGCATTTTTATTGCACACTTTCATGATTTATTTCTTTTTTCTTTGGGGTATATTATTTTTTCTAAGTCCTTTGATCTTTCTTTTAGGACTTTTACCCTCTTTTTGATTTTCTATTTTTTTAGTTTTTACAAAATATGGGAAAATAACTTGCAAAAAGAAAGGTATGTACATATTTACAAGACTATCATAAGTCAATTCCAAAATATGAATCCTATATTTATAGGACCCTAACAGCGGCTTCACATGGGAATGGAATTTTCTAGTGAAATGTCAAGAACTCTAAGATCAGTAGCCTTCAATTTTGACCTTGATAACCAATTAATTGTCTTCTGTTTTCTACAACAACTCATACTTATGACATTTTACCCTCCAAAGCTTAAGGCCTTCACTCTGAGCTTTAACTTTGGAAAGAAAACATCCAATCCAATCTACAAAGTGAAATGGATATTTACAATGATATAAAATGAAATTAGGACTAACTATTAGTTAACTCAGAAGAATAGTAGTGTTTGAGAATTCTACCATTGATTGGTCCTTCTGGAATGTCTGTTCCATCCAAATTTCTAATAAAAAATGGATTGTTACTTCTGTACCCATAAATGACATAAGCCCCTTTCCATAGAAAGTCAAACTTTCCATGCTTCCCTTTTTCTTCTCTCCTGGAATCCAACTTTAACACTTTATCTCCAATGGAAAAGTCATCTTCTTTAGTTCTTTTATCAAAGATTTTCTTGATTTTCTCTTGAATTACTTGATATTTTTCATATAGTTCTTCCCTTGTATATTGCAGATGAATATATTGATTTATCCTTCTTTTTATATCATTGAGTTCTACTTGTGATTCTTAGATAATTTTCATTACTGGAACACCTAAATATTATGGGAAAACTACATCCATCCCATATAAAATCTGCTAAAGAGTTGTTCCAATTGACTTCTTGGTAGTAAGTCTATCTTCCCATAGGGCATAGACTAACTTTTTATTCCAATTTTTCTTGTTTTGTTCAAGCAGTTTTTTTATGATACTCACAAGGCTTTTATTTGAAGATTTAGCTAGGCCATTACCTTGAGGGTAATAAGCAGTAGAGTGGCCTAGGGTAATATGATACTTGTGACAAAATGAAATCATTTTCTTAGATTTAAATGTTGCTGCATTATTAATAATTTTTTTTGTGGGCATCCAAATCTAAATAAAAGGTTGTTTTCTATAAACGAGATAATGACTGAATCAGTGGCTTGTCTGGTAGGAATGGCTTCAATCCACTTGGTGAAATAATTTGTGGCAGTCAATATCCACTTATGTTGGCGAGAGGATGCAGGGTTAATTTCTCCAATGAAGTCTAAACCCCATTGTTGAAAAGGCATCTCAGTAGAAATAAGTTTGAGGGGTAAAGGTAAAAACACTTTTTTTCCTTAAAAAATCTGACATTTGTGACATGAAGTAACAAATTTCATTACATCAGTAAATAAGGTAGGCCAGTAGAAGCCATCTATAAGAATCTTATCTACTGTACTTTTCCATTATAAGTGTCCTCCCTAATCACCTGCATGAAATTCTCGAAGAATTTTGTCAGCTTCTGATTTTAGTAAACGGTTCAGTAATATCCCACTTTGTTCTTTCCAATAAAGTACTTTATCTAGAATTCAATATCCCATTAATTTAAGTTTGATGAATCTAGCTTTTGTTCTAGTTAATATAGGAGGAGCTTGTAAATTTTTAAGTACAAAGATAATATTCGAGTACCATGGTGAGTCTAGAAAGGCTTCACTGATTAATGGAGTCACCATCTCTTCTTGGTCATCAACATGGGCAATAAAATTTATATCCAAAGCATTACAATTGGATTTAGCCATTAGTCTAGCTAAACGTTGTCCTTTTATGAGCTTGTTTTGTTTAATATCTATGTCATATTCAAGGATAGTGGAAATCCACTTTCCTCTTCTTCCATCTTGCCCATCCTGTGTTAAAATATCTTTGCCTAGAGAATTAGGGACATAGGCAATAATGTGGGAGTAAAGAATGTACACCCTAAAATATTTTATGGCTTTAACCAAGGCTAAAGCTTGTTTTTCCATTATGTTATATCTCAAAGGTGCATCTCTAAGGGTTTTACTGAAAAATGCTATAGGCTGTTCAAAACCATGGTCATTTTTCTGCAATATAACTGCAGTTATGGTATGTTCTAAGGCAAATGAAAAGATTATAAAATCTTTCTTGAAGTCTGGATTGATTAGGACTGGAGTTTTTATTAAAGCATGTTTAATGGATTTGAATGATTGTTTTGCTTCAACTTTCCATTTTAAAACAGAGTCCTTTTTTAACATGTTATTTAGTCCTTTGATGATTTTTGCTAGATTAGAAATAAATCTTCTCAAAAAGTTAATTTTACCTAAAAATGCTTGTAACTCTTTGATGTTCCTAGGTGGGTGAATTTTAAGTATGGCTTCTATTCTTGGTGGATCTATCCTAATACCTTCCTTTGAAATTGTGTGTCCAAGTAATTTTCCTTCCTCTAGTCCAAAAATAGTTTTTTTTGAGTTTAAGGATATACCAAATTTTCTACACTTAATGAAAACTTGTTTCAGATGATCCAAATATTCATTATTTGTTTTAGAAAAAACGGTAATATCATCTAAATATATAACCAAGAATTCATGTATTTCCTTAGCAAAGGCTATATCCATAGCCCTCTAAAAGGTAGCCCAAGCATTCATCAAGCCAAAGATCATTTTCACATACATGAAAGTGCCCCAAGGAGTGGTAAAAGCAGTTTTAGCTTGGTCTTCTTTTTGAACAAGTATCTGGTTATATCTTGAGAAACCATCCAATAAAGAAATCTTGGAAGAAACAACTACCCTTTGTAAAATATGGTCCATTTTGGGTAAAGGGTAATTATCCTTCAAAGACACTTTCTTAAGATTTCTGAAATCCACACATAATCTGATTTCAACAATTTTATTTCTTGTAGGTACTAAGTTAGAAACCCAATCAGAATATCTGATTAGTGCAACGATTTTGGCATCATACATGTGTTTAACTTCTTTTTCAATAAAAGGTAATAAGACAGGATTAATCCTCCTCAATTTTTGTTTAAATGGTTTATGATCATATTTTATAGGAATCTTGTGTTGAATTATGTTTGTGTCATATGCTTTTAAATCTTCATAACCCCATGCAAAAACATCTTGGTATTCCTTTAAAAGTTCAATGTATTTTTCTTTTTCTTGAGGGGTTAAAGATTTTGACAATTTGATCATTTTTGGTTTTGTTTTTGCCCCAATGTTAAATTATTCAATGTTAGACTTGACTGGTTCCATTTTAGGCTTTTTGGGTACATCATTGGAATCAAACAAGTTCTCAAAAGGAGTTAAACCCTTAGGTAAAAAAATTATCTTTTAAATCTAACATCTAAATTTCATCTTCAATTATTTCCTCTATATCTACCTTCTCTAAGTTATCTATGTCAGATTGAGTAAATACAGTGGGTTTGGTAATTTTATGTGCATCTATGTCATTTATTTCACAATTAACATCAAAATATATGTTACATTTTGAATCTAAATTACCCTCTGTGTCTATCTTACAATTTTGAAATTCATCCTCATTATTCAAAAAATGGTAAATCTGTCCATCTTCAGAGAAAATCTGCAAGTATTTGACATTGTCTAGGAAAATGGGTCTACATTTAACTTCAGCAGTATATCTATGTGTTGGTTGAAAAGGTAATTTACATGTGCTCGCAAAATTTTCTAGACAATGTGCTTGCAAATTTTGATTTCTAGGAATAATAACAAACTTACATTCTAGTAAATCATCAACCAAATCAGTTGTTGCATCTCTATATCTGGTTAATCTAGGATTATGAACAGAATATTCAGAATTTATTTTTTTAATGACTAATTTTGAATCTCCCATGATTAAAATTCTCTTACCTCCTAAATTTCTGATGATGTGGAGGCCTAAGATAAGTGCCTCATACTCTGCCATGTCATTGGTGCATTTGAAGTTGAGTCTAAAGGCATGTCCTTTCGAATGATTGGTCTCAATGTTTGTGACCCACACTCTAGCTCCTGATCCTTACTTGTTCACTGAGCCATCAAAGTCTAAGTGCCAAACGACTTCATGAAAAATCTTATCATTATTTGGTTTAGGCTTTATGTCAATTAATTTAGTTTGGATTTCATTATTATGAAAGTTACATAAAATGAAAGAATCAAGATCAGTTTGTGTTCAGCAAATTGGGTAATTTATTGATCTCTCGGCACTGCTAACCATGTATCTCATTAAATTTTCTCTATAAAGTCTCTTAGGTTGTCCAAACACTAATATGGTGGCATAGCTAATGTTTAATTGTAGAGATCCCTACAACTTAGCTCCCCATGCGCGAGAAAGAATCATACCATATTTTGGTGGGATATCAGTTACTACAATTTACATAATAATGATTTTACTAGGATACTAAACCAAATTAACACATAAGTCTTTTATCAATCCTATGCACTCAACCTTGCTTGAATCAAAAGAAAATAAATCTTTATATGGCCTTGTTATTTCTAAATTCAGAGTTTCCATGATAGCTTTTGGCATTAACAAATTAAACCAGTATCGTATTATGTAAAATATGATCATGAATAGTAAGACTGATATAGAAGGGAGGAACTGATCCATCTAAACGCTTACCATTTACATCAAGGCCAAAAATTAATTCAGGCTTATCTTCATTTAAATTAATAGAATCTTCACCATCATTCATATTCAAAGTTTCAATAATTTTTGATTTATATAAGTCATTTTTTACCAATTCTGTTAAAGGAATTGGTATTTTTAACTTAGTTATTTCAGTTTGAATATTAAATGATGGTTGAAACTTACTAATCTGAATTAGTTCATCTTTTGTGATAATTATTTGAGTGGGTTTTTCATGAATTTTAGCAGATGTACTTTTATCTTGAGTTGTTCTTTTGTTTTGTCTGAATTTCTTTACTTTTGTTGTTTTTAGTTCTATTTTCAGGGATAGATTCAAGGGTAGCAGAAGTTTTTCTAGATTTTGAACTTTCAGCAGAAGCTTTGGTATTAATAGTTTTGGGATTTGCTAATTTAGAATCAGCAAGGTTCTTCTTTGGATCAGGAATTGCTGATCTTACTGAACTAGGGTCTTTGGTAGGGTTAGCCTTTCGGGCATTATTGGAGGATTAGGCCACTTCTTTAGTGATTTCAACAATTTTTGGACTTGGTAGTTTTTTGGGACTCGGAGGAGTGGAAACCCTTGGAAGAATTTGCAAAATCTTTGTTTTTGGTGCTTCTATATTATTTTTAGTTGGATTTTGAGAAGTGTTTTTTTGTATAAGTTTCACTATTTTTTATATTTCTAGGGTTATAATAACTGTGAATTTCATTAATAGAGAAGTCATAACCTTTTTTGAAATCAAAGGATTCACTAGATTCTACTTTGAGTTGTTGAAGCTCAAAAAGTTATTGATCCTTCCGAGTGAGGAAAATAGTTTTTTCTTCATCTATACCCATTATTAGATTGATTTTATCCTCATATTCATCATTATTATGAGAAATCTCAGCATAGTTCACTTGAAATGAGGGCCTAATGTTTTGATCTGGAGTAGTTTCTTTAGCTTTTCCAAGGTTATTTTTTTCCTAAAGTTAGGATTTCTAATTTGTGGTTGGTTATCCCATTGTGGTTTTCTCTCAATATTTTCTAATATATAAACCACCATTTCTAAATTTTTAGCAAGAAAATCTATTTTAGCATCTGAATTTGATGTTTCTTCTTTGATTGTGACTCTCCTTTCATTCCTAAGTCTTGCTTTTCTACCTAGAATATTAATTTCTACACCAACAAAATCTAATTGCATTTGTTCTAAAGTTTCAACATCTCTTTCTCTTAGTTGATAGGCCATATCTATATCAAATACATCGGGTAATTTAAGAAGAACAAAATATGGTGCAAGTTTAAGATCTGCAGAAATAGAATTATAGACACTATTATATCTAGTGCAGTAATCTTGAACAGAATCATTAGGAGATCTTTTTAAAGCATCAAACTCAGATAAAATTTGCAAAGGGTTCTTTTTCTTTTCCCATTTATTTAAAAATGCTCTATGAAATGTAGCTAAATTAGCTATACTACTAGCATATAAATATTTAAACCATTTCTTAATCTCTCCTGTTAAACTTTGAGCAAATAACCTCATCTAAACATCTGATTCATCTATTTCATAGATTTCACAGTAGTCCATCATTCTTGTGACATGTTGTTGAGAAGTATATTGTGACAGGCCATCAAATAGTGGTATATTTTTCTGGTAATCTTGGGGCATATCATGGAGGATTTTGGGTAAGACAAGGGGAGCATACCTAGCAGACATGGCTTGAATTTTTGCTGAACTGGGAGGTATAACAGTAATGATAGGAGCTATGTTGGATATAGTAGCTGATGTGCTAAAAGTTGTACTTGAAGAGCTTGGAAAAGAGGTTGGTATATATATGGAACTATTTGGAAATAAATATATAGTGCTTTTAAAACTATTGGATGCAGTGGATTGAGTGAATGAGGGAAATAATATCCTAGGCTACAAAGGCATCTTGGGACTAAATTTTTATGTGGTGAACTTGCAGTGGATTCTAAAAATGACGTGACAGCATACAGAGTTGAATCTGCTGCTGGAATTATTGTTGTGTGCAATTAAGAAACTGGAGGCTTAATGTGAGATAATAAATTGGCTAATTAAATAGCTTCATCAATTTCTTTAATCAGTGTAACATTAATCTTATCTACTTGACTTTGAGATTCAGATTTATCTGATTTTTTTTTGCTAAAATAATATTCTTTTTTGCATTCAAGAAAGAAGTAAAAACATGATCTATTACAATATCTTTTAAATCAGTTTCAGATTTATTTTTAAATAATGATTGTTTAAACTTGAAATCGAAATAAATATCAGATAATATCACTAATTCTTTGGGTAAAGAATTAGCTTTTCTTAATGGTATTTTAGTTTCTAAATTGACAATTTGTTTTTTCTTTTCGTTTTTTCCAATCTGTTCTGGGTTATCTACTATAACTACAGGCTTAGGATCTGGGTTAGACCTGGTATAGTAGGTTTTCCTAGAAGCCAGAATCACTGCTTATGAATACCCACAACCCTTTAAAAATAATCTTAAAGTAAAATGATAAATGAAAGATCTTCCTTTAAGACTAAACTTAAAACTGGAGATTGGTTAGTCCCCATTATGGTTGATATTATGTTATCACTCTTTAATTTATCCAGGTTCAAGAGAAATAGTCCGAGGTAACCACAAACCTACTTCAAATTCTGGGATCTAACCTTCCTAGAATTCAGAAAGGGCTCTCTCTTTAAGATTTATCTTTGTTTTGATTAATGTTTTAGGCTAGTTATGTTAGAACAATTTGGTTTTGTTTTAAGATGTTTAATTGGTAAAATTCACTTTGGATTAAACAAGAAAGAGATCTACTAGACCATTGGGCTATGGAGTCTAATTCTAGATAGCAGTACTAGAAAGAAAGGCCAAAAGGGTGCAAATGTATTCAGGGAAAGGTAGATAACCCTCAGAGTTTTGGGTAAAAGTTTTTTTGATGAAATGGTATAGTTGGGATAAAGGGAAATGAATGATCCTTTGATCAAGACAATGGAGGAAGGAGGTGGGGTCAAACAGGAGTAGGAGAAATGAAGGATTCCTAACACTAGAAATCAACAGAAAACATTTAAATGGTAACTTAGTTAAAACAGGGAGCAATAAGCTAATCATGAAGTAATATTCCTAGAAACTCATAAAGACAGATCAAACACATAATGAAATTGCATGGAACTCAGAAATGAAACAATGACAAGAAAATATGCACTTTACTCTTTAACTTATTGCAAGAATCCTTAATTATGATGCTCAATTAGCTTTGTCCAATCTGCTACTTCGAAATCAACACATGTAAGCCTCCAATGTATCAGCAAAAAGTCTATAGTAATCTTAGCAATTTTATTCCACACTAAACACTTCAAAAAATGACGTATTTATACAAATGTTTATTACAAATATCCTAGAGAGATCTAGGAATAACTCTAGGAAATATAAAATATCTTTACACATTAAGAGAGACAGTTGTTTAACAAATTTAGCAAGTTGTTCTCTTATCTAGAAAATATAGAACTAATTTATCTAACAAAAACTATTTGTTGAATAGTTGTCCATGCTTGCTGGCACATTCAAAAAATATCTTTTTGGAAGATGACTTAACTGATACTCTTTCCACTAATACTCTTTAATACTGTACTTCATCCTTGATGTTCGTTTACACTATTTATTTATCATTTTACTATTTTAATAAGGAAAATTATAGTAGTTAAATCAGCTGGCTGTTGCTTTTCTCTATAATACACTTTGACTCTGTTATTTCACCCTAATACTCTTTTAATTCATATTTTAACCTTTAATTTCATTAAAAATATACTTCTCAACAGTAAAAAATCAAAATCAGATAACTGTTTTATTGTTTCCTTCTCAGATTGATTGTTTCACATGCACTTTCTTTCACTGTTTTGCTTCTTTGCTGCTACAACAAATCTGTAAACACCTGCCATTGTTCTTCATTTGGTACTTTTACACTTTTGACTTTCCTGAAGTTCTCATTAGCATCTGTATACTTAGAAAAACTTGGTTTGAAGACAAACAAATGCTTGATTTCATGCCGAAGGAAAAGCAAGTCTTCAATATATTGGAGTATGACCTTTCATATGGGAGAGCCTTGTGGCAGTGGCTTTTTGACCTATTCTTTGGCATAATCCCTTATCATTTTTTCATATTCTTTTTGTTCCATCAAATTCTAATTGAAGACATGAATATCTGGAATACCAGCTTGTCTTAGCATAGAGTATTTTGCTAAAAACTTGGTTATAGAAATATTCATGGCATCACATTTTTCTTTGAAATTGTTCATCAAAGTTTTCTTTGTTAGAACCTTCTTGATTTGAAATATTGCTTCTGTTCTATCTTGTATCTTCAATTATTATAGCTCTGTTCTATTTTTACTATTCAAGAAAGTGATTATCTTTAATGCTTGTGCTATTTTATCTGCTAATTCTTCTGTTGTTTTTTGGATTTCCACTTGTGCTGCTAAAAGTAGATCCCTCTATTCATATATGATCTAGATTGATGGCCACTGAAGATGTATAGCCTCAATTATAATAGTCCATAGGTAATTTTTTATGTAATAAATTTGTGCAGTGAAACTCAAGTCTTTTTGAAGGCTTTTGATTTGCCCTTCAAGTCTTTTGGCCTTTTGCTCATATTAATTGTTAGCATTGATTAATGATGCTTTGTTAGATACTTCCATATTTTGAATCATTTTCTTCAAACTATTAATTTCATTATTTTTCAGAGACATTTCCTCCATTTCTTTGACTATCTACCCTGCTTCATCTATATGTTGTACCTGTGATGTTGAATATTCTGTATTGGAGGTAGTAGCTGATTGCACTAACACTACAGTTGCTAGTGGCACTTTTGGTGCTAACTTTTCTCCCAGTGTAGAAGGAATAGCAGCAATAATAATAGGTATGACTGTAGGAATGGTGGAAGTATCATTTTCCTTCATAGTTTCTTTTTCTTTTATAATTATATCCATTTGGATTTTCATATCTTTGTTTTGTGCAGTTAGCTTTCTGATTAACTACATCATATCCTCTTTTTCTTTCTATTCTTTAAGTATCTCCTTACTTTGTGGGTGATCACTTTGAGGAATTTTTAACTATTTCCTTAAAGTAGTAATATCATCATTTTTCTTCTTGATCAATACTTCAGCAGCTTGCACATTTGATGGGTCAACTCCTATTTGTAAAATAAAATCTTCTAAGGCCTTGATCCTTAAATATTTGGCATACAAAGAGCCTTTGTTAAGTTTCATTTGGTCTTGCATGTTGATAATGGTATTCTAAAAATTTGTCACACTCATAGCCTTTGTTACTACTATTGAATAAAGCATTTCTAAATTGTTCCTGTGAAATTCAATCTAGTCAAGTTCATGAATACTTTCAACACCTATTTCTAATTTTGTCTTCTTATAATCAGCCACTGTTTTTGGAGTTGAAGTGGTGGGCTGTAAGAAATACATCATCATCTTGTTGGTGGCATAACCGTATGTTGAAAGTAACCTGTTCTGATTACCTGGCTTTTGTTTTAAGAATTGAGAGTAAATTTCACTTTTTATCTCTTCATTCTTTTGCTTGATCTGTTTATATCTTTCTTTAATGTCCAAGCCTTTTTCATTTTCTATTTTAGAAGAACAAGAATCTTTCATATTAATTTTCTTTTCAATCATCTAGCTATCTGATTCTTTAGCTGCTGCTTGTTATTTTTCTATTTATGTTAAAGTATCTTTAATTATTTCAGTGGCCTCATCATTTCTTACCTTAGGCTCATTGGTATCTTCAACATCAATAACTTTTTCTTTCCCTATGGAATCGAATTTGAGCCTTTTGTTGTAGATGAGCTTGAAATTAGTCTCTGTAGTAGTCTCTGTTGTGTAGGCTCCTTCATCCCTGCTTCTTTTGTTTGAAGATTCTAGCTATTTTGAAGCTATCATGGCAAGTGTGGTATCCTTCTTTTGTATTGGCTCTGTATTGATGACCGTATCTACCAATGCATTCTCTACCCATTCTATCTGATTTGCAATTTTTTCAATATCAGGCTTGGGTTCATGTATGAAAGGAGGTAGTTTATTTTTAACCCTTATACTGCTTAGAAGAACTTGAGGGTCATAATTCCAAGGGAAACTCTTCTGAAATTTTAGCTTTGACAATCTTTTGTCTATCTTTTTTTCAACATCTCTATTATTCACTATGAAAGGACCAATTTAATTTCTCAACTTGAACTGGGTCTTATTTTTCGAAGCCATGAAGTTAATGGCATCAAAATTCAAAACCTATCTCAAATACTCTAAAGCAAAGACTCTGATAGTCAAAAACATAGGTTATTTGTATGGAAGTAGATTGGTTCCAAAGATTCTGAATTCAGTGTGTTTCTCCCATTTTGCATTTCTCTGATAGTTGTAATATCCTTTTCATTTCTTCACTTACCCTAGGCTGTTTTGATTTATGTAGAAAATTCATAGCTGGCCTAATGAACAAATCTGTAAAATTTGTGTAGTTGTATTCACTTCCTTATTTTCTCAATTGTGATGTCCAAAAGACAATTGATAGAGGTTGGCCCTCTACATTCATTTTCTGTAATGCTATTGGAAATTAATCATCTTGTGAGAATAAGAACAAGTGAAATAAATATGAAGAATATCTGAATACCCCTTTAGTGGGCAATTTGGTCAATTGATGATGGATAGAATTAGCTATAAACCCGACAAAGTCAAAAATCATAGCAGGAGGTTGACCAGGAGACAAAGTAGACAAAAAACCAAGGATGGATTCATCAATGAATTCATCAGTGAAATAGCCCAATATGAAGGGTAATATTGAAATTACATGTCGTGAACCCTCAGGAAACTTGGAAGTTGAATAGGGAGGATTCAACTTTGGAATGTCCACATGAGCTGGCATGAAGTTATGAAAAATCATGAATCTCTTAGGGAAATCCAATCCCAAATATAACTGAGTTAATGCTTGAATGGATAGGGGGACTGCCCTAGGGTCAAACTGTAGTTGCAACATTTCATTAATAGACTCTGCAATCATAGAAAATAAAATCTCTCTATCAGCATTTATAATTTTTCTTTGGTCTGGAACATAGTACTTCTGACACAATCTTATTAGATCTTGACCAGAATGTGTTATTGGGACTACATATTTGGGTAAATTTGTATCCCAGAGAGGCATGTCATCTTTATCTAAGAACTTCTCATAACACCAATTGTGAACTTCTAATAAGTTGAATTCTACCACAGGGTCTGAAATTATATAATCCACATTAGTCAAGGGAATGATTTCTTTAGTAGACACTGGTGGCTGAAGGGGATTAACAGACACTATAGTTTTTGCAATGAGGGTAGGGGTGGATTTTGGGGCTTTTGTTGCTTCAGACCTAGGAGGTTGGGATCCTCCAGTTTTAACAGGCCTAGAGCCTCCAGCTTTAGGTGTCATTTGTTTCTTTGTCATTTTGAGATAACTAAAGCAAGATTACACAATTTGCAATTGTTAAATTTTCTTAAATAGAGGGAATTTGAGCAATTATTGTGCAATTAGGAACCTGTGATCTTTCAACCGCTTTAAGATAGAAAACATAGGTTTTTTGAATGAATAGGGCTGCAAAAGAGATTTCTTTAAGCAATCTGTAGGTTAAAAGGCCTTTTCAAGCTGTGGAATGGATTTTCAGGGGTTTAGAACTGAGGATTTGACTTAAAAAAAGGGCTTTTATGGATCAGAGGATTCTGGAGAAATTTTGCAAGGGTTTTCCCTATTTTTTGAGTGTTTTGGACACAATTGGATTGAAAAATTCACTAATTATAACTCAATTGGTTCAATCGGAGGTTTAAATCGTGAATTTTGCAAGCTAGATCTGGGAAAATACCTTTTTAATAGGTATTTTGATAGTCATAATGGTTTCTGGAACTTGTTGTAGTTGAATTTGAGCTCAGGTTCGAATGACTGAATTCGAAAAACTATTCACTAGCCTTCAAAATAGAATTCTCTAGTGAAAATAGGCTTTCAGGCATGAAATCTATAAAACAAAGTTTGAAACAGGGTTTCAAGAGCTAAAAATGGCTAAGTACAGTCAAGCGGAGCTTTCTCTTAGTTCGAAATATGAGAATAAACGATAAAAATAGTGTATCAAAGTTTTAATGTTTGATATTGGTCATAATTAATGCATTAAATGGCAGTCTCATCAAAGGCGGGAGAGGTTTTAGATTCGAATGCAAAAAAAACCGCAAGTTGTTTTTCGCGTTGGATTTGTGCTGTAAGCAGTTTTTGGAAAAATGAATGCGACGCAATCAGGAGACGCCACGTCGCAGGGGGTGGAAATGGGAAAACCACCCATTTCGTGCTTGATTTTTGTATGGGTGAGCGATTGGTTTGCGAGCGCAAAAATCATCGTCAGGCATTGGATTTGGAGCATGGGAGCAAATGGCCGGGATTAAACGGAAAGCTGCAGTGAAAAGGTTGGGTAGGGCCGGGTTGACTTATGTAAGGGTGCATGTAAAAAATTTATATATATACATTTATAACCAAAGTTTTTATCAAATTTTTTATGTACAAACAGAGTCTATACATATTTTTAGAAAGGGTTTTAATGTGGATGTTATGTATATAAATAGAGCTTATATATATGGTTAAAAATGCACGTGAGGCGAGTTTATGGAATTAACTGGGGTTAAGCTATGCATAGTGTGAGGCTATTGCATATTTTTAGAAATAATTCTTGGGAAAGACCAATGTGAAATGTGTTATAAACCTTTTAGTTTATTCGAAATAAACCTTGGGTTAAAACCGGATAATTATTTTTTGAATGTTTATTTATATTTTTATTATATAGTTTTAGACCATGGAGGGGTCAAATAACCATATGGGGTGGGTTTATTTACATAATTTTAGTTTTATCCCAAAGGGAATATAACTGGGGTTTTTTATTTAAATATGTGGATAATTAACTTTGGGAAAAAAGCTTATAATATTGGGTTTTTGGGGATAATTAAATAAAATGGGTTATAATAATAGGATAAGGTTTGTTTATAGGGATTTAATAAATAAATTAGAAGTCAATATAACCAAGGACAATGAAAAACACCAAAATAAAATTATATGACTAAGTAAAGTGATAATGTAAAAGAAAAGCTTTATCATTTATAATTTGACCACTTTGACCTGGAATATAATATTTTTGGAGGATTTTTTATGTTTTTATGAATGAAGGAGATTAATCAAAAGGGGATTTTAGTTTTTGTTAAGTAAAAAGGTCTTTACTTATGAAATTGAAGTGTAATGGATGGATGTAGGGTAAATAATGATAATTAGGGATTAATATAGGAATTCAACACTTTTAACTTAACAGTCATTGAGCCTTGGGTTCGGTCCTAACAGAAGTCAAAGAAAATCCATGAGCCTCTTTGACTGGAAATTTAGAATGCAGAATAACTATACAGGTGGGGAAATTAGTGATTTTTGCCTGGTATCAAATATTATAATGATTTTCCCACATTTTTCTACCTACCCAATTTTAATCTAACATTTTTTCTTCCTTTTTGCAGGTGCATTTGAGCTACCAACCTTGAAACATTTCGTTCTTTTGAAAGCATAAAAATTATCTAAATCTATCTTATATCATCCGAGGGCTCATTTTAAGCTAATGAGCTCCTCATTATTCTCTACCTATCTAATAATTAGTTAGGATTAAATAGTCTGGATAATATTTATTCACTATCTAGAACATGTAAATTGAAACATGACAAGTCAAGATTGAACAGTTCAAATCATCATGGATTATGGAGTTTATTGACACTAGGCCATAATCATCTGAAAGTAAAAATAGTGCCATTTGGATTGCACAATTTCATGTTTTATTTCTTTTTTCTTTGGGTTATATTATTTTTTCTAAGTCCTTTGATCTTTATTTTATGACTTTTACCCTTTTTTTGATTTTCTATTTTTTTATATTTTACAAAATATGGGAAAAAAACTTGCAGAAAGCAAGGTATGTACATATTTACAAGACTATCATAAGTCAATTCCAAATTATGAATCCTATATTTATAGGACCCTAACAGGGTCTCTCCAGTACAACCGTCCATTTTCCATTATGAACTTTTAGGACCTTAGTATTAGGGTACGGTATTTTATCTTGTCAAACTTAGGTGGGAACTTTAGTGTCAAAAAATATTCCACTATGTCTTTGTACCAAGGGGACACCAAGTACTTGACATGTGGTTTTTTTGTCAAGGTCTCTATTCCATATTGTAGGTCCTTGCCTCTTTTTGTTTCACTACTTACTACTAATATATTTATACGCAAGGCCTGGAAATTTGACTCTGACATGATCTTTGTGAGTTTCTACCCCTTAATCAACTTAGTGGGCATAATTTACATCTCATATTCTTGTATCTTAGCTATCCAGTTGCCTCTTTTTCCTTCGTTGTCACCAAGTACCAAGATATCCTTCACAGTTGCAGTAGGTACGTAAGTCGTAACACTGGATTGTAGAATATACACCTGAAAAGTATTTAGGGCCTTAACCAAGGCATATGCCTTCTTCTCTAATATATTTTATTTCAGCTCCACGTCTCTAAGCACTTGAATGAAAAACACGATGGGCTACTCATGTCCATCATCATTCTTTTTCAATAGTATTGAAACTATTATATTAGGTGATGAAAAATAGAAAATGAAGAAATTATTTAGGTAATTTGGACCAAACAGGATTGGTGCTTCTGCAAAGGCCTATTTTATTCTCACAAATTACTCCCTCGATAGGGAAGTCCATTTTACTTGTTGTCCATTTTCAGAATTTCACTGATATTCCTGATGATCTCAGCGTATTTGGGTATAAAATGCCTTACAAAATTTAACCTCCCCAAGAAGACTTGTATCTCTTTCTTATTTATTGGTAGTGAAATACCATTTATCACCTCCACTTGTTGAGGATTGATTTTAACTCCTTCTCTGATCACTATGTGACCCAATAGTTTTCCTACGTTTATGTGAACTGAGATTTTTTTGTGTTCAGTGATAATTCATACCTTCTACATTTATCGAATGTTTGCCTCAAGTTCTCAATGTGTTGTGCATCAGGCTTGGAGAAAACAATGATATTGTCAAAGTAAAATACCATGAATTTTTCCTAATCTCCAACAAAAGCGATATCCATTGTACGTTGAAACATCTATCTAGTATTTATGAGATCGAAAGAGATCTGGGCATACATGAAGGTTCCCCAATGCATGGTGAATGTTTTTTTTTGTCTGCCAGAAGCACAACTACCTACTTATACCCTGAGAATCCATCCATCATGGAAATACAGGAAGAATGTATAACCTTACATAAAATGTGGTTCTTTTTTTGCAGGGGTTAGTTATCTTTTAGTGATGCCCTGTTCAAATTCCAGAAGTCTACACAACTTGATTTCATTGCCTTTCTTTCTTAGCGCTACCACGTTTTCCACCCATTTGTAATAACTTAGATACAGAACGATTTTTCCTTGCAGTAACATTTTGAATTCATTCTCAATGGTAGGAAGAAGGAGTGGGTTGATTTGTATTAACTTTTTCTTATGAGGTTTGGCACCTTGCTTCAGGGGAATTTTATGTTGTATGAAATTCACATCAAACGTCTTTAAATATTGATCAGACCAGGAGACGACATATTTGTAAGATCTAAGAGGTCTTAGATATTTTTTTTTGAACTCCTTGGGAACTCCTTTAGATAATTTTATAAACTTCGGGTCTTCCTCGGTCCCGACGTTGATGTCCTCCACTTGTTCATCTGGTTCTGGCTCTTGAGGTTTAATAAGGACATCATTTCTATTGAAAAGCCTCTCTAGGGGTATCGTACCCTTCTGGATGTTTTTAACTTTTAATTGGAGGACTTTATGACCAAAAATGGTCTCCTCCAATCTTGACTTCCATTATTCAACCTCTGACTCTTCCTCTTGATCGACTACCGAACTAGAGAGTTCTTCCACTATTCCCATGAAAATCTGGATCTAGTCCTCGTCTTCAAATACTTGCCAGTGTTTGAAATTTTCAGGGATGGAGGGATGATATCACACCTCAGTTTCATATGTTAACAGTGGGTTCTGCATAGGGAAGAAATTAATAGTTACCATGATTAGTGAGACTGCCATCTGATTCCTTTCATGAGGCATAAAATGAGTACTGAAAGATAAGAAAAAATTCTCGATCAAATACCATACCTTTTTTCTGTAAGGCCTATGCCGAGGATGTTTGGATTGACACTAATTCCTCACCTGTTTCACCACCAGCTCTGAATCTTCGAACACCTTAATACTTTTAATATTCATGTTTTTTATTTACTGTAACCCCAACAACATCGTTTCATATTTGACCACATTATTTTTGGCTTCGAATTCAAGTTTGAATGGGAGGGGAATTAAGAAAACTTATGGTGATATTATTAGGACGTCGGCCCTGTTTCCGTCTTTAAAGTAAGCTCCATAAAATTACAGAGTCCATGTTTCATTTGTTTCTTCCTTCTGATGATTTTCTTGCTATGAAGGTGGGCCTTGGTCTCCTCGAGAATCAACTCATCTTCTTCCAGCATTAAGAAAGAGAACTCACAATCCTTCCCATACATGGGAGAATTGGTGTAGCCATTAGATTTGGTGACCATTTTCATGAATCTTGATTCTCTGTATAATATTCTCTCCTCTCCACCAAAAAGGGGAATGGTGGCATAGGTCAAGTAAAGCTTTATCGAACCTCCAATTTTTTATCCCCATGACCTGGACAATGACATCCTGAACCTGGCTGGTATGTCTACCACCACGATGTCCATCACCACACCCTTTTCCAGAATCTAAGCCATATTTACCACCAAAACTTTTATCATCCCTAGAATTTTTACTCTCTTAGAGTAAAATTAGTATAGGTATTTATACGACCTCATAATTTGAAACACCATTTCATCCATGACTGAAAATGGTAGTAGGTTGTGAGATGCTTCTGAATTCAACATGCAAATATGTAACAAGAGGTCATGTATTACAAATGTTACATAGAATGGGGGCATCGATGGATCTTCCTCTTCCACATGGGGTCAAAAAACGACAATCAGTCACTCCTCCTGAAGATTGAGATTGTCTGGAATGGGGGCCATGCAAGGAGGATGCATGAATTGAGACACCTGGGCCTTAGATGACAGTTTCTTTAACTAATCAGTAAGGGGCACAGAGATCTGGACCTTTTCTAATTCATTTTGGAGATTAAAAGTGGGAGAAATTTTTTTTCATGGTGTTCTTCGGTGGGTTCCCTATCATGATTAGCCAGATTTGATGATGGTGTGGGAGATTTTTCAGCTTAAGTGTTTGGAACTCTTGGACTACTGGTTTGGATGTAGTGGCCTTTTTGTAATTGGTTTTTTCTAGTGGATTATTTCTTTAATCTAGGGTATTAGAGGAGGTTTGGATTTTCACACCCACTCACCACTTTGATCTTGCACCCACGTTATCTTATGAGAGTACCAAACATCATATTTATTATGCAGATCAGCTTGCATAAAATCCATGGAATGCATGCAGTAGATGTCAATATCCTTGTTATCTGGAGGAGTTTCCAGCTCTTCCCCACCTTCTTGCAATGTGAGCTCTCTTATTCATTATTATAATAAGAAAAAAATTGATTCTCTTGGGTGTCTATGATCTCATATACCTGTCCCTCCACCTCTCCTTCCAAATACAATGGAGGCTAAATTTGATCACGTTATTCATTTCTATCTCTTTGTAACAAATTTAAGGGAGGCTTATGATACTGTGGGTTGAAGCATCAATTAGTAATCATTTTATTTCAATGAGGAGGGTAACCTTTGGCCTCCAATTCAAGCTTGACCAACTTTTTAGAAATATTTTTGATTAACTTGTTCATTTACTCTATTAGGTATTCCTAAGATTCTCTCTCTTGATTAGAAGAGGTAGCTTCCTACTTACCTCTCATTTCCCCTTGATCTCAGTTTCCCTTGAACTTCCCCGTGGAGGAAAAATTGGCTTCAACCTCTAAAGACGATATCTGGATCAAGTCCAAAGATGTATACATCCTTTCTCTAAGGGTGAAACCAAATTCAGGCTCAAAATATCTGACCCATACTACATTAGCAGGTGCTTGAGGAGATTTGATCTCTGCAAGGAGATTATTTTATAACTCATTGAATCTCTTAATGAACTTAGTGGCATCCTCGTTATGTTTCTTTTTCATAACATTGAAGTCAGTGAGGATGTATCCATGATCAATCTTCTCTCCCCATTTTTGTTTAAAGATATTCTCCGTCTCTTACCAAGTATGAACAAAGTGGTTTTCAAAGGATTTGAACCACTTCAGAGCTTCACCATCCAAATATTAGACGAAGAGTTAATAAGGACATCATTTCTATTGAAAATCCTCTCTAGGGGTATCGTACCCTTATGGATGATGTTACCTTTTAATTGGAGGACTTTATGACCAACAATGGTCTCCTCCCATCTCGAATTTCGTCGTTCAACCTCTGACTCTTCCTCTTGATTGACTACTGAATTAGAGAATTCCTCCATCGTTCCCATGAAAAGCTTAATCTGGTCCCCATCTTCAAAGACTTTCTAGTGTTTGAAATTTTTAGGGATGGAGGGATGATATCACAACTCAATTTCATATGTTAGCAGTGGGTTCTCCATAAGGCAGAAATTACTAGTTACCACGACTAGTGAGTCTACCATCTGATTTCTTTCATGAGTCATAAATTAAATATTGAAAGCCAAGAAAAAATTCTCGACCAAATCCCATACCTCAATTCCGTAAGCCCTGAGCTGAGGATGTTTGGATTGACACTGATTCCTCGCCTGTTTCACCACCAGCTCTGAATCTTTGAACACCTTAAGACTCTAAATATTCATTTTTTTTATTTATTGTAACCCCAACAACAACGCTTCATATTCAACAAAATTATTTTTGTCTTTGAATTCAAGTTTGAATGAGAGGGGAATTAAGAAAAATTCGGGTGATATTATTAGGACGTCGACCGAGTTTCCATGTTTAGAGTAAGCTCCATAAAATTGCAGAGTCCATGTTTCATTTGTTTCTTCCTTCTGATGGTTTGCTCTCTTTGAAGGTGGGGCCTTGGAATCCTCGAGAATCGACTCATATTCTTCTAGCATTAAGCAATAGAACTCACAATCCTTCCCATAGATGGGAGAATTGGTGGATCCATTAGCTTTGGTGACAATTTTCATGAACCTTGATTCTCTATAAAGCTTTATTGAACCTCCGAATTTTTATCCCCATGACTTGGACAACAACATCCTGAACCTGGCTGGTATGTTTGCCACCATGATGTACATCACCACACACTTTTCTGGAATCTAATACATATTTACCACCAAATATTTTATCATCCCCTAAATTTTTACTCTCTTAGAGTAAAATGAGTATAGGTATTTATATGGCTTCATAATTTGAAACTCGAGCTGTTCCATGACTGACAACAGTAGTAGGTTCTGAGATGCTCCTCAATATAACATAAAATTATGTAATAGGAGATCATGTATTACCAAAGTTACATAGAATATGGGCATCGATGGATCTTTCTCTTCCACATGGGGTCAAAAAACAACCATGGGTCACTCATCCTAAAGATTGAAACTATCTGGAATGGGGGTCACGCAAGGAGGATGCATAATTGGAGACACCTCGGACTTATATGATGGTTTCTATAACTACTCAGTAAGGGGCATATAGATCTTTACCTTTTCTAATTCGTTTTGGAGATTGAAAATGGGAAAACATTTTTCAGCAAGGTGTTGTTCGGTGGGCTCCCTTTCATGATCAACCAGATTTGATGATAGTGTGGGAGATTTTTCAGCTTTAGGTGTCTGGGAATATTGGACTACTGGTTTGGATGTAGTGGCCTTTTGGTTATTTGGTTTTTCTAGCGGCTTCTTTCCTTTATCTACGGTACTAGAGCAGCTTTGGATTTTCATACCAACTCACCACTTTGATCTTGCACCCGCGTTATCTTGTGAGAGGACCGAAGGTCATATTTCTTATGCAGATGAGCTTTCATTAAATCCATCAACTGCATGCAGTAGATGTCAATATCCTTGTTATCTGAAGGAGTTTCTAGCTCTTCCCCACCTTCTTGCAATGTCAACTCCTCTTATTCATTATTATAATAAGAAAAAGATTGATTCTCTTGGGTGTCTATGATCTCATCTACCTGCCCCTCCACCTCTCCTTCCAAATATAATGGAGGTTGAATGTGATCATGTTGTTCGTTTCTATCTCTTTGTAACAGCTTTAAGGGAGGCTTACGATACTATGGGTTGAAGCATAAATTAGTAATAATTTTATTTCAATGAGGAGGGTAACCTTTCGTCTCTAATTCAAGCTTGACCAACTTCTTAGAAATATTTTTGATTAACTTGTTAATTTACACTATTAGGTATTTGTTACAACATTTTTTGGTCATCTAACCTTTTATCATTAGATGAAACCAAGTACACCATGTAAGACCAATTTTACCCTAAGTAAAATTGCTTTCACTATGTGAAATAACTTAGTAAAACACCTTTATTAAGTTGTTTATGGTCTAAACAGGAAACCCCAAAAGGAAATAATAAACAAATCTACATTTTTTTATATTTCCTACTCATATTTAACCCAAAACAAGGAAATTAATTAAATAAATCATTATTTATTTGATTATTTCCTAGGAATAAGTCATTTAAATCATCATTTAAATAATATTTCTAGTTAAATTTGACTAAATAATTTTTAAATAATTAGATAAATCATTATTTATTTAATTATATTCCCACCATTTCCCTAAAATAGTAAATAAATCATTTATTTATTTATTTATTATTAATAAAGGAATTGACCCAAGTCAAAATTCCTTTTCCCTCCAACAAATATAATAAAATATTCCTAAAGGGTGTTTCTATAATTTGATTAATAATATTTTATTCATGCACCAAGTTCTAGATAACCCTAATATTTTGTTATAAATAGAAGGGGTTTCCCCATTAATTAGCCACCTGCATTGCATTATATCACTCTGGATATATACTTGGTCACATTCTTCATTCTTGCCTTGTGAGCTCCCTTTGAGTTCTATGTTTGTCTGGATTTTTCTACACCAACAAGAGAGAAATTTTAGATCTGAAATGCTGAGGAATTTCAAGAACCCATCCCATTGAGGAGAACTGGAAAACAAGTTTCTTGTTTTCTGCTCAGGTGCCCCTTTTTAATATAATATAAAAATTCTTTCAAATACATTGTTCTTGTCTTGTCTATTGGATGCATGGAGCCACATTTTACTTTATCTACTTAATGTATTTTATGCTTAGATCTGGATTTGTGCAGCATTATTTGGATCACCTAATCGCAGATTTAAATATATTTGGTAGCCATAATTGATGTTAGGGCTATTTTTATGCATAGCTAAAGTGCTCTTTTATGACGAAAGATTCATACTAACAATTGGCGACTCCACACGGGTTTTCTTTTGTGACCGATGTCATTTTATATATTCCTACATATCCAGCTGTTTCAGACCCTAGGGTTTCTCTTCAGTTTTTAGTTTTTCCTATTTTTATGGTGCTTTCCACCTCTAAAACCCTCAAACATTAAAATTTTTAACTTCTGTGTGTTTCTGGCCCTATTGCGCAGGTGACAGACATCAGTCGCAGCTGAGACGACAAATTTTTCTGAAATCTGCCGTCATGAGACCCAGATCTGCAGGTCACACTTATCGGTCCAAAAACTGCGACCTGGCCTTGAGGTCACACTTTTCTACCCCAAAAATTACGACCTGGACTGAAAACATGTCAGAACCTGCGACCTGCACTTTTTTCTGCAATTTTCCAGCACATTTTTTGGGTTTGTCTGAAGCTTTTGTCAAGGTTTCCCAGCCTCTGTCTCTGCCCGTTTAGACATGCTTCTGATCTGTTTCACTCAACTAAGCGGTAATATTGCCCCTTAAGGCTCTAGTACCCTCCACTTTTCGTGGGAGAGTTTTTGCTGTTTCAGAAGTCTGAATTTCCAGAGTTTTAGCCTTATTTCTTTCAGATCTAATACCTCATTTTCAGATCCTTTTATATCAGCTCTTATCCCTTTCAAATCACCTCATATAGTTTTGTTTGGGTTCATTTCTAGGTCCACCTCCTTCTCCCCTCTACTTTTAGCTGATCCCCTCCTTTTTAACAACAACCTTGCCTCTGTCTCTTTGTTGTTCTCTGCACCTTTTTTCAGCAGATTTCTCCTTTAGAACCCCATCCCCCCTCGACCTTAGATCTAATGGCCTCTTTTTAGCATGCTTTGAGTATATTTTTTCCCTCTTATAGACTTTTTTTGAGAGAACCACCTTCTTGGGTTAGATTGATGCATTGCTAGCTGTTAATTTTCTGTTTTGTCAGTCTTATTTACTACAGATTTATTTTCAGTTACGCAGCACACTTTTTCTTTTACTCTCAAAACATCTAGGTTTAATCAATTAAAATTAACACATGCCACACACTGAACCTAAGTGAAGAAGAGCCTAGTTAACACTGCTTGGAAAAGACTTTAAAATCAATTGTCACTGCACCGACATTGACCTCACTTGATTTTGCACCTCCTTGCCCTTGTCAGTTTTTCTTCTTCCCGTCATCATTGCACCTCCAAGTTGTTTGTCCCGGTGACTTCTTGGCCTTCACCCTCAGTTTCTGGTTGGTTTACTTCCTCCTTCCCATCATCATCGAGTAAGTCCTCCCCTGAGTCCACACTCTGACACTTCCACTGATTGTTCGAGTTCTCCCCCTACTGCTGGTTCTCCCCCTGTTACCTTCACCATGTCTATTTTCGGGCCTAGTGCTAGTAGCAACCCCAGTTCTACTGTTGGGTCCATTTCCAGTGGAACCACTACGGGACCTACCTCGACTGCCCCGTTGCTCCCTTATATGGCCGGCCTCAGTCTCCCTGACTTCAATCATCTAATCAATGATCATATTTTCCACGATGTTAGTTGGCCTTCTATGCCAACCAAGCTCCTCTCTGACATTCCTAAGTTCGAAGGCCTTGCTAGTGAAGATCCCTCCAACCACATCCGATATTTCCACATGTGGTGTTCCTCCAATTCCATCACCGATGACTCCATCCATCTTCGATTTTTCCAACGCACGCTTACCAGCGAAGCTTCTAAATGGTATGTTGATAAAGCCACCTCTTCCCATACCACCTTTGCAACCATTGCCCAAGCCTTTTTATCTTATTTACAGCTCCCTCTCCAATATGACACTAGTACTGAACTCTTGAATTCTTTTCGTCAATCCTCTTCGACCCGCCTTTATGCTCATGTCCAGGAATGGCGGAGAAGACGGAGCTTATCTCGAGCCCCCACCTTTTAAGATCGGGTTTATATGGACTGGTTCCTTCGTTCTCTCTTACCTCCCATTGGAAAAGATGTCGCTTCCCACTTTCCCCAAACCAAAGAAGCCGCCCTCCAAATAGCCTTGAAGTATGACCTTATCTATTCTCAATCTGGTTATGTTTATACCGTCCTTCCTCACCTCCCCAAACCCAGTGGCCCTAACACCTTGGGGGCATCTCACTCTACCGACGGTATCGTTGGATCTCTATCACATACCTCTGCTCCACCTCTTCTGGGCTATGGTTTCCCTCCAGGAGGGGCCAGCACCTCCGACACTTTTTCCCCTCCAGGTCGCATGTATCTAGGATATGGCATACCTCCTCCTTTTTCCCACACTCCTGCTTACCTCAATGTGGCCCATCCTACCCCTTATCCTTACCCACAACCTGATGTCCCAGCTCTTCCAGCATTTGGACCTCCCACTCCCTTTCCTTATCTACCCTCGCAACCGCACTTAATACCCCCTCCAGGGCAAGTATTTGCACAGCAGGGTGCAACTAATCCTCTTCCTTCTCAAATAAAGAGGAAAGGCAATCAATCTGCTTCTGGTAATCGTGGATCCAATCCTTCCAGTATTGATTCTAACACTGCCAACTAGCCATAGGGCTCTCAGCCCAAGCTGGACAGGCCGCTTTGCACCAATAAGCCCTATTCGTGTTGCGGTGTTTATGGTCATTACACTCACGATTGTCCCCTATTACCATAGATGAGGCAGATGTGGGAGTCTCATGCCACCGTGCGGGGACAACACTCCTCTCCTATTGTCCCTCCCAATATGGCTACTTCTCAACCCGCTGTGTTTACCGATCCTTTCCCTCAATAAGGAGTCATGGCTACTCAACAACCTCATGCCCCAGTAACCACTCAACCTTCCCCTTCTGGTTCCTCCAATTACCAGATTCTCATGATGGCCTCTGACCAACCTCTCACCGTCGACCTTAACCTTCAAACTCGGTCTCGTCATACTCCATGCCTCTCGTTTCGTCTGTCTCCAAGTCCCAATCTTCAAGTCCTACAGAGCCTCTGTCGACACCCAATGGTCCCTTAAAAATCCCTCCGCCCAAAGCTGAGGTTCATACCAAAACTCCTAAGGGCCCATTACGCCGAAATGCTGCATCTGTTCAGGCTGCCCATTCATATAGCATAGTAGATGATATGGCACAATCTCCTACTTCCATTTCAACACTGGAACTCCTCCAGTCATTTCCTTCTCAAAAGAAGGCTCTACTATATACCGTGGGTGTTGTAGATCCTGCTGATGACCAATTAATTGTTTTCGATGCCCATCATTCAGACCATCCCCCCCTTCTTGCTTCTATTGCTTTCCAAATCCCAGTCAAAATCCGAAATGCCAATGTCACTCGGTGTATTATTGATGAGGGGGCATCTACCTGTGTGATGTCCACTTCGGTTTGGAAACAACTTGGATCTCTTGAGCTGGTCCCTTCCACAATCACCCTTCATGCGTGGGATGGCCATGCCTCCCAACCCATTCGCCTATTCCATAATTGTCCTATCACCCTTGCGGGCAAGACTGTTTGTGTCGAGGTTGAAGTTATTGATGCCCCTCTTGACTACAACATTCTTTTGGGGCATATTTAAACCTATGCCATGTCTACCGTCCCATCCGCAGTCCACCAGAAAGATGTTTTTCCCTCATAATGGCAAGATTGTCACCATTGACTAGTTGATGTATCATGAACCAAAATCTCAAACCTCCCCTGAGTCCACCATATCTACTGTCACCAATAAGCAAACTGTTGATTCTTTGACCAGTGTTTCCCTTGGCGTCTACAAAGACTCCTCCTTGCTTGGAAATTTCCAGGTCCTCCCCCTCCTCCTGTCTCTGATCCCAACTTACCGAATGTTTGCATGATGAAATCGTCTCAGGCTAACCTTCCACAGCCTGCTTCAGCTAGTTAGCAAACTCAATCTTGCTCGCCGCACCATGCTCCTAGCCCTTCGCCTTAGTCGACTAAACCTCTCCTGCCAAGACCTTCCCATCCCCCTCACACTCAGGAACCTTCCTACCCTCCTAAGTCGGTTCCCTCAGGTCTCCATCATATGGGAGCCGTCCCTCCTGGCCATTACCCCACTGGTCAGATACCTTTCCTTGGCCCCCCCCCCCCCCCCGGAGTCTATTCAGTTCCCATCATGGCCACCCTTTCCCTCCCTAATTTAACCTTGGGAATACCAGTATGGTATCTCACTCCTCCAGCCCAGACCCCACCAAGCCACCCCAAACTATACATTGTTGTGACACCAGTGCAACCAATTCCCTTCGCTCCTTCCACCACTATAGTTCCCCTAGCCCCTCCGCAAGACCATCCTCATGCTGTGACAACTACAGGCAAGAAAATAAAAGCTCGCAAGGGGGCATCCAAAGGCAAGGCCACCACACCTGACCCTACCCCTCCTCCACCCACCAAGCCTTATGCCTTGTGTGAAGGTATCAGTCATGCCACCCATACTTGTCCTAAGTTGCCCCGTATCCAACCCATGGTTAAAGTCGCATTCCCTGAGTCTACGGTCCCTGAAACCTCTGTTTCTTCCTCATCTGCAGCCAAGAACCCAAAGACTCTTCGTACCAACAAACCCTGTGCTCTGTGTGGTGTCCATGGCCATTATTCTCACCATTGTCCTCATCTCACGTGTTACACCATTTTTTGGTCATCTAACCTATTATCATTAGATGGACCCAAGTACACCATCTAAGACCAATTTTACCCTAAGTAAAATTGCTTTCACTATGTAAAATAACTTAATAAACCACATTTATTAGGTTGTTTATGGTCTAAACAGGAAACCCCAAAAGGAAATATTAAACAAACCTATTTTGTTTAATTTTCCTCATGGAATAATTAATTAAACCATAATTTAATTATTATTCCCGGTCATGTTTAACCCAAAAACAAAGAAATTAATTAGATAAACCTTTATTTATCTTATTATTTTCTAGGAATAATTATTTAAATCTTATTTAGATAATATTCCTTATTAAATATGACCAAATCACCCACAAATAATTAAATAAATCATTATTTATTTAATTATATTTCAACCACTTCCTTAAATAATTAAATAAATCATTATTTATTTGATTATCTTCTAACCGCTTCCTTAAAAAGATAAATAAATCATTTATTTATTTATTTTTGACAAATCAAAGGATTTGACCCAAGTCAAACACCTTTTCCCTCCAACAAATATAATAAAATATTCCATAAAAAGTGGATCTAGATCTGGTTAACCCATGCACCAAGATCTGGAATGACCCAATATTTTGTTATAAATAGGAGGGTCTTTTCTACCATTCTTCACCTTTTGTTGCCTATTAGATCATTCTGGATCTATACACTTGGTCCCATTTTTCCATCATTTGTTGTGTGAGCTCCCATTGAGCTCTATTCTTTGCATTGGGTTTTCTACACCAACAAGAGAGAGAAATCTTAGATCTAAAGTGTTGAGGACTTCCAAGAACCCATCCCACTGAGGAGAATTGGATACGCCTTCTTGTTTTCCTCCCAGGTGCCCAATTAATATAAAAATTCTTTCAAAAATTTTTCTTGTCTTGTCTATTGGTATATGGAGCAAACCCTTATTTTTTCTGCTTAATGTCTTTCCATGCATAGATCTGGTTTTTGCAGCTCTTTTATGTCTAACTAACCGCAGATCTGAAGATATTGGCAACCACTTTTGTTGTTAGGGCTATTAGTTATGCGTAGCTAAAGTGGTCCTTTTTCGTACACTTCGACAAAGGATTCATACTAACAAATGGTGACTCCACACGGGTTTTAAATTACGAACGCTGTCGTTTTTCATATTCCTGCATATCCAGCTACTTCAGACCCTAGGGTTTCTTTTCAGCTGAATATTTTCCCTATTTTTATGTTCTTTTTCTCACATAAAACCCTAAAACATTAAAATTTCTAACTTCCGTGTGTTTCTGGCCCTATTGCGCAGGTAAGCGACACCAGCCGCAAATGAGATGGCAATTTTTCTGAAAATCTGCCTCCGAGACAACCGGAACGGGGGGTCGCACTTTTTGGCCCATAACCTACGACCTGGACCTCCAGGTCACACTTTTCAGCCTATTTTCTGCAACCTGGACCTCCAGGTCACACTTTTTAGCCTATTTTCTGCGACCTGCACTGAAAACAGGTCAGAACCTGCGACCTGCCAATTTTTCAGTGATTTTTCTGCAATTTTTCTGGGTTTTGCTGAAGCTTCTGTCAGGGTTTTCCAGCCTCTGTCTCAGCCCGCTTTGACCTAGTTCTTATCTGTTTTTACTCATCTAAGTGGGAACCTAGCCCCCTAGGGCTTTAGTACCCTCCACCTTTTGTGGAAGAGTTTTAGTTGTTTCAGCCGTCTGTTTTTCAGAGTTTCAGCCTTCCCTTTTTCAGATCTGAAACCTCCTCTTCAGATCCCTTTAAATCAACCTTTCTTCCTTTCAAATCACCTCTTGTCATTTTGTTTGGACCTCTTTTCAGGACCTCCTCCCTGTCCTTTCCGCTTTTTGCTGATTTCCTTCCTCTTTCCAGCCACCTTGCCTCTGTCTCTTGGCTGTGATCTGCACCTCTTCTCAGCAGCTTTTATCCTCTAGATCCCTGTCCCTTTTGACCTTAGATCTATTGGCCTCTTTTCCGTGTGTTTTGCCTAGATTTTTCCCCTTTTTTTTCGATTAGTTTTGAGAGACCCGCCTTCTTGGGTTAGATAGATGCACAAGTAGCTGTTAATTTTCTGTTATTTCAGCATTATATACTGTTCTCTGCGTATTTATTTTCAGTTACGCAACATACTTTTTTCTTGCTCTCAAAACGGAAAGGGTTTAAAAATTAAAATTAACGCATGCCACACACTGACCCTAAGTGAAGAAGCGCCTAGTTAACACCGCCTGGCAAAGACTCTAAAATCAATTATCACTGCACCTTTTCTGCCCTTGACCTCACTTGATTCTATCCCTTTTTTCCCTTGTCGGTTTCCTTCTTCCCGTCATCATTGCGCCCCCAAGGCGCCTTTCCCGGAGACTTCTTGGCCTTCACCCTCAGTTTCCAGTCGATCGACCTGCTCCGTCCCGCCGTCGTCGAGCCAGTCCCCCTCCGAGTCCGCACTCCGACTCCTCTTCTGATTCATTGGGTTCTCCTTCTCCTCCTGGTTCTCCCCCTGTCACCTTCACCATGTCTGGTCTAGGGCCTAACGTTAGCGGTGCTCCAGGCCCTAATGCCGGAATCACTACTAGCGGAACCGCCACAGGAACTACCTTGGCCATACCCTTGCTGCCGTACATTGCAGGCCTCAGCCTCCCCGATTTCAGTCAGTTGATTAATGACCCTATCCGCCACGATGTTGGTTGGCCTGCTATGCCAACCAAGCTCCCCTCCGACATCCCTAAGTTCGAAGGCCTTGCTGGAGAAGATCCAACCAATCATGTCAGATCTTTCCACATGTGGTGTTCCTCCAATTCCATTACCGATGACTCCATCCGTCTTCGTTTGTTCCAACGCACGCTTACCGGCGAAGCTTCTAAATGGTATGTTGAACAAGCCACCTCTTCCCATACCACCTTTGCGACCCTTGCCCAAGCCTTTTTATCTTATTTCCAGCTCCCTCTCCAATACGATACTGGCACGGAGCTCTTGACTTCATTCAAGCAAACCTCTTCGACCCGCCTTTCCGCCCATGTTCAGGAATGGCGACGAAGACGAAGCTTATGTCGAGCCCCCCCCTTCGAAGATCGGGTTTACATGGACTGGTTCCTTCGCACCCTCTTAGCTCCTATCGACAAAGATGTTGCCTCTCACTTTCCTCAAACTGAAGAAGCCACCCTCCAAATAGCCTTGAAATATGACCTGATCTACGCTCAATCTGGTTATGTTTATACTGTTCTTCCTGACCTCCCCAGGCCCGGCGGTGCTAACGCCCCGGGGGCATCTCATTCCATCGACGGTATCGTTGGAGCCCTTTCCCATCCGTACGCTCAACCTCCTATGGGCTATGGTCTCCCTTAGGGAGGGGCCAGCACCTCTAGCACTCTTCCCCCTCCTGGTAGCATTTATCTAGGATACAACGTGCCTCCTCCTTTTTCCCAACCTCCTGCTTACCTCAATGTTTCCCAACCCCACCATTACCCTTATCTGCAGCCTGGTGCGCCAGCTCCTCTAGCATATGCGCTTCCATCTCCCTTGCCTCCTCAAAACTCGCAACAACACTTACAACCCCCTCCAGGGCAAGTATTTGCACAACAGGGTGTGACTAATTCCCCTTCTTCTCAAAGAAGGTGGAGAGGCAATCAAAACCAATCTGCCCCTGGTACCCGTGGACCCAATCCTGGTGTGGACCCTAACACTGCCAACCAGCAACAGGGCACTCAGCCCAAGCCGGACAGGCCGCTTCGCACAAATAAGCCTTGTTTGTGTTGCGGTGTTTATGGTCATTACACCCACGATTGTCCCCTCTTACCCCAGATGCGGCAGATGTGGGAGTCTCAAGCCACATTGCGCGGACAACACACCTGCCCTCATGCTCCTCCTAATGTGGCCACTACCCAACCAGCTGTGTTTACTGATCCTTTCCCTCAGCAAGGATTCATGGCTATCCAACCACCTGACAGCCAGGTCGCCACTCCCTCTTCCCTTTCTGGTTCCTCTGATTACCAGATCCTTATGATGCACTCCGATCCTTCCCCGACCGTCGACCTTCACCTTCAAACTCAGTCTCGCCAGTACCCCAAGCCTCCTGCTCAGTCTGCCCTCGAGCCTCCTTCTTCAGGTTCTACAGAGCCTCTTTCGACATCCAGTGGCCCCTTACATATCCCTCAACCCAAAGTTTAGCTTCATACCAAGATTCCTAAGGGACCCCTATGTCGAAACGCTGCTTCCGGTCGAGCTGCTCATTCGTATAGTATAGTAGATGATTTGGCACAATCTCCTGCTGCCATTTCCACACTAGAACTCCTCCAGTCGTGCCCTTCCCAAAAGAAGGCTCTACTATCTGTCGTGGGCGCTGTAGATCCTGCTGATGATGAAATGATTGTTTTCGACGCCACTTAATCAGACCATCCCCCTCTTCCTTCTTCCATCGCCTTCCAAATCCCAGTCAAAATCCGGAACGCCAACATTTCATGGTGCATAATTGATGAGGGGGCATCCACCTGTGTGATGTCCACTTCGGTTTGGAAGCAACTTGGATCCCCTGAGCTGGCCCCTTCCATGATCACCCTTTTAGTGTGGGACGGCCAGGCCTCGCAGCCCATTGGCCTTTTCCGTAATTGTCCTATCAGCCTCGTCGGTAAGACTGTTTGCATTGACATCGAAGTCATAGATGCCCCACTAGACTACAACATTCTATTGGGGCGAAGCTACACCTATGCTATGTCTGCTGTCCCATCCACGGTTTTCTGCAAGATGTCTTTCCCCCATAATGGAAATATAGTCACCGTTGACCAGTTGACATATCATGAGCCAAAATCTCAGACCTCACCTAAGACGACCATCTCTTCTGTAGCCAACAAGCAAACCGTTGATTCCTTGACCAGTGTCTCCCCCGGCATTTACAAAGATTCCTCCCTGCTTGGAACTTTTCCTAATCTCCCTCCTCCTCCCATCACTGATCCCAGCTTATCGAATGTTTTCATGATGCAATCATCTCAGGCTGCCCGTAAGCGGCCTGCCTCAGCTAGTCAGCAACCTCCCCCTCGCCCTCTGCAACCCGCTCCTAGCCATTCATCTCAGCCAGTCGGACCTCCTCCTTCTAGACCTCCCCCTACAGCTGGTATCCCTGAACCCCTTTATCCTCCTGGATCGGTTCCTCCAGGCCTTAACCATCTCAGAGCCGTCCCTCCTGGTCATTTCCCTGCTAGGCAGATACCTTTCCTGGCTCCCCCTCCCGGAGTATATTCTGTCCCCGTCATGGCCACCCTCTCTCTCCATAACCTAACCTTGGGCATACCAGTCTGGTACCTTGATCCTCCAACAGCTACCCCTCCTGGTCACCCCAAACCCTACATGGCTTTGACACCAGTTCAGTCGGTCCCCCTCGCTTCCTCTGTTGCCTCTGTGCCCCCAGCACCTCTACAGGACCCTTCTCCTGTCGTGACGGCTCCCAGAAAGAAAGGCAAAGCTCGCAAGGGGGCACCCAAAGACAAGACCACCATGACTGACCTAGCCCCTCCTCCGCCCGCAAAACCTTGTGCCTTATGTGATGTCGCCGGTCATGCCACCCATGCTTGTCCCAAGTTGCCCCGTATTCAGCCCATGGTTAAAGTCGCTTTCCCTGAAGCCTCCATTCCTTCTTCATCTGTAACCAAGAACCCCAAGACTCTCCACACCAACAAACCCTGTGCTTTGTGCGGTTTTCATGGCCATTACTCCCACCATTGTCCTCACCTGACGCATTACCGCGCCTCTTTAGCGGTAGTCCGAGAGTATGAGGTTGAACAAAATCAATCCGCCTCTCCCATCCTCGCGCAGTATGCTTCCAGCCAGCCTGAGGATCCCCCCGCTCCCATCGACATTCCCCCCCCCTGATTTTCAGATGACGAAGTCTACCACAACCATTCTTTACCTATCCTCCTCTGCGAGACACTTGGAGCCCAGTCCCCCTGCATCCTCCCCTATTGTGTCGCCTGAACACCTTTTTTCTACCCATACACGAGATCACTCCACCCGTATCTCTGTTGACCTCAGGAGCCCGAGTCCTCCCCATACTTCCGATAGCCCTCATATACCACCCTCCAGTTTGTATATGAGTCATAGTCATCCTGCTCCTTGCACTCACTCCCGCAGTTGCCGCTCGATGTCTTCTGTACACTCACGCTGCCGTCATTGCCTCTCCTCCCCTCATTTGTTGTCTTGTAACACCATTCCGCAGGACCCCCCATCCACGCCCTTGATCGGTTATGCCGATGGTGCCAGTCGTTACTCCCGGAATCTCGCCTCGGCAGGTTGGGCCATCTTCACCCCCTTGCATGCCCTTGTTCTCTCCGACGGGGTCTGCATTGGTTCTGCCACCAACAATCAGGCCGAATATGATGCAGTGCGTGGTCTCTTAGCTGATGCCCTCTTTCATCGCATCCTCCATCTGCACGTTCGTTTGGATTCCCTACTTCTTGTAATGCAACTAAATGGTGTTTATCGTGTGCGTAACCCTGTGCTGTTTAGATGCTATTTACGAGTGAAACTCTTGATACGTGCATTTGAAACCATAACTTTCAACCATGTACCTCGAGAATAGAATCACTATGTAGATAGTATTGCAAACCATGTTCTAGATTGGCATTTATCACACGCATTTCATACAAGACAATAACATTCATAATCATTAAAAACGATGCATATCCATAATATGTGTTGCAAAAACATGTGTTTAGAGTCCATCTACTCTGATACATATGACATGCCCATAGCATGTTACAAAAAACTCAAAACTGGGGGCACCACCTGCCCCTACATACACACTAGGGGGCACCACATGCCCCACACCTAATCACTATCTGGTGGATCCCGAGCCAATGGCTCTGCCCCTGCAGCCTGTAGATCACATATCCCCTGACCGGCCATCGCCATGCGCCGCATGACCCCTCGCCATTCCGAGGGTAGACCAATACATGGCTCTCTGTACTGGTCGTTTAAGTCCTGCCACCCGCGCTCTGAAACTCCGGTCACCAACCTTTCGCATCTATGGTGGATGTCCTCCAGAAGGGCGGCTGCATCCTCATTATGCACTGCTCTCGACCCACTCAGACCTACAGCGCCAGCTGCTGCCGGTTGTCCCATATATCCGACCGGTTTTACCGGAGCTATATCTGCATACCAATAGTACATGAATCAGTACCCTATCTACTATTCAAAAACTTTAAACATGCCCATACAAGAATAGCAATCTGTCACTTACCATCGGGCCCCCATACTCGACCAGGCGGAAGTGGCAGGTCCGGATCTCCACAATAACTCATCCTACTATAGGGATAGTCGTCTATGTATAACGGCATCTGATCCCAATGGGCAAAGAACTCAGGTCGAAACACTCGCCCGACCGCCCCTCCTCCTCCTCTGCACAGTAACCGCCCCCACCGGCGCATCCTGGGCTCTCTCGGGCCCCCATCTGGAAGTTGTATACGAGGCCGCAAGGTCGGGATCTTCTCAAAGAAGAAGGCGCACAATAAAGTCCCATATGAGCAATCGTGGTTCACTTGCCGCTTGCAGAGCGACAACTATCGTTTTAACGACACCAGCATCATTTGGGCCCACCCATAGTAGGTCCCACTCAACACACTCTCTACAAGCATCATCTGCCCCACGGTGATGTGATGGAACGCCTGGCTGCCCAGGATACGTAGCACAGCTGCGGCCACTGCACAGTTTCTAGCTCTCTAGATCCCCGATCGGTATCCGAGTCCCCTTGACTTGGAGACCCAGTCGACCAAGTCGTTCCACAAACTCCATGATATGCCGCCCCCGTGGTAATACTGGCTACATGTTTCCCACCATCCCCAGTGGTGGGAGACCCATCAGGAAATACACATCGTGGACTGTCAAATCGATCTTGTGCCCCTGCACTACAAAGGCCTCATGCTCTGGATCCCAATAACTGATAATCCGGGCCAACAAGGGCTCTCCTGCTCTCATCAACGGGTTCTCCAAAAACTTTAGAACCCCAAACCTGGCCAACACACGACGGACACCCTAATCCGCCTGGATCTCTGCCCGTAATGTACCCAGGTCTCTCTCTCTCCAGTTAACCCGTAAATCTGCCATAACTTCACAAAAACATCATCTTTGTCAGCACACAGATCGGGAATACCATAATCAAACACAAAAACCCAACTCTCAGCCACAAAACAGCACCAAAACCCCCTCATCTCCTAGGTCGCAGTTTTCTGCCCAGTTCTGGACCAGATCGCAGGTTTTGCCCTGAAACCTGCATCCCAGGTTTCACTTTTTGGCCCAAAAAGTGCGACCCGGCCATAGAGAAGAAGGAGGGTATGTTTCTGGGATTTTGGGCCCTAAACTGAACTTTCAATCCATCAAAATGAAAGAGTAAGGTTAGGCCTCTTACCTGCAACTGACGGATCTCGACTCCAACGGTCGGTTTGTCCACTACGCTCGCCGCAAGATTTAGGGCCTTCTCTCCTCTCTACATTCACCACAGCAACAATAGAAAATGAGTGAATTTGGAGGGAAAACTGCCTTATTAAAAGAGAACTCCTGGTTCTTCTTTCGACCGTTGCGACCACACCGTAGCCCCGTTTGACAAACCGTCTGCACCGTTGGAAAGCTCTCACCGAGCCCTCAAATGGGTATCTGTTAGTTTTTTATGATTTGATACTTCACTAGGACACATTTTTTCCAAGAAGGGTCACTTCACCTCTCATTAAAATCGAATTTCCTCACTTGCGACACTTGTACTCGGGGCACCACTTTGCCTCCTTACTTGTCTTTGTTCGTGTCGATTTTTGTCATGAGTTCCCATCTTGTACTCATGTTTTTCTGGTCCCCCATTGGGCCTTCCCTATGTGGCAGCACCATCAAGTCGCCCTTGTTTAGAGCATCCAAGTTGAGTCATCATCACATTCATGGAGTCTATCCCGAGTCCCTTTGCACCCCGCTATAGCCCTCCATCCTTCATTGCTTGGTCTCTCTCTTGTGTCGCACATTATGACCTTCAGTCCCACTATCCCCTATCCCTTATGATATTGTGTCAGTCGCTGCCATGTCATTCATGCCCTTTATGCTCTAACAAGGGAAGTCGTCCATTCGCCACTCTATCCTTTCCATTTCACTATCATCATTAGTGTCAGTCTGTCCGTCGCTCTACTATTTTCTCTCGTGCCTTAGTTGAGGGTCTCTCATTGCCTCACCTATGGCGGACCTCCTTCTGTCGACATCAGCTCATTCATTCCAGAAGCCAGGTCTAGAGGGCGGTGTACCTTGGTTCCATCTTCCACTCTTGTTCGGTGCCTCGGATCAGGCAAAGGGATCTCTCATTTCCCTTTGACTTGATTGTTTCTCCACTCCAGCTCCTTTCAGCATGACCGAGATCCGTATACTTGATGGTTCAGTGATACAGCAGCAGCTCTTGATGATTCCCGGGTGTGTGTGAGATGTCCCAACCCTCATGAGGGGGTGGCCCTGCAGGTAGCCCCCCACATGCCCGGATGACCTCCTCCTTGCGGCCTTCGATGCAGCTCCAGATATTTGATGATGTTGGCCTTAGCCACTTGCAGCGCCTCTTTGATTTTCATGTATCAGTCAGATTTTGTGAGCCCTTCCCCATTTACAGGGGGCATTTGGGTTGTCTTTGTATCTCATGTACTCAGATATTATTGTATAAGTCCTGGCTGTTATCCCAGGCATAGCATGTATGTGGGATTCCTCATTGTATTTTTATCTGGCTCATGATTATGCCAGCTGTACTTTATGGTTCGGTCCCTTGTTTACTGGACACACTATTCTTTTGTACTTTGTCTCGGCGGACATAGGTATGCCTCCCCCGCCGCCTTCAGCACAAGTACCCTCTCATAAAAAGAGACTTGTTGCACCTGCGAGTCTCGTCTCCTCAGGGTCTAGTTCTTCAGCACACTATCTACCTTGCATTTCTCTCTCTGACTTCCCTTTTGTTGTCTAGTGATTGAGTTCTTACAACGTACTTCGGTCATATGATTTGCTCCTGACACTCGCAAGCTGGGAGGAAATCTGTTACATCATTTTTTGGTCATCTAACCTATTATCATTAGATGGACCCAAGTACACCATGTAAGACCAATTTTACCCTAAGTAAAATTGCTTTCACTATGTAAAATAACTTAATAAACCACATTTATTAGGTTGTTTATGGTCTAAACAGGAAACCCCAAAAGGAAATATTAAACAAACCTATATTTGTTTGATTTTCCTCATGGAATAATTAATTAAACCATAATTTAATTATTATTCCGAGTCATGTTTAACCCAAAATCAAAGAAATTAATTAGATAAACCTTTATTTATCTTATTATTTTCTAGGAATAATTATTTAAACCTTATTTAGATGATATTCCTTGTTAAATATGACCAAATCACCCACAAATAATTAAATAAATCACTATTTATTTAATTATCTTTCAACCACTTCCTTAAATAATTAAATAAGTCATTATTTATTTGATTATCTTCTAACCGCTTCCTTAAAAAGATAAATAAATCATTTATTTATTTATTTTTGACAAATTAAGGGATTTGACCCAAGTCAAGTACCTTTTCCCTCCAACAAATATAATAAAATATTCCATAAAAAGTGGATCTAGATATGGTTAACCCATGCACCAAGATCTAGAATGACCCAATATTTTGTTATAAATAGGAGGGTTTTTCCTACCATTCTTCACCTTTTGTTGCCTATTAGATCACTCTGGATCTATACACTTGGTCCCATTTTTCCATCATTTGCTATGTGAGCTCCCATTGAGCTCTATTCTTTGCATTGGGTTTTCTACACCAACAAGAGAGAGAAATCTTAGATCTGAAGTGCTGAGGACTTCCAAGAACCCATCCCACTGAGGAGAAGTGGATACGCCTTCTTGTTTTCCTCCCAGGTGCCCAATTAATATAAAAATTCTTTCAAAAATTGTTCTTGTCTTGTCTATTGGTATATGGAGCAAACCCTTGTTTTTACTGCTTAATGTCTTTCCATGCATAGATTTGGTGTTTTGCAGCTCTTTTCTTGTCTAACTAATCGCAGATCTGAAGATATTGGCAGCCACTTTTGTTGTTAGGGCTATTAGTTGTGCGTAGCTAAAGTGGTCCTTTTTCGTACACTTTGACAAAGGATTCATACTAACATCATGCATTACCAAGCCTCTTTAGAGGTCATTCGCAAGTACGAAGTTGAACAAAATCAATCCGCCTCTCCCATCCTTGCTCAATATGCGTCAGGTCTACTCAAGGATCCCCCTACTACCATTGACATTCCTACCCCTGATGTTGAGATGTCGGAACCTACTGCCCCCCTCTTATACCTATCATCCTCAGCATGACCCTCGGAGTACATTCCCTCTGAATCCACTCCATCTGTTTTTCTTGATTCCCCGTCAACAACATTCTTGGGTTCTTCATGCTTTGACCATCTTTTTACTTGTTCTTCTATCATTCCCCGTGATGACCCATATATGTGCCTCTCTTCCCATACTGATGATTTAGGTAGCTTTGCAGCGTCATGTGGTTTCCTTGACCTTTCCATTTCCTCCCATAATCAAGATAATACCATCTGTATCTATGATGTCCTTCGCAGCATGAGTTCCTGCTCTTCCTCCCATAGTTCTCATTCGTCTCCCTCTAGTCGATCTATGAGTAATAGACTTCCTACCTTGACTACTCCCTCCCATAGTTGTCAGTGGATGTCTACCCTATACTCATGCTGCCATCATTTTTCTCCTTCCTCCCATTTCTTGTCTTGTGACACTATTCCACCGGCCCTCTCGTCCACACATTATATTGGCTATGCCGATGGGGCAAGTCGCTATTCCTGGAATCTTGCCTCAGCCGCATGGGCCATCTTTACCCCCTTGCATACCCTCATTATTGCAAATGGGGTTTGCATTGGTAATGCCACCAATAATCAGGCTGAATATGATGCAGTACATGGTCTCTTAGCCAATGCCCTCTCTCATCACATCCTCCATCTGCACGTTCGTTTAGATTCCCTGCTTCTTGTATTACAAATTAATGGTTTCTATCGTGTGCATAACCCTATCCTATTTAGACAATATTTACGAGTGAAGCTTTTGATACGTGAATTTAGATTCTTTACTTTCAACCATATACCTAGAAGTCAAAATCACTATGTAGATCAAATCACAAATCATGTTCTAGACTAGCATTTATCACCCACAAGAAAATAACATTTAACACCATCAACAAAATTAATATACATCATATATATCATATACCATGTGTTTTTAGAGTCCATATACTCTAAAACATATGACATGCCCATAGCATGTTCCAAAAAACAGAATTACAAAACTGGGGGGCACTACTTGCCCTTACATACACACTGGGGGGCACCACCTGCCCTACATCTAATCACTCTCTGGAGGATCTCAAGCCAATGGCTCTACTCTCGTAGCTCGTAGATCATGCACAGCCTGACTGGCCATCGCCATATGTCGCATGATACCTCGCCACTCCGAAGGTAGCCCAATACATAGCTCTATGTACTGGTCGTCTAAATCCTTCCAACCACGCTCCGATACATCGGTCAACACCCCCTCACATCTACGATGAATGTCCTCCAATATAGTAGCCATATTCTTGTTCTGTGCTATCCTTGATCCACTTGCACCTATAGCTCCAACTGCTGCAGGTCGTTCCATATATCCGGCCGGTTTTACTGTAGCTATATCTGCATTCCAAAAAGTATAAAGATCAGTACCATGAATACTTTTCACAAACTTTAAAATGCACATCACAGATTAGTTACTTGTCACTTACCATCGGGCCCCCATACTCGAACAGGTGGAAGCGGTAAGTCTAGATCACCCCAATAACTCATCCCACTATAGGGATAGTCATTTATGTACAACGGCATCTGATCCCAATGGGTGAAGAGCTCTAGTCGGAACACCCGTCCGACCACCCCTCCTCCTCCTCTACATAGTAGTTGTCCCCACCGATGCATCCGAGGCTCTCTCAGACCCCCATCAGGTAGCTGTACACGAGGTCGTAAGGTCGGGATCTTCTCAAAAAAGAAGGAACACAATACTATCCCATAAGCACAATCATGATTCAGTTGCCGCCTACATAGCGACAGCTGTCATTTCAATGACACCAACATCATGTGGGCCCACCCATAGTAGGTCCCACTCAACACAGTCTCTACAATCGTCATCTGCCCTCCAGTGATGTGATGGAATGCCTAGCTACCCAAGATCTGCAACATTGTTGCTGCCACTGCTCGAGTCTCCAACCTCTCTAGATCTCCAATGGATATCCGAGTACCTTTGACTCGGACACCTACTCGACAATGTAGCTCAAAAAACTCCATAATGTTATGCCCCCACTGTAACACTGGCTGTGTATTTCACACCATCCCTAATGGTGGGAGACTAGTTAGGAAATACATATCCTAGACTGTCATCTCAATACTGTGCCCCTTCACTATAAATGCCTCATGATCTGGATCCCAATAATTGATAATCCGGGCCAACAAGGGCTCCCCAGCCCTCATCAAAGGGTTCTCCACAAATTTCAGCACCCCATACATAGCCAATGCACGACGGGCACCCTGATCAGCTTGGATTTCCATCCGTAATGTACCTAGGTCCCTCTCTCTCCACTTGATCCGTATATCTGCCATATCTGCAAAAAACCATTATTTTTTTCAGTCTACAGATAAGAAAAACTACATTCACTCACACCAAAACTGAATCTTAACCCATAACAACACTGAAACCACCTCCATCTAACAGGTCGCACTTTTTGGCAAAATCCTAGGCCAGGTCACACTTTTAAAGCCCAAACCTGCATCCCAAGTCACAGTTTTTGCCCCAAAAAGTGTGACCCAACCGTAATGATGAAGTAGGAGTAGTTACTGAGATTTAAGACCTTAATCTGAACTTTGAATCCATCAAAATCAAAGAGTAAGATTAGGCCTCTTACCTGCAACTGACGGATAGCAATTCCAAAGGTCAGTTTTTCCACTACAATCGCTGCAAGATTTAGGGCCTTCTCTCCTCTCCACATTCACTACAGCTACACAAGCAAATGAATGATTTTGGAGGGAAAAATGCCTTATTAAAAGAAAAACCCCTGTTTTTTCTTTCGCCCGCTGCAACCAAACCGTAGCCCTGTTTGACACACCATTTGCATCGTTGGAAAGCTCTCACCGAGAACTCAAATGGGTATCTATTAGTTTTTCCTTTTTTGATACTTCACTAGGACACATTTTGTCCCCGAAGGGTCTCTTCATCTCTCCTTCCAATCGAAATTCTTCACTTAAAACGCTTGTACTTAGGGCACCACTTTACCCCTTTACTTGTCTTTGTTCATGTTGATTTTTGTCATGAGACACCATATTGTAATCATGTTTTCATGGTCCCCCATTCAACCTTTACTGTGTGGCAGCACCAATGAGTCGCCCTTGTTTAAAGCATCAGAGTTGATTCATCATCCGTCATGGAATCTATCTCAAGTCCCTTAGTATCCTGCTATAGTCCTCCATCCTTCATCACTTGGTCCCTCTCTCATGTTGCACATTATGGCCTTTAGTACCATCATCACCTATCCTCCTTGATATTGTGTTAGTTGTGGCCAAGCCATTGATGCCCCTTATGCTCTAACAAGGGAAGTCATCCATCCACTACTCAGTCTCCCTCATTTCATTATCATCATTAGTGTATGTCTGTCAGTCGCTCTACTATTTTCTCTCATGCCTTAGTTGGGGATCCCTTATTACCTCACCTATGGTAGACCTCCTTCTATCGACATCAAATAATGTACTCTAGAAGCCAAGTCTAGAGGGCAGTGTACCTTGGTTCGAGATCCTTTCAGCATGATCGTGACCTATATACTTGATCGTCCAGTGATGTAGCAGCGGCTTTTGGTAATTTCCGGGTGTGTGTGAGATGTCTCAACCCTCATGAGGGGTTGGCCCTACAGGTAGCCCCCCACATGCCTGGATGACTTCTTCATTCCAGTCCTTGATGCAGCTCCATCTATTTGATGATATCGGCCTCAGCCACTTGCAGTGCCTCTTCGATTTGCATGTATCAGTTATATTTTGTGAGCCCTTCCCCATGTGTAGGGGGAATTTGGGTTGTATTTGTAGCTCATGTACTAAAATATTATTGTATAAGTCCTGACTGTTATTCCAGGCACAACATGTATGTGGGATTCATCATTCTATTTTTCTGGCACGTATTTATGCCAGCATGTACTTTATGGTTCGGTTCCTTATTTATTGGACATCCTATTCTTTTGTACTTTGTCTCGGTGGGCATAGGTATGCCTTCCCCGCTGCCTTTAGTGTGGGTACCACTTTATAAACTAGAGACTTGTTGCACCTGTAAGTCTCATCTCCTCAAGGTCTAGTCCTTTAGCACAATAGACTACCTTCCATTTCTCTCTCTGACTTCCCTCTTGATGTCTAGTGATTGAGTTCTTACAAAGTACTTCAGTCATACGATTTGCTCCTAACACTCATACGTTGGGGGGCAATCTGTTACAACATTTTTTGGTCATCTAACCTTTTATCATTAGATGAAACCAAGTACACCATGTAAGACCAATTTTACCCTAAGAAAAATTGCTTTCACTATGTGAAATAACTTAGTAAAACACCTTTATTAAGTTGTTTATGGTATAAACAGGAAACCCCAAAAGGAAATAATAAACAAATCTACATTTATTTATATTTCCTGGTCATATTTAACCCAAAACAAGGAAATTAATTAAATAAATCATTATTTATTTGATTATTTCCTAGGAATAAGTTATTTAAATCATCATTTAAATAATATTTCTAGTTAAATTTGACTAAATCATTTTAAATAATTAGATAAATCATTATTTATTTAATTATATTCCCACCATTTCCCTAAAATAATAAATAAATAATTTATTTATTTATTGTTTATTAATAAAGGAATTGACCCAAGTCAAAATTCCTTTTCCCTCCAACAAATATAATAAAATATTCCTAAAGGGTGTTTCTAGAATTTGATTAATAATATTTTATTCATGCACCAAGTTCTAGATAACCCTAATATTTTGTTATAAATAGAAGGGTTTTCCCCATTCATTAGTCACCTCCATTGCATTAGATCACTCTGGATCTATACTTGGTCACATTCTTCATTTTTGCCTTGTGAGCTCCCTTTGAGTTCTATGTTTGTCTGGGTTTTTCTACACCAATAAGAGAGAGAAATTTTAGATCTGAAATGCTGAGGACTTTCAACAACCCATCCCATTGAGGAGAACTGGAAAACACCTTTCTTGTTTTCCTCTCAGGTGCCCCTTTTTAATATAATATAAAAATTCTTTCAAATACATTGTTCTTGTCTTGTCTATTGGATGGATGGAGCCACATTTTACTTTATCTGCTTAATGTCTTTTATGCTTAGATCTGGATTTGTGCAGCATTATTTGGACCACCTAATCACATATTTAAAGATATTTGGCACCCATAATCAATGTTAGGGCTATTTGTTATGCGTAGCTAAAGTGGTCTTTTATGACGAAAGATTCATACTAACAGTACTCCTAAGATTCTCTTTCTTGATTAGAAGAGGTAGCTTCCTCCTTACCTCTCATTTCCCCTTGATCTGAGTTTCCCTTGAACTTCCCCGTGGAGGCGAAATTAGCTTCAACCTCTAAAGCATCTTTCTAGATTTGGTCCAAAGATGCATACTTCCTCTCTCTAACGGTGAAACTAAATTCATGGTCAAAATATCTGGCAAATACTACCTTTGCAGGTGCTTGAGGAGATTTTATCTCTGCAGGGAGATTATTGTATAGCTTGTTGAATCTCTTAATAAACTCAGTGACATCCTCTTTATGTTTCATTTTCATAGCATTAAACTCAGTGATGATGTATCCATGATCCCTCTTCTCTCCCCATTTTTGTTTAAAGACATTCTCCATCTCTCACCAAGTATGAAAAAATTGGTTTGTCAAGGATTTGAACCATTTCTGAGCTTCACCATCCAAATATTGGACAAATATTCTCAACAACACATCTAATTGTTACGGTTTTAGGTTCTCTACAAAAGCACAGAAGTTCTCAATATGTCTCTATGCTGCAATGTTATGTTCTCCAGTGAATTGAGGAAGGATATTTAGATAATATTGGGGCATATCATTCAAAAACTAGGGAAGAGCCAAGGGGGCATACATGTTTAGCCGAAAACTAGGTATTGCCATATTATGCACAGGAGGGGGGGATTTATGATCTGGGTTTGTTGATGAAAGAATTGAGAGGTGACAGGCATATTCTGGGAAGATGGAGTGTTTTTTTGGAGGTGAATGTAAGTTTATGGGATGTCATTTATCTCCTCGACCTCGAGTGTAGGTGAAACCTAGGGAAGGGAAATCCAACGGACTTTGTTTCATCCTTCACAAATATGTTGAAATGATGGAAAACATCCGGGGCGTACTCCAAAACTTGGGCAACGTAATCTAAGTCACGAGTTTCAGCTTGTTGTGAGTAGGAAGATGCTTCAAGAGAGAAAGGGGTAAATCAAGTTGACTGAGGGCCTTTTCTATCAAAATTCTCTTGAATAATAATTTATCGAGGTCAAATACAAAGGTTATTGTTTTCTGAGTGGTATCTAACCAAGTCTGATGCCTGGGGAAACCAAGGGTTACCTATACTTTGAATTTTGTGACAGTGGAGTCGCCAAGGTGAGAGATATACAACCCCCAACCCTTCTTTCTCACTTGAAGGAAGGGAGAAAACTATCTCGTATCCTAGGGAAATATTTTCTAACTGGTTCCCTAGAAACAACATCAAAAAGATGTTGTAACTCCCCCTGAGGTTGTTAAAGGAATTGTGCCTATGACATCTTATAATTATAGGATTAGGTCTCACTGTGTGGTTTTATCTGGGTTAATTGATTGAGATGTTTCATAGATTAATGGTTTAGGAATGATGAAGGTTCTTGATATTGATATCATGTAGACATAAATGCTAAGAATGGGCTTCAGGAAGTTGTATTTAACTGGAAAGCATCAATAGAGCCAAACAAAAATTAATGAAAACAACTTGATTTAAAAGTGTGATGCACTGAATAATTGAAGGAAAAAATTTGATGAGACTGGACTTAAGAAATATAAGAATCCAACTCTCAAAGAATTAGAAGGAATACGATATACTGGAAACATGTGAAGAAAACATTCCATGGAGCGGGATTTAAAGTTGCATACAAGTTTAAAACATAAGTGTTATCCTTCCTCTACGATAACCTAAACAAATTCATGAAATTAAAAAAGCTACGTCCAACAACTTTTACACATGAAATCTGACAAATAACATATATCGAATGACTGATAACAACAAACTAAAGAAATGCACATACATAATACTCATAAGTTCAAGTGGAATCCAGTTGACAACAAGTTTCATATAATATTAGCCTCAAAATAGCTTCCCAAATATACATTTCAGAGCAAAAAATTCTTATACATGGCGAGTAACAGATATGACCAACGACTTAGACAATATTTAGAACCAGGTGTATGTCTCTAATTTTTCTTCTTATAAAGTTTCTTATGGTCTTTTATCTCGATATTCCTTCTTGATATTAGATTACATTCGTTATAATAAAAGATGTAGCGTGATCCGAAAACCACTCTCTAACATAAGAAAAAAAAAACTTAAAATATCGACAATGAAATCATGATTTCACTACTCAAACAAAGTAATCAGTAAAAGTAAAAAAAAAAAAAATATTATCTGAAGGCCACATGGGCCGAATCTTGAAACATCAATCTATTGTGGCAAGAGGTTGCAAAGGGTCTTGAGTGTCATGGCCGTAGTGGATTTATCCTCACTTAGTATTTTACCTTACCATTTACCTTTTAGAACTCAGGCAGGTGGTCCGCACCATGCTTTTCGGTGGGTCGGGAAAGTCTTTCAAGAATTTGGGGATCCCCCCCCCCGGTACAACTCTGATTGGCTGGCCCATTTTCTGATGTCATCTACTATGGGGGGTCGATTGTTGAGATTCAACAAGATGATGATCCTAGTGAAAATTAAGCACCTACACTAGGTGGGGCCCACAGGATATTTTTAGCTGTATCTCTATTTTTATAATGGTGAGAAAATTATATTTTTAGATGCATGTGCCAAGTCTATATATAGATCACATGTCTAAAAATAGAATGCATGTCAGTTATTATCATCTTTTAATAATAATTGGAAAATAATATTAATCTATTCTCTTGAAGCACTTGATTTTAGTTAACCAAAGTGGAAAAATAGTTAGCTAAAGGAATTCCAAGTTGTAAGGTTGGTTGGTGGGACATGCAAGTGGAATTAGTTGTAACTGAGTCATTCGAAGTTGTAACAGAGTTGGATGTGTAGTTATGTGAGCTGTAAAGTAGTTTAACTCAGTTAAGTGAGTTAAAATCAGTTGTGCTAGTTGTAACTAGATGTAACTAAAGATACACTAGTGAGAGAGCAGTGGATTAAATATTAAATTAATTCACATGGAGTGATCTCACATGAAACTGAAGATTTACTACTGTTAACTACATGCATGTAAGATCTAGTGGAGACCCAGTTGAGAGATAGGTGAAAGGGATAGTTTGACTATCTGTTGTGACATTAGTGGGTGAACTCATGTAACCACACACACATTGGAGATGCCAATCAAGAGTGTGCTATTAAGGCAAGGAAGTATCTCATTCATTCAAGGATTTTGATCATCAAGGATTGTGCAGTGGAGGCAGACTGTTAGGAGGTAGTAAATTGGCACATGTATTTGCCAATTTTTGTATGACAGTGTGAGACGATTGTATATTGTACTAATAGCTATTGGATTAGATTTTTCTATGAGATTGTTTCATGATCCATGATATATACATAATATATGATATTGGGGTTCTTAGCTTAATTCTTTCCCGAAAAAAAATATTTTTGTTATGTGTGATTGATCTTTCTTCATGTTTGAAATTGGTGATTAAATTTCTGCAAATAATTTAGTAGAAGGATTCTGTATTTAACAGTGGCATATAATTTTTAGATCAGGAAAATCCAAGAAATACATAATTGCATTAAAATTTCTACATGGTATAGGAGAAAATAAGGTTACAATATTTAAGTAGTAACTGAGTTTGTTGGTGGAAAAAATTCGAATTTTCCACAAGAATTTCTTGGTGCGACATTTGAGTAAACATCGAAATGGATTTCAATCATTTGTGGATAGAGTATGCACTCGAGGAAAGCTTGAACTACATTGCATGGAAGGATAGGATGGAATGGTGCTTGAAGGTAATGGCTTGAAGGAATTCATCCACAGGGATGTTCCTAAGCCCACTTCGACGGTTTTTGCATTAGTTGACAAATGGCAAAAGAAAGTAGCGAAGATGAGAAGGATTCTGTTGGAAGGTGTATGAGACCACATTGTCTTAAGCCTTCATGGGAAAGCCACTCCATATGCTATGTTGAAGGCTTTTACGGATCTTTTCCAATGTAGCAGTGACCACAGGAAATTTCCACTGAAGGATAAACTCAGAAAGATCAAGATGGAGAAGGGCAACAATATTCCTAAGTATCTAACAAAGTTTTTCCAATGTTGGGATGAACTGGGAAGTGTGTGAGTCACGGTTTTTGATGATGATTTGGTGAGTTTGGATCTCTTGGGACTTCTTAAAATTTGGCACAGTTATGAAGACTCTTTCAACGGACGAGAAAAATTGTTGAATTGGGAACGTCTATGGTCAGATCTAGTGTGGGAGGAGTTGAGGCAGAAAAATAGAGATGGCTCTTCATCAAAGCATGATGATGAATAGGATTTTGCTTTGGCTACCAAGGCAAGGAAATTGAAGTGGAAGAAATTCCACTCAAAATCCAGTGCTAAGGGAAAGAATTTGGATTTGTCTAAGGTGAAGTGTTTTCACTGTCACGAACATGGTCATCTCACCACTAATTGCCCACAGAAAGAGAAGAAAAAGAAGGTTGTTGGAGATGTAGCTGGTGAGGCCCTTGCCTCACAATTTGAACTTGATTTCTCTTTGATCACGTGCTTGGTTTCAAGCGCAATGGTATTAGTGTGGTATCTTGATAGTGGTGCTTCCTTCCACATGACGGGAGATAAGGAGTTTTTTAGTGACTTGGAGGAGAAACATCTCCAAATGCATATAGATATGGGCGATGATGAAAGATACAATGTGATGGGAATTGGTACCATTACCTTTGAGAGGGATTTATGTAAACCATTTCAATTGAAATATCTTATGCATGTTCTAGGTCTAAAGAAAAACTTGGTCTCAGTTGCGATGTTGGAGGACAGTGGTTATGACGTTTTCAGCGATGGAAAAATTTTCCCGCGACATAAAACAATGGGTCAAGCCAAGAGGATAGGGATTCGAGTCAAGAATCTCTAAAATATGGAAGTAGAAGGTTGCGCTTCCATCATGGGCAAGGTAGAAAAAGTGGTGAGTTGGGATGATGGTGAATTATGGCATAGGCGATTGAACCATCTTCATCATGGAGCTTTGAAAGTCATGCAACAAATATCTAGTGGACTCCCAGTGGGAACACTCGCTCAGTTAGATTAGTACAAGAGTTGCACCATGGGGAAGTATGCAAAATCCACCTTTCATGAAAGGAGAATTGTGCTTTGTGTTAGTCATTAGTAATTTTTGCTGATATCAAAAGATGAATAAATTATGATCCTAGATTTCTAGAAACAAGATTTGAGAAAATATTGTGAGTTCTTGAAATATCACTGCCTTAATTATCCTAAGTTAAACTATTTTTCAATATATTTTCCTCTGTCTACCTCGTAATAATTCTACCCCACTGGTGCAAAAAGGGATTCTTGTCATTAGGCATGTTTGCCTCATTTCATTTCCTCACTTTCACTCTCATTCATAACCCTCTTCCTCTAAAAAGCCCATTTTTTCCATTTCTCAAAACCCTCATTAGTCCCCTTCATTTCATTGTTTTTCCTTTAAACATATTAAAAAATGTAAAAATCCTCTCTTTATATTGTTTAAAACTAATTTCTCATCTATTAGGTCCTTTAAAATTTAACATAAAGCCCTTTTTATTATTAAAAACCCATTCTTTGTATAAATTAGGCCTTAAGCCCCTCTTTTCTTAAGCCCCGACTACTTACCCCTGGTGAAACCTTATCAACCACTTATTCTTATCCCCTTCCACTTGTAAACTACCCCTGTAGCCCTTTTTGTATTATTAAACCCTCTCAACCCTATTATAAACGCCCCCAAACCTTCGAAATATTAAAGGTAGGGCCCGCCTCTCATTAACACCCAACGTCCCCCCCCTTAAACCTTAAATATTAATGCATTTCATTAAATATTTCGTAACCCTATGCCTCACTTTGCACTCACCCTGCCATACAACCATAGCCCGACACCTGTCTTCCTATTAGCTCCCACCACTTGCTCACCACTCTCCCAAATCATTTTGCATCTAAAATCTCATTCCCCGAGATCTAACAGCTCATAATGTATATCACATAAAAAGTCGCGATGGGTTTAATAATTCTTGAACCACGCAAAATAGGCAATTTTCGCCTACCACATGTCAATCCCCCAGTGGTGTCATGTGCCCCTCACCCAAAACAGCTTAGCACCTTCTACCTACGTGATAAACCACTTATGGCTTTTGAAAACCACTTTTCCCCTTCACACCAAAATAAAAAATTCCCCGCCTCCATTCAAATTGATGCCTGGTTTTGCCTTTGGAACCTTGTCTCCTACACCCTCTCCCCTTCTGCAATCACCTCCCGACAGCTCCAAACCCCTAAAAACGCAATCAAGCCTACTCCTGCAGGTTTTAAATACTAATGGTTTGTGTTTGTGCATGTTTTAATGGTGGAAAAGGGTCACCATACCCTCCCGTAGTCCAAAAAATTTGGGTTAGACGTTGGGTGACAATCCAATTGTTTTATAAAGGGACATAAGCCCTACATCAAGATCGATCATCGATGAAACATGATCATCACTGGATCAAATGAACCTCCATCTATAAAGAGCGGCTTCCCCTGCATATAGAAGAAAAAAACAGTTAGAGAAACAACAAAGGAAGAAAGAAAAAGAGTTAAAAGGGCTAATCCTAATTAATAGACAAAACAAAAAGGGTTAGCTAACTAGAGTAGAAGATTAAAGAAAAGGGAGATTGATGAAAATCAAAGAAAGAAAGCAGACAGTGGAAAGACAAAAATAACAAAGGAAAAATGATCAAAAGAAAATAACTAAATAAAGAGGACGGAGATCAAAACAGAATTGAAGAAAATATGGTAAAAAGCACAAATTCAGGCCCAAAGACAGAGATTAAAGATAAAAAAAAAGACAGATCAACCCAAGACAAATTCGAATGACTCAGCTTATGGTAGTTACACCTTTCAAAAGATATTTGTGCCACCTAGTGCTTTGTTTCCTTCAATAAAGCACTAAGCAGTTTTTAGACTGAATCATAGATATTTATATCTGCCAGACAGTTATTGTAACAGTTATGAAAAGTCCTTAAAGTCAAACATTTTACCTATTCTTCCTTACGAGTTAAGATAGAAGTTATTATTAAGAGAAATATCTGCAAATACTCTTGCCTTGAGCCTTGCATGGTCTTCAAGGTTAGGAACTCATTAACTCTGTAATAAATGACACTCAAACCCTATCTTGGGCTTCACATCCTCATTTGAAGCATAAATATTGCATCTAAACTCATTAACTTGTTGGCATTTGATGACTCTTTGAAGTTATACATAGTCTCTTGGAAGTTGAAAATAAATTCATGTCTTGGAACTTGTGGATGCCCTAATTTGTTTATTGATGGAGGAGGCTAGATCACTGGATCCCTGAGCTTGGTTGTTGGTGAAGTGCTTCTAATCTGTTATTTTTGTTTCCTATTTTCATTATGTTTCCACCTTTCTATGTTGCAATAGAGTAAAAGTTTTAGGCTAAGAAATGTCTTTTGAAAGCACCTTAGTTTTTTTTATTTGTCACTGCCTTAATGTTTTCTTCTTCTAGGAAATTTTAGAGAATTCTTAATTTCTATTTAGACCCCTTAAGCTCGTTTATTTCATAAATAGTTGAATACAGTTAGTATCAAGCATGATTTATGGTTTTCCCTTCTTACTTACTGCCACTTAAACACCGTTTTTTTTAAGTCTCTCTCTAAAGTACCATTCTTTAAAGTCTGCCAAAGAGGTTTTGTTTCGATCATACCCTTTGTACTTTATTAGGTAATTTTTTTAGATATCTTCATAACTATAATCAAGGATGTTTAGGAGTTCCCTCTTATTTGATTATAGTTATATTTGTTTCTTAAGTATTTTATGTTCTTAAAGGTGAAATCACTAGAAATTAGATGAGTTTCTCGCCTATTAGGAATTTGTAATTAGCAAGATTGGAAAATTCCAATCATAGAAACAACATTATTTCAACCACTTTGGGATTCTAGGATCTAGCCCTCCTGAATCCGGAGAGGGATCTCTCCAATAAGTACAAATATGGATTTGTCTTTGAAGTTTTGTGTAATGATATTAGGCTAGTTATGAAGGCCGAGGACTTTGTTTTTTTTTTGGATGGTTGAGCATGACTGTTGTTTGAGGGGAAAGTTCTAAATGAAAAGAGTTTCAAAGGTGAGAAGTTGCAAGCAAATAGAACAAGCTTTGGCCAAGAAGATTGATAATTGTAGGTGTTAGTCCATTGGGCTATGGAGCCATAATAGGGTTTAATAGAAACAACAAGGGGCAAGTCATCTATGTCTAAGGATCTCTTTAAAGTTGATTTATGGAATGAAATGATACAATAGGAAGGGGAATTTAAATAGATGAAGAAAAAAGAGCAGCCCAAGATCTGGTAAGTACTTTCAAACTAGCCAACCTTTGATACACTTTCAAAAACATTTAAAAACAGATGGAAAATTGAAGGCAACTGTTGGAGAAGAAACTAGCGGGCTGGGCTCACCACAAATCCTCTCCTAGCTCTGCTTTGCTTAGTAACTTTCAAGACAAACACAATATAAGAAAGAAGGGTCTAAGATCTGGTAAGTACTTTCTAACTAGCCAGCTTTCAACACATTCTAAGGGAAACTTTCAGACAGTCTTTCGGGATAAACTAGGACCAGGGCTCACCATATCTTCCTTGGTTCATCTCTGCTTAACATGAACTGAAAATAACATTCAGGAACAACAATTAGCTAAGGCAATAGGATGAGGGAACACCAACATTACTATGCTTAGAATGAATTAAATCATTCCTAAATAATACAAATTGGAAGAAAACATGTAGATAAATATTTTCAGTCAAAGAAGGTACTGATATACAGTAGGTCTTAACTCTATGCATGTTGTTCTTTATATGAGAAGATGAACACAGTGAAAATAGAAATAAAATAAAAATTTACGATAAGAAATAACATCACCGTCAACATAGACCAGGATCCCATAAATCAGCTTGTATTGATGCTCCAAACCAGTTACAACATTAAGTCCAATGCTTTAGTTTAGCAATCATCTACACTTCCCAGAATAACTAATCTATCACAAGCAAAGCTTCAAGAGCCAGTGAACACTATTTACAATCATAAGTTTCAAGCTCAAGTATATTTCAAATTTCTGCAACCAACAATTTCTCATCTTCTACAGAAGTATTTATAGAAGAATGAGGAGGTGGGAGAGGATAAAAGATCTCCCCGGACAATTAATACAGGTTAATGACTTCTCAGCCTTTGAGGGGCTCGATGGAGAATTTTACATATGTGTCCTCTATATTAAATGTTTTACAGTTAAGATCAAGCTCGGTGGGAGCTTTTGTTGACTTTTAAGGCTTTGTTCAGGATGTAATAACTCTGCTGATATTTTTTGCATTAAGTTCCCTTAGCATATTTAAATCTTTGGCTGTGCTGAGGAAAATATCTTCATTTGATCAATAACTTTGGCCTCAGTTTGAATGATTTGAGGCATTGGTGGCTTTGTGGTAGCTGAGAGGAATAAATTGGCCTTTGATGTGGCAGTGGAGGCCTTTCTGTCTGATAAACACTTATGATTTTCTTTAATTGTGTTTCAATTTGGAGGATTAGGCTTTTGATAATCAATATTAGCCGTAATCCCCAAATTGGTTTTCGATCTTCTGTTTCTGCTATGGCAGGTCTTCAACACTGATACTCTTTTAATTTGATTAAATAACACTATGTCTTGTTGATGTGCAGGCCGCATGGGGCTCATATGGCATCAATGCCTCATGAAACATTGACGAGACATGGAATTTGAGCCCTGCGAATGGTTTCCTTTGATGAATCAAAGGCATGGGAATCATCATTCCCAACCTTCAGCTTTCTCTTTAATATGACGGAAAAACATTCAAACACCTGCACAATACAAAACTATATTATAAAATCCTGCATTTGGTTGGGTAAAACTGCTTAGAAGGTGTGGGGAGGAGCATGGCTGTTGGATGGAAACATCCAACGGTCGAGATTAGTTAAGAGAAGGTTTAAAAAGGAGAGCAGAGGGAAGAATAAGTCAGAACCGTCGATCACGCAATGATCAACGGTGGTGAATAAATTGGGAATCAGTGATCAGAGGCGGGCAAAGTAGATTAATTAGATGCACCCGATGGAAAACCCTGATGCGATTAGATGAAAGCCATCGATCTGCAGATCATATCGACGGTGGGAGATGCGTCGGGCGATCGCAATTGGTGGGGTAATGAGCTTGGATTGAGACGGGGCGATTGAGCACTCGTCGTTGATCTAAATATCAGATCAATGGTGGGGAGTGAATCGAAGGGATGGCTAATCGGGGGGGAAAAAAAAATGCACCAAATGAAAGTTGCAATGCGATGTAGCGCGGGCTATTTGATTAGCTGTAGATCAACGATCAATATCGTTTTAAACTTTGCACCAGCGGAAACCCTTTATGATATATGAAAACCAAAAATTTGAATATAATACAAAGTTTTAATGCTTTGGAGGCGGGATATATATTCATGATATGATCTGGCACCCAACTATGGGGCCCGTGGTCTCTATGTGATATAACATGCCCGGGGCGTATACAAAAAGGGCTAATCCCAATCGGGACTTCAGTCTTGGTCTTTCAATCTAACAATTCAAACTTTGCAATGTGATTAAGTGCTTAAATGGTTCAGCGCTTGGTTCCAACACCAAGGCGTATGGAGGGGAAGTGGTTAAGATTTTAGCCAAAGGGGGCTTAAGCCTTTATATAAAAAACATATGTTTTTTATGATTTTTCTGGTTTTCAAAGGATTTTGAGGGTTTTCGGTATAGTTAAAAAATCAGTTTTAAACTATGGAAAATTATTTTCATGAATGGAAGAAGGGGGATCATGAAAATAGAGGAATTTTATCGAGGAAAACGGGGAGAAAAATGAAGGTTAGTTTTTGAGTGGAGGAGGGGGAAAAAGGGTTTTTTACAACAGTCTTTCTCATAAAATCAGCAGAATTTTTTAGTATAAAAAAGGAATAGCAGTGAAGATTTGGACAGAGGCATGAGGCCTTCAAGAGTCTTCAAGAGATAACATTTTTTAGCAATAAAACTTGTTTCTTGAAGGCTCCAAAAATGATTTATCTAGCATTTGATATCAAAAATTTTATAGCTGGCTAACAGTGGCTTCACTTGGGGATGGTGCCTTCTTGAAGGCATCAAGAACTTCAGACTTGCATTCTCTGGGAGGCTAATTTGTGCCTCATCCATTGGGCTATCTTTCTTTACTTGAATGATCTTCTTTTCTCTGAAATATATTAGCAGCCATGAAAAACAATGGATCTTTCGTCAACACAAACTTTCTACCTACCCAATCCTACTGATCTAACATTTTTTCTTCTTTAGAGTGCACTTGGATTGGCAAAATCTTTTCACAACATTTTATTCTTTTGAAAGCAGGAAATATAATCTATTTCTACTCCTTATTTCTCCATGAAGACATATTAAGAAGTTGAGTTGACATGTTTCTCTACCTAATCTACCATATGTTGGGATTAAATTGTCCAACAAATTTTTGTTTTCTAAATTCTACAACAGAAATTTAAAAGCATTCAAGTTAGGATTGAACAGTCTAACTTGATGCTAATCTATGGCATAAAAAATAAGTTGCACATAGATATTATTTTGAAGAAAATTAAATCAAAATGAAAGGTTTAAGATCTGAAATTTCAAAGCACTTCCTTCACCTTTTTACAGCTATGTTTTTACTACTGTGTGAGTTGTTTTCTTCATAATCTGGTTCAGATTTTGAGCTGATTAGAACAAATTTTAAATCTATTTTAACTCAAAAAATAAAACAGATTTGAGTCATCTCTCTTTGGAAACTTAGGTTCAGATTTTTAGCATGTTTGAACCTTTAATTTCTAGCCTAGTCTACCTACTGATAAGCCAAGATTAAACAGTTTGGCAAATCGAATTCACTATCCTATCAGCACTAAATTTAAAACGAACTAGTCAATATTAGGTAGTTGACTAATTAAGTGTATTTTTCAGAGTGGCATTTGTTACACCATTTTTTGGTCATCTAACCTTTCATCATTAGATGGACCTAAGTATTAACATGAGCACTGCCTACCCTTATAAACTCGCTTCCACTATAAATAATTAGAAATTCTAAAAGGAATAATTAATTAAACCATAATTTAATTATTATTCCCGTCATGTTTAACCCAAAAACAAAGAAATTAATGAGATAAACCCATAGTTATCTTATTATTTTCTAGGAATAATTATTTAAATAATATTCCTTGTTAAATATGACCAAATTAACACCACCATTAATTAAATAAATCATTATTTATTTAATTATATCCTGCAACCATTTCTTAAAAAGATAAATAAATCATTTATTTATTTATTCTTCACTAATCAAGGGATTTGACCCCAAGTCAAACACACTTTCCCTCCAAATAAATAATAATAAAGACTCCACAGAGGTGGATCTAGATTTGATTAACATTATTTTAATCATGCACCAAGATCTAGAATGACCCAATATTTTTGTTATAAATAGAGGGTTTTCCCTATCATTTTTCACCTTTTTGTTGCCTACGGATCACTCGGATCTATACACTTGGTCTCATTTTTCTACCATTTGCTCCCATTGAGCTCTACTGCATTGGGTTTTCATCTGGGCAGAGAGAGAAAGCCAGACCGAAGTGCCGAGACCACAAAGAACTCCATCCTATCGAGGAGATCTGGATACACCGAGCCCTGTGTGCCCCGTAATATAAAAATTCATTCAAAAATCGTGTTCTTTGCCTTGTCTGACATGCATGACAAACTCTTTACTTCATCGCTTAATGTCTTTCCATTTATAGACCGTTTCGTCGCGCATTTTTAACCACGACCCAGACCGAAAGATGTTTCGGGCAGCCTCTATTGTTGTAAGGGCTATTAACAGTGCGTAGCTGCGTGTTCTTTTTCGCACACTTCGAAGAAGAATTCATACTAACAAATGGCGACTCCACACGGTTTTAAATTACGACCGGCCGTTTTTCATATTCCCCCGCATATCCAACTACTTCGTGCCCTAGGGGTTTTTTCACCGCTAGTTTTTCTCTTTTTTATGTCATTTTTCTTCACATAAACCCTAAACTTAAAATTTTCAACTTCCGTGTGTTTTCTCGGCCTCATTGCGCAGTAAGCGACACCGCTCGCAAATCGAGACCCGCAAATTTTCCGAAAATCGCCGCCGAGACAACCGAACAGTGGGCGTCGCACTTTTTGGCCCTAAACTCACACTGGACCTCCGTGTCACACTTTTCACCTTTTTTCTCGCGACCGAACTCGCATCAAAGTCGAAATCGGCGACCGCCTTTTTTTCCGCATTTTTCGCAATTTTTCCGTCCGCCGGGCAGCCTCCGGCCAGGTTTTCTGCCCCTCCGTCCCGCCCGCCTCGCCCAAGATCTGATCTCGTTTTTACTCATCTAAGGGGAACCCAGCCTCTAGGGGTTTTAGTACCCCTCCACTTTTTGTGGAAGAGTTTTAGTCAAGCCACCGCCACAGAGCGCTTCTCGCCCTCTTTTCCGCATCCGTTACCTCTCGCATCCATTGAAATCCACTTTTCCTTTCAAATCACCTCTCGCTCGTTTTTGCTCGACCTCCTTCAAGGCCTCCGCCCCTCCGCCGTTATTTCCGTCGATTTCCTCCTTTTTCCGGCCCACCTTGCTCTCCGTCTCTTGGCCGTGATCCGCACCCTCGCTTCGGGCAGCCTTTATCCTCCGCATCTTCTGGCCTTGACCCCAGATCCGTTGAGCCTCGATGTGTGTTTTTACATAGTTTTTCCCTTTCTTTTTCAGCATACAGGAGACCCACCTTTCACAAATAGATGCATACGTAGTCGTTATTTTTCTCCGTTATTTCGTTGTTTTATTCGTTCCTCGTAGGTTTATTTTCGCCTACGCAAGACACTTTTTTTTTCTTGCTCTCAACAACGAAAGGGTTTAAAAAATTAAAATTAACGCACATCACACACCGACCCTAAGTGAAGAAGCGCTCGGTTAACACCGCTCGGCAAAGACTCTAAAATCAATTGTCACCGCACCTTATCCGCCCTCGACCTTTCTTGATTTTGTCCCCTCTTCCTCGCCTCGTCGGCTCTCCTTCCTCGTCATCGGCGCCCCCAAGGCGCCTTTCCCGAGACTTCTTGCCTTTCACCCCGCTCTCGGCTGCTGATCGCACCGCCCGCGCACCGCCGTCGTCGAGCCGCCCACCTCGAGTCCGCACCGACTCCTCTCCCCATCCACCCGGTCCTCCTTCTCCTTCGGTTCTCCCCCCTCGTTACCTTCACCATGTCCGGTCCACAGCTCAATGCCAGCGGTTCTCCCGGCCCCAATGCCGGCCCTACTTCTAGCCGGAACCGCCACAACACTACCCCGCCACCCTCGTGCCGCCGCATACTGCGGTGCCCCGGCCTCTCCCCGATTTTCATGAGTTGATTAATGACCCCATTCACCACAATACCCGGCCCGCTATGCCCACCAAATCGCCCTCTCCGATATCCCTAAGTTCGAGGGCCTTAATGGAGAAGATCCAACCAATCACGTCCGGCCTTTCCACATGTGGTGTTCCTCAAATTCCATTACCGATGACTCCATCCGTTCGTTCGTTCCAACGCACGCTTACCGTCGAAGCTTCTAAATGGCATGTCGAATGTGCCACTTCCTCCCACACCACGTTCCTCGAGACTCTTGCCCAAGCTCTTTGTCGTACTTCCAGCCTCCCTCCGATACGACATCGGCACGGAGCTTCGACCTCATTTAAGCAATCCCTCCACACGCCTTCGCCGACAACCAGAAATGGCGACGAAGACGGAGCGGAGTGTCGAGCCCCTCCCTTTGAAGATCTAAGCCTACGGACCGGTTCCTTCGCACCCTCCCGTCTCCCATCTACAAAGATGTCGCTCTCACTCTCTCAAATCCAAGAAGTTGCCCTCCAAATAGCTTAAAAATATGACCCGATCTATGCTCAACTGCTATGTTTATACCGTCCTTCCGACATCCCCAAATTCCCATGCCGCCAACGCCCCGGGCATCTCACCGCTCGACGCCCGTATCGTTGGATCTCTTCTCATCCATCCGCTCACCCTCCTGCGGGGCTATGGTCTCTCTAGAGGGGCCAAGACCTCAAGCACTTTTCCCTCCCTACAACATGTATCCAGGATACCGCATGCCTCCTCCTTATGCTCAACCTCCTCGCTACCTCAATGTCGCCCAACCCAACCCTTACCTTTATCCATTGTACTTAGTGCGCCACCTCTGCGCATATGCGCTTCCGCCTCCCTTGCCTCCTCACAACCCGCAACACTTACAACCCCCTCCGTGGCAAGTATTTGCACAAATAGGAGGCGATTAATCCCCCTTCTTCTCAAAAAAGGCGAGAGGAAACCGAATCCGCCCCGCCCTCGCAACCGAGGACCCAATTTCGGTGTGGACCCTAACACTAGCAACCACCACAAAGGCGTCGCCCAGTCGATGTGCCGCTTCGCACAAACAAGCCTCGTTCGTGTTGCGGCTTGCGTGCCACCACACTCACGATTGTCCCTCTACCCCGCATGCGACAGACGTGGGAGTCTCACACATTGCGCGGACAACACACCTCCCCTCCTCGTTCCTCCTAATGTGGCCACTACCCGTACCCCATCGTGTTCACCGATCCTTTCCCTCAACAAGGTGTGATTCGTGGCTACCCAACCCCCCGACAAACCCATGTAGCCACCCCTCATCCACTGTCCGATTACCAGATCCTTATGATGCACTCCGATCCTTCCTGTCCGTCGACCTTCACCTTCAAATCCCTGGCCTCGCCGCACCCCAAGCCTCCCCGCCCACCGCTCCCCGAGCCTCTCTTCGTGCTCCCACAGAGCCTCTTTCGACATCCAGCGTCTTTACACATCCCTCAACCCAAAGTTGAGGTTCATCCAAAGATCTAAAGGGACCATTACGCCGAAATGTCGTCTCCACCGAGCCGCCACCGTATAGCAGGCATAGTAGATGATTCGCTAATCACCCGGCGTCATTTCCACACATTGGAACTCCTCCGGGCCGGCAAGTTCCTTCCTAAAAGAAGGCTCTACCACCGCCGTGGGCGCTCGTCGATCCTCGCCGACGACCAAATGAGGATTGTTTTCGACGCCCACCGACCGGATCACCCTCCCTCCCTCCTTCCGTCGCCTTCCAAATCCCGCCCAAGACACGAACGCCCATCGTCGCGTGTATATTTGACGAGGGGGCATCCACCGCGTGATGTCCGCTTCGGCTTGGAAGCAACTCGATCCCCCCGAGATGGCCCCTTCCCACGATCACCTCAGAGCGTGACTCGTCATGCCGCCCACCCCATTGGCTTGTTTCGTAATTGCCCTATCACCTCGCCGCAAGACCGTTTTGCGCTGGACATCGATGCCGCTGACGCCCCACTCGACTCACAACATTCTTTGGGGCGAAGCTACACCTATGCTATGTCTCGCTGTCCCGTCCGGCGGCCCTTTCGCAAGATGTCTTTCCCTCTACAATGGAAAGATAGTCACCATTGACCAGCTGACATATCATGAGCCTTCCTCTCGTACCCTCCCCCGAGACCACCATCTCTTCTCGTAGCCACCAAGCAAACCGTCGATTTTCTGACCGTTGTTCCCCGCCGTTTACAAGGATTCCCCCCCTCGCTTGGAACTTTTTCCTCGTTTTCCTCCTCCTATCCTCGATCCTGTGCCTTGTCAAATGTTTGCATGATGTAATCGTCTCTGCCACCCTCAAATCCCGCTTCTCGCTTCGCTAGTCCGCAACCCGCTCCTAGCCATACTTCTCGCCAACCGGACCTCCTCCTTTTCCGGCCTTCTCCTACGTACCGGGTATCCCCTAACCCCCTTTTACCGCCCTAGCCCTGCTCCCCCCCGGCTCAACCATCTCGAGCCGTCCCTCCCCGGCCATTACCCCACTGCGTATCCCCTTCCCCGGCCCCCCCCCCCCCCCCCGTCCCTGGCCATGGCCACCCTCTCTCTCCCCAATCCGTCCATCGGCCTCCCCGTCCGCACATTGGACCCCCAAACTCGCTACCCCTCCCGATCACCCCAAACCTTACCTTGCTTTGACACTCCCATAAACCGGTCCCCCACCCTCCGGCCCCCCGCACCCCCACGTAACCCCGTGGTGCCAACCCCCGGAAAGAAAGGCAAAGCTCGTAAGGGGGCAACCAACCGTACCGGCCACCCCGACAACTCTTACCTCCCCACGACCACCAAAGCCCGCCGAACGAATGCGCTTTGTGTGATATCAAGCCAGTCACGCCCACTCACATGTGTCCCGAATTGCCGCACCAAGCCTTCCTCGGTCAACGAGACATTCCCCGACTCGATATCCCGTGTCTATGTCACTATCCCCAACTCTATCCTCGAAACTCAGAACACCTGCGCACAAACCACCCCTTGCGCCGTGCGATTTTCACTACCATTACACCCACCTCCTCGTCCCCGCCTTGACGAGTATCGTGCCTCCTCGACATGTACCGCCAATTCAAGGCCATTTCGATCGCGACTCGCAGGGCATTCCCACTCCCATTCACATTCCTCCTCCCACTATCGAGGCCAACTAACCCTCAACCACCATTTTCTACTCCGTCATCATCCTTGCGAGATAGTTCACCCTCCATTGTCCAACCTACCGATCCTCTTAGCTCTCCATGGCCTCGGATCTATTGATATCGCCCATCCGAGCCTTCTCATGATGACCCGTCCCACACCACTACTTCTCGGTGACCCATCTTCCCGCCTTCCCATCTTCCACTCGATGAAGACATTATGGAAGCCATGACCAATCCCGACTCTCTCGGGACGATATGCACCATCGCGCATATTTCCTCCCATAGCCCTCCCATGACCAATACTACCGTGGAAACCAAAGACTTCATTCCTCATGTGGCCGATTGGTTCAAAACCCTATCCCCCGCACCTCGATGCTTTCGAAGAAGGAAAACATGGCCAATGTCTCGCCTACCATCAAAATTGACATTTCGGGCCCATAAACTGTGCATCGAAGAATACATCACCTCGGGTGCCCAATGCACCCCGAAGAGATTGAAGCTTACACCAAGCTTTTCGTTAATCTCGATATCTTTGCCCGGGTCCCATTCTCAAATGCTCCGTACTCGATCCTCGCCATTGTCGAACATCATATCGACACATGGCTCCGATGCCAACCCACCGACAAAAGATGAGACCCATTCATCCTTCCCGACGGACGCTATCAAAGCCAAAATCTATAAGCTCAAGCAGGCTGGTTTACTTACCCCATTGAATACACCACTTGGGTGTCTAACCTTACCCCGTTCTCAAGAAACAAGGCACCATTCGTGCCCCGTACGTACTTTCGCGACTTGAACAAAGCTTGTCCCAAAGACAACTTCCTCCACACCGTTCATCAACCAAATCATTGACGAGTGTGCGGGGCATGAGGTCCTATCCTTTATGGATGGTTTCTCCGATACAACCAAATTGCTATCCGTCCCGCCGATCAACTAAAAACCGCGTTCATTAGTCCATGGGGAACTTTTTGCTTACCGGGTCATGCCCTTCGGCCTTAAAAACGCCGGCGCCACCTTTCAACGGGCCATGTCTTATCGCTTCCACGACTTAGCTCATTATCCTTGCTCATTTAGATTACCTTGTCAGCCGCGTTCTAAGCATCTAAGGCGCAACACCCACATGATCCGCGCACCATTTTTCTCCGATGTCGCAAGTATAATATCCGCCCAACCCGTTGAAATGCTGCGTTCCCCGCCGCCGCCGTCTCCTAGGCTTCATCGTGTCTAAGGACGGTATCACTCTTGACCCCTTGAAAGTTCAAGCCATTCTTGAACTCCCCATCTCCGCGTACCCTCCGCCAAACCCAAGCCTCCAAGGCAAAGCCACCTTTCTTCGCTGCCTTTCGTCCCCTCGACTATGCCACCACCGCACACGGTTCCTTCGACCTCACGCTTCCTCACATCCCATTTGTTTGGGATACCTATGCTCACGAGTCTTTCGATGCCCTCGCTGTGCTCGCACCGGCCTTTAATTCGCCCTCCCGACTTTAATCGGAACTTCATCCTATATATCTCCGCTTCCACCTATCTTGGCCGTCGGAGTCCTTATCCAAGAGGATGACCATGGCATCGAGCATGTGATCTACTACGGCCGCAAGAACCTTGTGGGACCCCCTGCCTCATACCCCATGACGAGAAATTAGCGCCGTCGTCGTGTTTCGACCAAAAACTTCGTCATTATATACTCCTACGGCCCACCAAGGTTGTGTACAAATTCCAACCCTATGGCTTTCCTATTGAGTCGTCGCATCCTCACCTGGAAGTACGCCCGTTGGGTCGTTATTCTTCAAGAATTCGACCTTGAATTTGTCACCCCAAAAAGTAAGAAAGGCTTAGCCCTCACCGAGTCTACCGAACTACCTACCGGATCGCAAGACCCTCCCGTTAACAACGATTTCCCCGATGAACACCCTGTTTGCCATTACTCTCGAAGGACCCGCGTGGTACTAGCGATATTATTACCATATTTGCGAACCCAAAATTTCGCTCACTCGACCGTGAGGTCGGCCGACGTATCCGACACTCTTGTGCTCCCCGATACCTTCTTATCGGTGACGACTCTATCGTCGCGGAATTGACATCGTCTCTTCGTCGTTGCTCTGCCACACGCTCAGCCGAACAGTCCTTAATGCCTCGCCATACAGCGTCATATGGGCCACCTCTCCTGGGCTCGCTACTGCCCAAAAATAATGCGCGCCGGTATTTTTTGCCTTCCCCCCCGATTGCATCGAGGCACCAAACACCGTCCCAATTGCCAACATTTCGCCCCGAAGGCAGAGCTCCATCACTCCCTCCATCCTATTGCCCCAACGGTCCCTTCTCGTAAATGGGCCATCGACTTGCGGAGTGTCGCCCGCCATCCTCTCGGGTAGCGCGTTAGCGCTCTCCATCGTGGTGGTCGACTATTTCACCAATGGCCGAGGCCATGCCAACGCGTTCAACATGAAGCAATGTGACCTCTTTTTCTTTAACCATGTTATAGCTCGCTCGTGGTTCCCAAGCAATCGGTCTCTGCATCATGGCAGACACTTAGCGACGGAGATATGGCGTGAGCTATCCCTGCATCACATCTTGAAAGAACAATATTCCTCCTCCTATTACCCCCAAGGTAATGGCCAAGTTGAAGCAAGCCAACAAACCCCTCAAGACCATGCTTCAACGAACAAGAATAAGCACAAAACCAATCGGAATCTCATGCTCTTCCTCGCCTTATGGGCCTATCGAACTCTCCGTTAAAACCGCCACCCCAAGTTCACTCCTTTCCACCCAGTTTTTGGAGAGGAGGCAGCTTACCGATCGAGTGTGAAATTCCTTCTCTGCAACTAGCCGTTGAACTTCTCCCCGACACCCACTGCTAGAACAATGACTTATCATGCTTGAGCGTGCCCTCCGAAGACCGCCGTATTGCCTTGCAAACCATGGAAGCGGCCAAAAAACGCACCAAAGCTCAAGATGTACCGAAAGTCCAACCTCGCACCCTTTTCATGAAGGCGACCTTGTTCTAGTCTATGACCAGGCCCATGATGTCCTGGTTCATGGGAAGTTTGACTCATTATGGCTAGGCCCTTACATCATTAGTAAGGATCTTGGCAAAGGGGCATACCTCTTAGAGGATTTTGAAGGTCATCCCCTTCCTAACCCTCGCAATGCACTCTATCTTAAGAAATATTACCCTTAGCATTTCCCCTAGGAAATGCATGTTTTATTTTCTTTTAGATAGCCAGCACCTGTTGTTTCATTTTTCCTACTTCACCAGGACCCATTTTTCGTCCACGCGAAGTTACCTCACCTTCATTTAAAACCGAATTTCCTCACCTACGCCACTTGTATTGGGGGCACCATATTGCCCCCTTACTTGTCCATGTTCGTGACGATTTTCGTCATGAGTACCCACCTTGTACTCATGTTTCCATGGTCCCCCATTGGGGCCTTTACTGTGTGGCAGCACTATCGTGTCACCCTTGTTTAGAGCATCCAAGTTGAGTCATCATCGCATTCATGGAGTCTGTCCTGCGTACCATTGTACCCCACCACAACCCTCCATTCTTCTTTGCTTGGTTCCTCTCTTGTGTCGCATATCATGACCTTCAGCCCTACTGTCCCCTGCCCCTGTCGATATTGTGTCAGTCGCTGCCATGTCATTCATGCCTTTTATGCTCTAACAAGGGAAGTCGTCCATTCGCCACTCCATCCTTCCCATTTCCACCATCACCATTAGTGTCAGTCTGTCCGTCGCTCTATTGTTCTTCTCTCGTGCCTTAGTTGAGGATCTCTCATTGCCTCACCTACGGCGGACCTCCTTCTGTCGACATCAGCACATTTATTCCAGAAGCAAGGTCTAGAGGGCGGTGTACCTTGGTTCCAGCTTCCACTCTTGTTCGGTGCCTCGGATCAGGCAGGGGGATCTCTCACTTCCCTTTGACTTGATTGCTTCTCCAACTCCTTTCAGCATGATCGAGATTCGTATACTGGACAGTCCAGTGACCCAGCAGCAGCTCTTGATGATTCCCGGGCGTGTGTGAGATGTCTCAGCCCTCATGAGGGGGTGGCCCTGCAGGTAGCCCCCCACATGCCCGGGTGACCTCTTCATTGCAGCCTTGGATGCCGCTCCAGATTTTGATGATGTTGGCCTTAGCCACTTGCAGCACCTCTATGATTTGCATGTATCAGTCAGATTTTGTGAGCCCTTCCCCATTTACAGGGGGCATTTGGGTTGTATTTCTCTCATGTACTCAGATATTATTGTACTAGTCCTGGCTGTTATCCCAGGCACAGCATGTATGTGAGACTCTTCATTGTATTTTTATCTGGCCCTTGATTATGCCAGCTGTACTCTATGGTTCGGTCCCTTGTTTATTGGACACACTATTCTTTTGTACTTTGTCACGGCGGGCATAGGTATGCCTCCCCCGCCGCCTTCAGCACAGGTACCCTCTCATAAAAGAGACTTGTTGCACCTGCGAGTCTCGTCTCCTCAGGGTCTAGTCCTTCAGCACACTATCTACCTCACAGTTCTCTCTCTGACACCCCTTTTTGTTGTCTAGTGACCGTGTTCTTACAACGTACTTCGGTCATACGATTTGCTCCTGACACTCGCACGCTGGGGGGCAATCTGTTACACCATTTTTTGGTCATCTAACCTTTCATCATTAGATGGACCCAAGTACATCATGTAAGACCAGTTTTACCCCAAGTAAAACTACTTTCACTATGTTAATTAGGAAACCCCAAAAGGAATAATTAATTAAACCATAATTTAATTATTATTCCCAATCATGTTTAACCCAAAAACAAAGAAATTAATGAGATAAACCCATAGTTATCTTATTATTTTCTAGGAATAATTATTTAAATCTTATTTAGATAATATTCCTTGTTAAATATGACCAAATTAACCACCATTAATCAAATAAATCATTATTTATTTGATTATATCCCAACCACTTCCTTAAAAAGATAAATAAATCATTTATTTATTTATTCTTCACTAATCAAGGGATTTGACCCAAGTCAAACACCCTTTCCCTCCAACAAATAATAATAAAATATTCCACAGAGGTGGATCTAGATTTGATTAACATTATTTTAATCATGCACCAAGATCTAGAATGACCCAATATTTTGTTATAAATAGGAGGGTTTTCCCCAACATTCTTCACCTTTTGTGGCCTATTAGATCACTCTGGATCTATACACTTGGTCTCATTTTTCTACCATTTGCTCCCATTGAGCTCTACTTTCTGCATTGGGTTTTCTACATCTACAAGAGAGAGAAAGCTTAGATCTGAAGTGCTGAGGACTACAAAGAACCCATCCCATTGAGGAGATCTCGATACACCTTCTTGTTTCCTCCCAGGTGCCCTGTAATATAAAAATTCATTCAAAAATCGTGTTCTTGTCTTGTCTGTTGGATGCATGGAGCAAACTCTTTACTTCACTGCTTAATGTCTTTCCATTTATAGATCTGTTTGTTGCAGCATTTTAACTACTAATCGCAGATCTGAAGATGTTTGGCAGCCTCTATTGTTGTTAGGGCTATTAGTTATGCGTAGCTAAAGTGGTTCTTTTTCGTACACTTCGACGAAGAAATCATACTAACAGCATTCAAGCTGTACACTTTCAGAATTTGTTTCTCTTTTTTGGTATGTCACCTTGTCGTTTTTACAATCCACCTTCTTTTCTTTCTTTCATTGTTTTTATTTTGGATTTTTTCTAACTTTTGAATGCACCAGGGATGAAATATTTATAATCGAAAAAATATAAAAAAGGTTTAAACATGACATGGATCAAGAGAAGTAATTCTTGAGCATCCCGTCATTGACAGACCCCCAATGTACTCACCACCAACTCTTGTAAGAAAAATGCATTGTTACCAGCTGAATGAATGAGATAAAGGCCAAGCCATAAGTTGTCAAATTTCCTCATGATTTCCTTGTCTTCCCTCCTTGAGTCCCACTTTAAAACTTTGTCCCCAATTTTGAAATTGTTGGCCTTTTTTCTTCGCTGCACCCTTGATGTTATTCCTCGCTTTTGCAATGCTTGCTATAAACTCCCCCCTCGGTTTGTCAAGATGAATTGTTTGATTGATCTTCGTATCATAAGCCACACATTCTAATTCGCAACTCTTGAATCAACTTCATAATCGCACACCAAGGCTGGTTGAAAGATTGTGTACCGCGTTTACACACAAGCTAGTAGGGTGACATTCCAATAGATTTCTTCAATGTCAATCCTGTCACCCAGCACATGCACAAGCTTTGTGTGCCAAGACTTTGTTGTCCTCCACGCTTTCTTGATTATGTTCACTAAATCCTTATTTGAAGATTTTGCAAGTCCATTACCTTGGGGGTAATAGGGTGTGGAATGCCCCAATGTTATCTGGATATCCGTGACAGAATTCGACCATCTTCTTCGATCGAAATGCCGCTACATTATCGCTGATGATCTTGGTAGGACAGCTAAATCTAGAGAGAATATTATTCTCCATAAATTCTATAATAACAGAATCACCGTTTGTCTACAAGGGATGGCTTCTATCCATTTAGTGAAGTAGTCTCAGGCACCCAGAATCCATCTATACGGGAAAAGATGGTGGATGGATTTTCCTATGAAGCTGTCCACCTGTTGAAAAGGAGTCAACAATGATTGGATGTGTGTGGGTAGGGGGTAGTGCTTTATTTTTTCTTCAAAAATTTGATATTTATGGTAGGCAATAATCATCTTGTGAACATCATGAAAAAGAGTAGGTCAATAATAGCCAGCCCTCAAAATTTTGTTGGTTGTTGTCTTCCAATATAAGTGGCCTCCACACTCCTCTTCATGGAACTCGTGCTTAACCTTCTCTACATCATACTTGTGCAAACATTTAAGCAATATACCACTTGTGCATTTTTCCAATAAAGAGATTTATCTAGAATGCAATAGTTTTATTTTAAGTTTAGAAACTTGCCTTTGTTTTTCTCAAAACAGGAGGTGTATTCAAATTAAGAAAAACATACGTAATACTGCAAGATACTGTGAGGAATTCATAAAATACTTTTCTCCAATAATGGGAGTTGTGATTTCTTGTTCATCTAAAGCATTAATCATATTACATTGTGAACTTCAAAATTGGTTTCTGTGCCCATCAACCTAGCTAGACCTTGGCCTTGGCGAGTTTAGTGGGTTTTATCTCTAAATCATATTCAAGAATAACAAGCACTGGCCATACTCCCTCTTACCATTTGGGTCCTGTGATAGAATGTTTTGACAACCGACCTACCTAAGGAAATGATGTGTGAGTGCAGATGTATACTCAAGTCTTTCAAAGCTTAACCAAAGAAAAAGCTTGCTTCTCCATAATGTTATACTCGTAGGCATCCTCAATGCCTTGGTTAAAGAATTCAATAGGTCGCTCTTGTCCTTGTGGAGTTTTCTGTAGTGATCGTAGCTATTGTATGTTCTCAGCAAATGGAAAATATAAAAATCTTTTGAAAAATTAGGACTTATTAGAACCCGGTGTTTTAGTTAACACTTGTTTCACCGTCAAAATTAAAAGACTTCTTTGCTCAAGTTCCATTTTCACCCTTGCTCCTTCTTCGCATGTTTTTTATATTCCTAAGAAGCTTAGCCAAGTTGGGGATGGAATCTTTCTCAAAATTTAATCTTTTCCAATGAAAGATTGCAACTCCTTGATGTTTCGAGGATGAGATTTGGCACATGGCCTCAATCCTTTTTTGAATCTATCTTAATACCCTCTTCTCGAATAATGTGTCCAAGAAGCTTACCTTCTTGGAGACCGAAAGTGTCTTCTTAGGGTTCAAAGATATCCCAAACTTTCTACATTTCTCGAAAAATTTTCTTAAGTGTTCTAAGTGCTCTTCATCCGTTTTTGAAAACACAAAGTGACATCATCAAGGTATATAATGATGAAGTAGCCTAGTTCTTCCGAGAATGCTATGTCCATGGCTCTCTCAAAAGTTTCTCCGCATTCATTAGACCAAAGGGAATTTCCTCACATGAAAGTGCCCCATGGTGTAGTAAAAGTTGTCTTTAATTGATCATTAGGTGGACCGAGATCTTATTATACCCCGAATAGCCATCAAGAAAATAAATTCTTCTGCACTTTACCACCCTTTGTAAAATATGGTCCATCTTAGGTAAAGGGTAGTTGTCTTTCAATGAAGCTTTGTTTAAATCTCTGAAAGTCTATACAAAGCCCGATCTCTTCCGCTTTTCTTCCTAACTCCGACACCAAATTCGTACACCCACTCAAAATATCTAATAGGGACAATAATACCGCCTTTTCAGGACATTTTCATAATCTCCTTCGAACCAAAGGCAATCGAACAGGTTTATTCTCGTTGCGCTTCTATTTGAATGGCTTCTCGGTTCTCCTCGAGAGGTATTTTGTGCTTTCGTATTATTTCGCTGTCAGCAGATTTAAGATCTTAGTAACTCCACACAAAAACATCAAAAACCCTTTAAAAAAACTCTATATATTTGAGTTTAATGTGAGTCGCGTAGTCTTAGACACGAATCATTTTTGGTTTTTTCTCATTGCCTATATTGCACTCTTCTACTTTAGCCTCATGTTCCAATCTTGGTTTCTGGCCACATCCTTAAATCGAACAACTCTTCCAAAGGCCAAACCCTTAGAAAACTTCTAATCTTTGGACCGGCAGTGGCTTTGCTCCTCCGTTTCTAACTCGTAGTCAGCTCGTTTTGTTTTCAAGTTTGCTGGGGATAAGAGATTTATATTGGCAAGTTCAGAGACTCGCTCACTTCAAGAAAATTTTCTTCACTAGGGCAGTCGGTTTCATAATCTGAATCCGAATTTGGTAGTTCGAATTCATTTCTGAATTGCATGAAGTCTTCTATTTGTTCGTCTCCGCCGAACACCTGCCAATATTTTTTGTTATCAGGAACGACTGGTCTAAATTTTATCTGAGTTGTGCAGTCTTTGGTTTCATATGGCGTTAAGCATTTTCTAGCTGCAAAAGCTAAATTGTGGGCCACAATATTTCCTTTTCTTGGGACAAAAATCAGTTTGGACTCCTCGAAAGTTTTTAAAAGGTCCATGACATCATTTCGGTAGGCCCTAAGTCTGGGATGATTTGCGTTATACTCCCCATTGACTTGCCTAATGAATAACTCTGAATCCCCATACAGATTGATTCTTTTGGCTCCTAACTTCTTCAACAATCATAAGCCTAAGAGAAGGGATTCATACTCCATTATGTTATTCGAACACTGGAAGTTTAATCTACATGAAAGGCTTTTTGTGTTTTTATTCTTAGTGTTGCGAATCCAGACACCTACACCAGCGTTGGTCTTAGTGCAAGACCCATCAAAGTGCATACTCCATAGAGGACTAGTCTCAAGTTTATCATTTGGGTTACTATGCTCTTCAATAAGTGTGCTATCGAATTGTTTTTGGAGGTCAGCACACTGTTGAACTTGTTTTAACTCCTTAGATTTTTTATTGGGTTGAGGACTGCGTTCTTGACTCTCAAAGTTTAAAAGAAAAGGACACATGATTTGTAGCTCAAGATCTATGTTTTTCTTTCTAGGGTTTGCAGGTTCAGTAAATTTTTCTGACACTCCTACGTTATCTTCTTCCTCCTCTCTATCCGTCATTAAATTAGACAAGGTCACTTGTTCACTGAAAGTTTCATCATTGAAAAGGATAAATGAATCCAGGCCTATGTTTACAGAATAAAGGGGAGAGTTTTGTGGTCTGTCTTGGCTAGTCACCATGTATTGCATATGAGACTCCCTGTAAAGTCTTCTTGTCTGATTGAAAACAGGGATGGTAGCATAGGTCATGTCCATCTGCATAGTCCCTTGTAACTTAGCTCCCCAAGACCTAGATAATAACATTCCATACTTTTGGGGCACATCAGCCACAACAATATCCATGACTAAACATTTGGCTGGAATTTGAGCTAAGTTAACACAGAGGTCTTTAATTAATCCTAAGCATTTTACTCTGCTTGAGTCAAAGGAGTAAAGGTCTTTGTAAGGTTTGGTGATTTCAAGGGCTAGGCTCTCCATGACAGCTTTGGGAATTAAATTATGAGAGGTGCCTGAATCATGCATAACGTTATGTAAAATCTTGTCATGAACATTTAAACTTACATAAAAGGGAGGAATATGTCCCTCTTGATATCTACCTTCAATCTTAGGACCAAAAAAGAGCTCTGGCTGGTCATCATTAAGATTGAATGTGTCATTATGGTCCTCTATGTTTAAAGCCTTCAAAATTTGGGTTCTATATACATTATGGGCAGCTAACTCAGTTAGGGGAACATAGATTTTGATCTTTGAAATTTCCTGCTCTAGGCTGAAAGGAATTTGGTCCTTTGAAGAACTTGTCTCAGCCTTACTAGCTGCTAGTCCATCAACAACATCAGCTTGCTGATCTGTTCTATTTACTTTTGACAAAATGGTTTTAATAGGAGTACTAGCTGAAATGTTAGTACTACTAATGTCCGCACTCTGTTTTTCATTGTTTTGAGTGCCTTTATCTTTACCATTATCAGAATTCACAGCCACTGTTTTTTCCTTTTGTTTGACAACTTTAGGCTTGGTTGCAGTGCTGTTTTGTGAAAATTTGTCAGAGGTTTTGGTGTTGGGAGTTTGTTGACTGGTTTTTCTTCTAAGGTCATATTCTCTTTGAGACTCTATGATGACATTTTCCATGTCTTGATAATAATTTTCATCATCATCTCTTTTTTCATCATGAAGTGTGTATGGACCTTTTTTTCTATCATAATGAATCTCAAAGTCATCATTATCTACCCCCAGCATGTTGATATCATCTACCTCTGTTGTTTCATCTATTTCCTCAACCTCACTTACACAGTTTTGATGAAAGGGAGGAGTGATCTGTTGATCATCTTCCCTAGGTATGTTTGGAGGTTGGTTCCTTCTAAAATTCTAATTTTGGTTCTGATTTCTATTTTGAGGAGCATTTTGGTTTTGGCTTACTTGTGCTCTCTTAATTATGCTCATCTCTTCCATCATCTCCTCCATAATTCTCTCCATCTTTGAGTTGGAAGTAGAAGGTGTGTTTTCTTCTCTAAAAGACACTCTCTTCTCATTTTTCATTCTTGCTCTCTTCTCCATTAAGTTTACTTCCACAGAAAGAGCTCCTTTTTGCATCTCTTCAAGAGTTGCAGGATCTCTCTCTCTTAGCTGATAGGCCATCTCGGGGTCAAACCCTTCATGAAACTTGTTTAAAACTGAGCCTTGTGGAGGTTTTAGATTTGGGGAAAGGGAATTATACACACTGTTAAATCCGGTGCAATAAGCTTGCACACTTTCCCCAGTGTTTCTATGGAGGTTCTTGTAATCAGAAAGGACTTGGAGAGGTTTTTTCTTCACTTCCCTTTTGTTTAAGAATGTTTGATGGAAGGCTTGGAGATCATTGATACTATGGGGGGTTAAGCCTTTAAACTATTTTCTAACATCTCCCCCTAGACTCTGAGAAAACAATCTAAGCTTGACAGAATCATCATCAATTTCATTTCTATCGAAGTAGTCATTCATCTTATCCACATGTTGTGATGCATTTGTAGCATTACTAGCATCATACAATGGAATTTTGGACTGATAGTCCTGTGGAAGATTGACTAATGGTACAGGAAGGACTAAGGGAGCATACCATGCTGCCATGATATGTGGTGGGGGTGGATTCACAAGAGGTGGATTAACAAAAGGAAAAGTAGGTTGAATTTGAGTGGTTTGGACAGTGAATGGAGGATGAAGGGATGTGGATGGAACAACAGTAAATTTCTGAGTTGATCTTGGATGAGAGACACCTAAATTGTGAAGGAAATGTAAATCAGGAGGTGTTTTTTCCCTACTACCAGGATGTTCACTTGTTTCAGGGGATGAAAGTGAAGACTCAGGATCTAGCTGAATTATATCATCAAAAGACCTAGTTCTAAAGGGATTTACTGAGTCAACTTGTGATTGTTGTAGAGATGAAAGGTTTTCAGGAACGGAATTAGCTCTCAAGGGTGATCTAAAAACAGTTGATAATTTAATCCTAGGAGACTTCCTAAGGATACTCTGGGTTATCAACTATCTCAGCTGGATCAAGGTCAGGATAGGCTCTAGTGTAAATCTTTCTAGGAGCCACTATGCTGTGTTTTTCAGACCCAAATAAACGAGAAAATTTCAACCAGGTATGACAATATTTGAGAGGTTAACTAGTCTGTTTCACAAATTTAAATCCTACAGTGCTCTAACTGAGTTTTAAAGATATTATGATGACAAAGGTTCTTCCTAGTGGAGTCTTAAGGTCTGTTTTAAGGATTGTGGAGTCGCCAAGTGGAAGTTTTTATCTCTTTTCAGAGGTAAAAGTTTTATGGTCCACTACCATGTTTATTGGATACCAATTTGAAATATTTTTAGGTTTTTTGACTTATTTTTCAGTCCTATTGGTTTTTAAGAGTGTCCTAAATCTGTTTCAAAACTTAGCTACGGTTATGAGACAAAAACAATCTACTCTTATGGCTAAGCCAGCTGATCTTTCAAGGTTTAGACAATTCTTATGAGAATCCTAGGTTTTGCCTAGTTTGTCACTGATTCAAACAAGCTTCATCATGATTACCGTTTCTTGGTAGTGCTTGAAAAGCCTGATTTTTACTCACTAAACAATATTTGTATGAAATTTTAAGGGGAACCAAAGATTTTGAGTTCGATCCCCAGCGTAGTCACCAGAAATGTTGGCACCTTGTAATTAGCAATATTGGCAAAAGTCCAACTGCAGGGAGAACATTATTTCAACCACTTTGGGATTCTAGGATCTAGCCCTCCTGAATCCGGAGAGGGATCTCTCCAATAAGTGCAAAGATGGATTTGTCTTTGAAGTCTTGGGTAATGATATTAGGCTAGTTATGAAGGCCAAGGGTTTTGTTTTGTTTTTGGATGGTTGAGCATGATTATTATTTGAGGTGGAAAGTTCTAAATGCAAAGAGCTTCAAAGGTGTGAAGTTGCAAGCAAATAGAACAAGCTTTGGCCAAGAAGATAGATAATTACAGGTTTTAGTCCATTGGGCTATGGAGTCATAATAGGGCTTGAGTTCGAACAATTAGCAAGAGGTCCATGGGCAAGTCATCTAAGGCCTGTATCTTCTTTAAAGTTTGATTTAGTGAATGAAATGAAATAATAAATAATCAAAATGTATGAAGAACAAAAGAGCACCCTACTGCATCATGTTACTTAAACCAGTCTACACCAGATACACTGGCAGAAATACATCAAGTAATCTAAGACTGCAAGTACTTCTAAACTAGCTCGCTGATGCACTTTCACAGAAAACATTTAAACAAAGGGAAACTGAAGGCAACCGTTGAGAAGAACTATGGGATCGGCATACCACAATGATGTGGGGCCTTCAGGAAGAATTTGCTGTGATTTAACCGTATTAATAATGTTTTTCATTTAAGATTAAGCTCAGTGGGAGCTCTTATTGACTTTTGAGGCTTTGTGTTATGTTAAAGTAACTCTGCTGATATTTTTTCATTAAGTTTATTTGCAGAATTAAATCTCTGGCTATGCTAAGGCAAATATATGATCTTGATCAATAACTTCAGCCTCTGTTTGAATGCTTTGAGGCACATGTGTCTTTGTGGTAGCCAGGAGGAATCAATTTTCCTCTGATGTGGTGGTGGAGGCCTTTTTGTCTGATAAAAACTTAGATTTTCTTTAAACTGTGTCTTAATCGGGAGGATTAGGCTTTTGATAATCATTATTAGCCGTAATCCCCACAGATCTATCTTCAATCTCCTGTTCTGGTATGTTCTGTCTTCGACACTGATACTCTTTGTTTGTGATTTATTCACGGTGTCTTGTTGATGTGCAGTGCTGCGTAGGGCTCGTGAGGCATCAATGCCTTTGAAGCTGATCCTGGGACCTATGGGTTATGGGCCCACATTCAGAATCGACGGGTTTCAATTAAATTCCCACTCCATACCTTAGTTTATTGCCTGAGCTCCTTTGAGAGCGATCACTGTTCGATGAGCCAGCCTCAGATCGGACGGCATACATCAATATCACACTGAGCCCACAGTTGAAATTTAACGCGCGATGAGGGAGCAATGAGGCGTTATTGTCCCGTCGATGTGGCGTCACATGATTGCTTGCTATTGAGTGGTTTCCTTTCCGTACCAAAAGCGGTGCGATCAAAATTGCTTCTGGATTTTGAATAGTAAGCGACCATATATTAAACCAGGGTTAACACCTTGCTTCCTATTTACTTCGGTCCATTAAACTCCAGGTTCAAACCTCCGAACTGTGGCTCATTTAACTCATTCCCAGCCTTCGGCTTTCTCTTTAATATAATGGAAAAACCTTTTAATCACCCTTTATCATACCCCAAACTTCAAAACTCCTGATAAAACCAAGCTGCATAAACCATTTCGGGTGACAAAAGGTGCCCGCTGACGTCAGCCCAAGTGTGACCCGAAATTTTTATCAATTTCACTCTATAAAGCGTATCGGGTCCGTTTTGGGGCCTGCTGACATTAGCCCAAGTGTGACCCGAAATTTTTATCAATTCTGCTCTATAAAGAGTATCGGCTCTGTTTTGGGCCCTGCTGACATCAGCCCAAGTGTGACCCAAAATTTTCATCAAATCCGCCCTATAACAATTTCAGGTCCGGATTCCATGACTATGCGAGCAACCATACAAGACCCGCTCCAATTAGTTGCTGCCACATGTGTGGTGATGTGTATGCTGACTAGGCGTTGGGGACCACTGGTTTTGTGGGACTGCTGACTGCTGTCGTGGTCATGGGGAGCAGGGCGATTTATTGTTGTCTATCGATTTGTAGATCAGATCGACGGTGGAGATGTTTTGAGAAATGCGCCGGTGGAAAACTCTTCAAACCATATGAAAAACCCAAAAAATTAATATAAACAAAGGTTTTATGTGCCAGGATGATTTTATATATACGAAGTGGATAGGCACCCGACTGCGGGGCCTTGGTCTATATGGAATGATAATAGGCCCGGGGCTTATATAAGAGGGCCCATCGGCATCGAAGTTTGGTTTAAACACAAACAAATGCGCTCTGTGAGTTGCTCTGACACGATAAGCGCTCAGGACCCTAGCACTTGGTTCTAGCACTGGGGCACATGGAGGGGAAGTGGTTTTAAGACTTAGCCCAAGGGGGCTTAAGTCTATGGTAAACAAAACTTATTTTTTATGAATTTTTTCAAGTTTTAAATGGTATTTGGGGGTTTCGACAGAGTTCAAAAATTATTTTTAAACATGGAAAATGATTTTCATGAATGGAAGAAGGGGAATCATGAAAAATAGAGGATTTTTATGGAGGAAAAGGGGAGAAAATTGGAGGTTAGTTTTTCAAGTGAGTAAAGAGAAAAAAGTGATTTTGCAGCAATTTCTTCTCATGAAATCAGCAGAATTCTAGAGTGTAAAATGGGCACAGCAGTGAAGATTTTGGACAGAGGCATGAGGCCTTCAAGAGTCTTCAAGAGATAACATTTTTTTGCAATAAAATTTGTTCCTTGAAGGCTCTAAAAAATGATCTAGCCACCTTTTGGTATAAAAAATGGTATAGGTGGCTAATAGGTTAGGAGGCACTATGATTTCTCTTCGAATTACTTCTTTGCTACAGAAGTCTTTGAATTCGTTCAAGATATATTCACCACCATTATCGCTCCGCAGATCCTTCACTTGTTTCCTTGACTCTTTCTCCACCAATTCTTTAAACTCATAGAGCTTTGAGAATATTTGATCTTTCTTCTGCAAGATCCAACATCTACGAGAACAGTCATCAACAAAAATAACATAATACTTGTTTTTTGTTGTTGAAGCAACTGAGAATGGCCCACGGACATCTGTGTGAACTCTCTCTAGGATCACCAGAGCATGGTTCTCCTTTTCATGAAAGGTGGTCTTCACAAACTTTCCCATAGTACATCCCTTGCACTGATCTAACTGTGCAAGTGTACCCTTTGTAAGTCGAGTAGAAATCTACTGCAAAATCTTCAGGGCACCATGGTGAAGTTGGCCCAATCACGTGTGCCATAATTCGCCCTCATCCCGGCTCCACACTTCTTCTTATTTTCCCACCTTTGCAGCACAACCATCTACCTCCATCTTGTAGAGATTCTTAACTCGAGTCCCTATCCTCTTGGTTTGACCCATTTTTTTATGTTGCAGGAAATATTTTCCATCGCTGAAAACAACATCATTACCTCTGTCCTCCAACATCGCGACTGAGACCAAGTTTTTCTTCAGACCTGGAACATGCATAACATATTTCAACAGAAATGGTTTACTTGAATCCCTCTCAAAGATAATGGTACCAATTCCAGGTGCAATATATCGTCCATCGTCACCCATCTCTATATGCATTTGGAGATCTTTCTCCTCCAAGTCACTGAAAAACTCCTTATTTCCCGTCATGTGGAAGGAAGCACAACTATCAAGATACCACACTGATCCCATTGCGCTTGAAACCAAGAATGTGATCAAAGAGAAATCAAGTTCAAATTTCTAAGCAAGGGCCTTACCAGCTACAGCTCTAGCAGCCTTCTTTTTCTTCTTGTTATGTGGGCAGTTAGTGGCAAGATGCCCATGTTCGTGACAGTGAAAAAACCTCACCTTAGACAAATCTAGCTTCTTGCCTTTAGGCTCAGATTTTGAGTTGAATTTATTCCCCTTCCCTTTCCTTGCTTTGGAAGCCAAAGGATGATCCTCTTCATCATCATGCTTTGATGAAGAGCCATCCCTGGTGTTCCGCCTGAACTCCTCCTGCACTAGATCCGACCACAGTCGTTCCCAATCTGGCAGTTTTTCCCGTATGTTGACAGAGTCTTGATAACTGTGCCAAATCTTAGGAAGTCCCAAGAGAGAAAAAATCACCAAATAATCATAAGCAACCATGATTCCCACACTCCCTAGTTCATCCTGACATTAGACAAACTTTGTGATATATTTAGGAATATTGTCGCCCTTTTCCATCTTGATTTTTCTAAGTTTTTCATTCATCGCCAATTTCCTATGGTCGTTACTTCTTTGGGATAGATCTGTCAAAGAATTCCACATTGCAAATGGAGTGGCCTTCCCATGAAGTCTTGACACAATATGGTCTCTCACACCTTCCAACAAAATCATTCTCGTCTTTGCTACTTTCTTTTTCTAGGAATTAAGTAATGCAACATCTGTCGAAGTGGTCATAGGAACATCATAGTCGATGAATTCCTTCAAGCCATTATCTTCAAGCACCACCTCAATCCTACCCTTCCATGAAATGCAGCTCAAGCTACCCTCAAGTTCATACTATAACCTCAAGCCATTGAAGGCCATTTCGATGTTTACTCAACTGTCGCACAAAGAAATTCTTGCAGCAAATTCAAATTGTTTCCACCAAAAAACTTAGCTACTGCTTCAATATTGCAATATTATTTTCTCCAATACCATGTAGCAAAGATTAAAATTGCTCCGATACCATGTATAAATTTATAATACAATTATGTATTGTCGGATTCTCCTGATCTAACAATTATATTCCACTATTAAATACAAAATCCTTCTAGTTAAATCTTTGCGGAAATTTTAATCACCAATTGCAAACACATGAAGAAAAATCAATCACACATAACACAGATGTTTTTACCAGGAAAACATAAAGCTAAAAACCCCACTATCATATATTATGTATATAATGGATCATGAAACAATCTCATACAAAACTCTACTCCAAGAGCTCTCATTACAATATACAATTGTCTCACACTGTCATACAAAAATTAGCATAAACATGCACCAATTTACTACCTCCTGATAGCCTGCCACCACTGTGCAATCCCTGCTAATGAAGATCCCTGAATTAATTTGATTTTGCCTTGCCTTGACTGCGCAATCCTCATTTGCTTCTCCAATGTGTGTTTGGTTGCACTTGTGCACCCACTATAGTCATAACTGATAGTCAAACAGACCCTTTCACCTATCTCTCAACTAGGTCTCCACTGGATCTGACATGCATGTAGTTAAAAATAGTATTTCTTCAGTTGCATGTGCATGTGATACCACTACTTGTGAATTATATAAATAATTAATTCACTGATCTCTCACTAGTGTATCTTTAGTTACAACTAGTTACAACTAGCACAACTAAGTTTAACTCACTTAACTGAGTTAAACTAAATAGTAACTCACATAACTACACATCCAACTCTGTTACAACTTTGCATCACTCAGTTACAACGAAGTCCACTCTGCATGTCCCACCAACCAACCTTAGAACTCATAATTCCTTCAGTGGACTAGTTTGCCACATCGGTTAATTGAAATCAAGTGCTCCAAGAGAATAGATTATTATTTATTTTCTAATTATTATTAAGGGCTAATAATAATTGACATCCTATCTATTTTTAGACATGTGATCTATAAATAGACTACGCCCATGCATCTAAAAAAATAATATCATCTATAAATCGAATTTTCTCAACCATCTATAAATAGACTCCCACTATAAATAGAATATTCTCACCATTCTAAAAATAGACATACACCTAAAAATAGCCTGTGGGTCCCACCTACTTTAGGTGCTTAATTTTCACTAGGATCATCATCTTGTTGAATCTCAACATTAATACTGGTTATTTGAGAGAGGAAGGCTTATCAGACTGAAGGAGAACGATTGCTAGACCCCGAGAGGAATCTGTACAACATTAAGGCATCCAGTTGTAAGATTTCTCTTTTTAATATATGATAATACATATGGATCTCTTTTTCTCATTGTCTTGTTTATGAATTCATTGGAATGATAACAATACTTAGATTCATCGATCACTAATTTGGATTAGTATTTTATTATTATTATTTATTGCATATGCTTTGACTATTTGTCTTGTCTATCATTGTTGGTTCTACACATCATTGGAGAATCACTTCGGAGTGACGGACAAAATACTACATCAGACGTTTGGATTTAAAGGTAGGAGCATGTCCTCTCTACTTTACTATTATAATGATCTTAAAATACTAATAATCTTGAGAGAGATATTTGAATGGAACTTTGTTTCTAGTTATTCATTGGAGTACTAGGGAGCTCTTGACCGAAAGAGGGATTAATCATGGTAGCACCTTTTCACCCCTGTCTTCAAATTTTTGCATGATGCAATCGTCTCGAGCTCACCACAAGCAGTCCGGTTAAACCAACCAGCAGCCTACGCCTCTGCAACCTGTTGGTGGTCACTTGATAGAACCTTTAGGTCCTTCTCTTCAAGAACCTTTTCCCTCTGCTGGTGTCTCTTCCACCCCTTTTCAACCAGAAACGGGTCCCCCTAGCCTTAACCATTTGGGAGCCATTCCGCCAGTTCATTACCCTTCTAGTTAGATACCGTTTCTAGCTCCCCCCTCTGGAGTCTTTTCGTTGCCTGCTATGGCTACGTTGAGCCTTCCCAATTTGACCTTAAGGATCCCAGTCTGGTACATTAATCCCCCAGCCAACACTTCTCCTGGTCAGCTCAAACCTTATACTTCTTTGACCCTAGTCCAACTGGTCGATATGACCTATCCCTTTTCTTCTGTGCCTCAGCCACCTGAACATGAATCTACTCATGTTGAGATAGCATCTAGTGAGGGGGGCAAAGCTAAAAAGAAGGAACCTAAGGAAAAGGCCCCCCAAACAACAACTGCTCCTCTTAAGCCTCAAAAGTAGTCACCTATGTGTGCTTTGTGTGATGCTATTGGGCATGCTATAACCCATAATTGTCCTGAGCCTCCTCGTCTCAAACCTATGGTCAACGAGACATTTCTTGAATCCGATATCCCATAGGTCCATATTACCTTACCCGATTCCGCTATGAAAATAAAATCGTTGCACATGAACCACCCTTATGCTTAGTGTGATATTTATGGCCACTATTCTCACCTTTTTCCTCATCTTGACGACTTTCACAAAGCCCTCAAGGTTTTTTTCCAAATAGATGCCGCTCGTAGTGGATCATGTACTCCTCTACTTGTGAGTATTACTTCAGCAGAACCGGAGGTTATTTCTGCACCCATTGTGATACCTCCCCCCGATGTCAAGATGATGGAACATTTGGCCACTATCCTCTATCTATCATCATCCTTGAGATCTATGGTGGAAGATCCCTCTAGGGCATCCCCTTATATTTCGACTGAATCTCCTTTGGCGATCACCCTAGGCTCAACATTAGTAGATGTTTCATCTACTAGCTCTTTTTCTACCCTCTGTAGCAATGTGTATGTAAACCATATATCTCATAATGATGCGTCAGGTAGCTCGGCCGCGTAATGTGGTATTTCTTCTACCAGTCCCCCCATCTTCCATTCTGATGAAGACATCATGGAAGCGATGACCACTCCTAACTTTCCCTGGGATGCTATGCACCACCGTGCGTACTTCCTTCCGAAGCAATCCCATAACCAATATTCTATGGAGTATAAAGAATTCATCCATAGTGAGGTCGATTGGTTTTTTCCCCCATTACATCGAACCCATGAATTCGATCCACATACACCTTGTGGCCATTACATTGACACCCAATATTTTGACAAGGGGGCATACTTTCTATAGGATTTCAAAGGCCAACTCCTTCCTAACCCTCGCAATGCACTCTACCTTAAGAGATTTTACCCATAAAATCTCCCATCGAGATGTGTGTTTTATTTCTGTCATACATTTAGGTAACTTGAATTGTTCATCATCTCATTTATTGTCTTTTGGCGCCTTTTAAATGGATCTATCATCCACACTGTATATCGATTATGCCGATGGTGCAAGTCACTTCTCCCAGAATTTGGACTTGGCAGCCTGGGCCATATTCACCCACATGAATTCATTAGTCCTCTCCAACGGTGTATGCATTAGATCCGCCACCAATAATTAGGTCGAATATTATACAGTGATAGGTTTGTTAGTCGATGCCCTTGATCATCGCATCCTTTACCTTCATGTTCATTTAGATTCATTGCTACTTGTCATTCAATTGAATGATGTGTATCGTGTGAATAACCATGTCCTTTTTAGAAGATATTTACGAGTGAAGTTCTTAGTGCGTGAATTTGAAACCATTACATTCAATCATGTACCTGGAGCCCAAAATCACTATGTAGATAGCATTGTAAAGAATATTCTAGATTGGCACTTATCACATGAATTTAACACAAGAAAATAATCATAAACAAATGGTGAACCATATACTCGTCATATATATAAAAAGATGCATATCCATAATATGTGTCCACGAAATCATAAATTTTTTTGAGTCCTTTACTCTAATACATTTGACATGCCCATAGCATGTTACAAAAATCAAAATTGGGGGCACCGCATGCCCCTAAATATAATCACTATCTAGAGGGTTCTGAGCTAATGGCTCGGCTCTTGCAGCCCGTAGATCCCGCATAGCCTATCCGAACATTGCCATGCACCGCATGACCCCTCGCCACTCAGAGGGTAGCCCGATACATCCCTCAATGTATTAGTCCTCAAGATCATTCCATCCACACTCAGATACGTCGGTCATCATCAACTCACACCTGAAGTGGACATCCTCCGGTAGAGCCTCTAATTCAGGTCACTGATATCCTCTCAATCCACTAGACTTTGCAGCCCCTGGCGCTGTGGGTCGTCCCATATACCCTACCGGCTTCACAGGTGCTATATCTGCATACCAAAAGTAACGAATCAATACCATATACATATTCCAAAAACTTTAAAATGCATCATAGTATATAACAACTTTCTCTTGCCATCTGGTCCCCATGCTTGACCTGGCGGAAGTAGCAAGTCAGGGTCACCCTAAAAGTTCATACCATTTTATGGATAGTCATCTATATACAATGAAATATGGTACCAATGTGCGAAGAACTCAGGTTGGAACACTCATCTGACTCCCTCGCCTCCTCCTCTCCATAGTAGTTGCCCCCAACAGTGCATCCAAGGCTCTCGTGTGCCCCATCCTGGATCTGTACATGAGGCCGAAGTGTGGGGATATTCTCAAAGAATAATGAGCACAACACTGTGCCGAAAGCACAATCATGGTTCACCTGTCGCTTACATAACAAAAATTATTGTTTCACTGAAGATAGCATCATCTAGGCCCACCCATAGTAGGTCCCACTCAGTACACCCTCAACTAATATCATCTGCCCTCTGGTAATGTGGTGGAATGCCTAGTTGCCCAAGATCCACAGTACTGATGCGGTGACAACCCATGTCTCTAGCCTCACTAGATCACTGATCAGTATGGTCGTGCTCTTAGCATGAGCATCTAGTTTGAAGTAGCATTCCATGAACTTTGATATGTTCTACCCTCACGGTAACACCAGATGTATATCTCCCACCACCCCCAGTGGCGACAATCCGGTCAAAAAGTAAATGTCTTGTATCATTAACTCGATCCGATGCCCCTGCACTAAAAAGGCCTCCTGCTCTGGATCCCAGTAGCTGAATATCTGTTGAAGCCTAAAAAATCGTTGCTTCAAACATTGGGGGATAACCACCCGGTCGAGACCATAGGACAACTCCTTTTCCGTTTGGTGTGGTGGCTCCGACTGGATTTATAGGCCCAGTTTCCTAGTAATTTAAATGGGTTGGTGATGGGATGATTGGATGGAGGGAAAATGGGACTAAATGACTGAAATAAAACTATCTAATCTGATTTAAATACTGATAAAATAATTCTAAAACTAACCCGGGCATCAAATGTGAATACAACTTTAAATTGTTTCAATTGAACAATAATCATGAAAATGTATTATAGCTTAATTGAAATATGTAGTAACAAATAAAGATAAATATTCTTAAGAAATTAAACAGAGTTATAATAACATATTGCATTCATCATCATATATCGTTTGCATATACTGTAAAAAATAAATATTTATACACACTCAGAAATGATATGTATAAAGAAATATTGTAAAGAAAATACACATAAACGATAGCAATTTAAAAGAGAATATCACATAACATAAGAAATTAATAGTGAATAGATAGAAATACCATATCCATCTCGATACTTTCCAATGCAATCCGATATCCAAATCCAACAACTTCAATGTAAAATCAACTCCAAGATACAGAAATGCAATTCTTAAAGGAAATTTCGCAGAGAATCACCAGATGTGATCCTTTAAAAAAAATATAAGAGTCAATGGAGTACAAAAAGGTAATCTACAAGTCAAAATATTACAAATTCAAGACCCCTTTCTAAATGCATGAAAGGGGTTTAAATAGGTACTTAACAAAATAACTAAAACTATTCCTACAATCTATCTAAATTAAAAAAAAAATAAAAATATCTAGAACAGAAATGTGATCTTTGAGGTGAACCGACTCATTGATTATCTGCTGCATTTGATGTGCCCAGATGGAAGATTTTGAGTATTTCCTTCACTTCTTCAGGATGACTAAGCTTTGAGTGCAACCGCCCTGTATATGTGGCATCAGAGAATTTGGGAATGATGCAATCGATGGCATTTGAAAGAAATTTTATCTCTATCTATTGACTATGTGGCTTGATAAGATAGGTCCACATTGTATCCCATGATATTCCTTGTAGTTGGAAAATTTGCTGATTTTTATTTATTATCTCTTGTTTCCATTTGTGATCAGTTTCTTTTATCCTAGGTAATTGGTCGGAAGTACAGTCTGCAATTAAATTGATTGCATATAGATTATCATTCACCAGCTGTGTTACATTGTTCATTATGCTTTTAGCTCTAGATGTAGCTCTTTCTGCTTTGATCAAACACTATTCCCATTCTGCAAAAATAATTTCTTTATGTCTCTCCATTAATCTTGGGAAGATTTTATTTTCTTCCTGATTCTGAGTCTTGCCATAAAATAAATTCAGAGATCTTTTCATCAGCTTCATCAAATTCAATTTTAAGATTGACTCCTTCATCTACCAAGGAAGATGTTAATTCACATAGGGATTCTGCTTCTGCAATCTTTAGAAAAAATTCATTTAATTGTTGAGACAATAACTTGTTTGTCTCCAGGGCTTCATTTTTGAATTGATCCAGACTAGGATAATTCTTAAACTTGTCTAATTTAGATTGAAACATCTTCTCTTGCTCAATCTTTGAAGTCTGCTCATTTTGTAGAAGAGCCTGTAATTTTTCTATTTCTTGACTTAGCTGCTGTTCTTTTTCTAAAGTCTGTTGATCAATCGTTTCCTTTTCAACAGCAAGCTGCTCTTCTAATTGTTTAGATTTGAGCTCTCCATCCTGCAATCGCTGTTCTAACTGAATGATTTTCTGTTGATTCTCTGTAACCCGTTCTTCTAACATGAATATTTGCACATCCTTTTGCTTCATTAACTATGTAAATTCAAAGGCTTTGTCTATAGTAGCAACACTATAGGCACCTGCATACTGGGATAATTTGGTGAGATCCTCAGATGGATTCACCTCAGCATTCTTATAAAAAATATTCATGAATTCCACCTGTGATGTCAAAAGTGCATCTTGATCAGTTCTCCTCCTTTTCCTCTGTTTTCTCAAAACAACCCTATGTTTAGGACTGTAAAATATATCCATAGGGGGAATTTCTTCTATCTTCAACATGATCTCACCTATGGGATTTTCAGGGATGATTTCTATATCCTGGTCTTTCGGATCATCAACTTGGGGAGTGTTCTGTTGTCCTATTTGCTGAGCAAATTGTTCATAATGGCTCAGCAAATGAGGAGAAACAATAAGTTTAGTAGCTTCTTCTCCTCCAAGTTGAGAATTTGAACTATTGTTTATATCACCCTTTGGTGCCTGTTCAGTATTCTTACTATATGTGCCTCAATTTTCAGTACGCACATTGGCATCAGTATCTGTGCTTTCTTTTCTTGCCTGAGCCGAATACTGTTGTACATCAATCTTAGCAGTTGTTTCTGTCTTTTCAGTAATAACTTTGCTACTAATATCTTTCTTTTGTATAACAAGATTAGCTCCTGTTAGTTCTTTACCAGATGTATTCTCTTTTTTTCTCTGTTGTGATTCATATTCCTGTGTAGAAACTCTCAACTGATCCAGAGGAATTTTAAGTAACCTCTGACTTCTAAATAACAAAAAATTATTCATTTCTTCGGCCTGAAGTGTGGACTTGGCCAAATCAAAAACTTGGGACATTTTATCTACAGAAACAAATAAATCATCAAACATATCTGGTTCATGTTTGAACCGAGCAATCGAAATAGAAGTAGTAAAATCATATGCCACCTTCCTAGGATCATATTGCCTTCCTGGGATTGTTGAAAGCTTGAGATCAGTTAACTTAACAACTTCTTTTTCAGCATGGAAAAAATTTCTGAGAGTATAGTCACCACATTTAAAAGGAAAAGTAGGCCACATAAGCTTCTTGTTGTTCTTCAAAGTTCTAGACATGTCTTCTACCGTCAGCTGATAAGAAATTTCCTGTGCTAACAGTTTGTCTGGAACATACAAAGGAAGGATGTGTGGTTTACAATACTTCCAAAAACTCTGACATATGTGAAATTTTCCTCCCCGAACCAATCTCCAATAGAGGACAAATCAACTCTAGCTTTGTCGGAAAGTCTAGGAGGGAATCAGCCAAAAATGATTTGGTAAATCTGAATAAGAAAACCATGACAGACTGTGTAAACATGAATTTTGAAATGCCCCTTCCATAAGAACTTGTGATATATATGAATTGGAATAGGTTCTTTAGGAGTCCATTTCCATCTTAATAAGGGGAATTCAGAATTGAAACAAAGGGCATCTAGGATATAAGCACAAAAATAAAAAGGAGTGGAATTTCCTGAATTTTTGTCTTTCCTATACTCAAGAATTCTATTGGCTATCTTATTAGACATAATGACAGCCCAATCCATTATCTCAGAACTAATAGCAGAATGTATTAATGGAACCATTTGAATGGAAAACCTATCCGAGTTATCATTTCCAAACAATCTACACATCATTGCTACGGCATAACAATATGGAGGAAAAAGAGACTCCACAAAGTACATACCTGATGCCTTGTGTCTGTGCTTTTTAGGAGCCCTTCTCCATTCTCTAATTGGTTCTGATTGATTTTCGTTATTCGCAGCAAATTATTTGATAAAATCTTTGTTATAAATCTTCTGTGGGTCTGGAAGGTGGTACATCGCTTTGATGTCTTCTGGTCTAAATGACCCGAAGATTACTCTAGATGCAGAAACAAAAGTTCTGTCTTTGATAGCCACATTATCAATCACCCATCTAATAACATCATAATATGGGAAGATTTTTTCCCGAGCTGCAACTCAGTGCAGAAATGAGTTTGCTAATGCACCAAGAGGATTTTTAGAATTAGAGTCTGAGTCGGCTTCGTCAGGAACTGTGGCCTTAGCTTCAACAACTCTAGGTTTTTCCTTTTCTAGTAAGTTGTATACATTTTCCCACATCATTTTACCAAGTCCCTGGCATGATGTATCTGTAACTAGCTTAAGCTTTGTTGGTTTCTCTTTAGGCGGCATAGTAATCATAGGAGCTTTTGCAGCAATGGCGGCTTTCGATTTCCTGAATCTCTTGGAAATTTCAATATCGGGTAGTGTTTCTCTTGTTCTGCGAATGGAAAAATTGGATGTTCTATTGTTCTGCAACAAAGAAAAGCCTTCAGCCAGAGTGAAGACGTAATAATGAAAACAACTATACAAAAGGATTATTCGCTGATTTGTATTTATTATATCTGTGGTTCAAAACTTAAATGCCCTCTAGGGAGTCACACTTATGTATTCAATAACAAAACAAATCGTCGTTATTTATTTGTTTGATTTGTGAATTAATGTCAACATACAATCAGAGATTTGGCATATTTTGAAATAAGTGTAAGTAAATTACCTTTTAAATCTTTGAAACACGATAAATAATAATATATGAATATTTAAATTGTATTTGCATCGTGATTTGTTTAAAAGGAAAATGAAATAAAACTTACGCCAGATTCCGATTGCGAAGATCGCATCGGATATTTTCAAATGAAATGAATCGTTTAAAAGCTTCTCCAATAATGCGATTGCGATGAGGTGGGGTCTGCCGCATCAGAGTCTTTCAACCACATGAATATATTGTTTTAATTCTTCCAAAATGCGATTGCGATGAATCGCATCGCATTGAAAGTATGCAAAAGAAACATAACACTTTAAAGTTTATCCGAAATGCGATTGCGATTGAGCGCAATCGCATCGGAGTTTTACAAAGTGAGATTAGAATTTAAAGAATTCTTTGATTTTTCGATTTGCGAAGACTGTTCATATCAAACATTTTTAAATATAAAGATTTCATATAATATTTTCGATATGATTTAAAGCTTTATTTATCATCAGATCAGAAATATTTTAAAAGGTTGTACACTTTGTAAATAAAAATAAGTGACATGTTCTTTTATCAATGAATCTTTTATTTCTATCTAGAAAGAAAGATAAAAGGGGGACCTATTTCTAAATGGAATTTATTCTAAAATTTGAAAATGGGGAGGGTTGTTGTACAGTACAAAAATTGGCGATTCACTGGAAGAAACAGTTATCTCTGAAAAAATGAAATCAACACTATATTTCTAGTAAGTAAAAATTTCTAAAGATAATGAAAACTTATCTTAGGACAATTCAAATAAAGTCTAACTATGAAAAAGAATAAAAATCACTTACAATTTCTTTCTAATTCCTCAAATATAAAAACATTTTTGGGTTATCTCAAGCTTTGATTGGTTGATAATAATAAAGTAAGTGGATTTATTCAAGTTTAGCTTTTATAATATACTCTATTGTCATAGGCATTGCCTCTGCTGCCAGCAAACGTTCATAGTCTCGACAGGGTTACCTTTTAACCATTAACCATCCATCTAAGATTATGACTCTTTAAAAATAAATTCATAAGACATATTTGTTATAGCATCATTTTTCACCCTCAGGTGATTCATGATTTTCTTTATGGCTTTGGGCACCCATTCCTACAGACTTGAACAAATTCACTAAAAAACAGTGTTAAAATTCCCATACACGGGTATGCCCAGACTTTTTCGCGTGTATACGCGAGTCCACATGTACTTTTCCGTGTATGCCATTAAAACCATTAAAAAATATATAAATTCCCTATTTTCGGACTGGGTTGACAGTTACTCCAGTAGTTCAACCACCCCAGTACGTGGCCAACTGTTTCCAACTGACTGAAACTACTTTGAGGGAGTATAAAATCCCCTCATGTGCATGGCCTAAGGGAGAGAGAAATTTTATAGACATTATACTCTGTTGGAATCCCAGTTCAAGTCTGATTCCCCGTGCCTCCTGCGCTTTCCCAGATTTATACAGGAAACCCTTGTTTCCTGGAGATGTTCATCCATTTATATGCCATCTCGAGTGCACAAGTCTTAAGAGTTTCTTAGCGAGGCAAGGGCGGGAAGAATCCGGATGACGGTCTGCTCGAAGATCGTGGAAGGATTCAGGTGATCTCTCCACTCTTTATTTCTGTACATGCTGTTCATAAAAATGAAGAACCGTCTTGTTCCTGAAATTCTGTGTTATTATCTATTTGTATATGTGGAAAGATTGATCATCAAGCAGTTATTATCGTTTATATCATGTTTCACATAGATTACACTAATGTTTAGGAGAAATATATACTGTACAACTAGGTTTCCGTGCACGTTCTTTCTTGTTTTCCAGGTTGAAGGAGGAAGAAAGGTTGCTGGGGGTTTGGACCCCACGGGATCTACATCGAACGTAGGACTACGGGTGAGTTCTGCTATCGTTGTTATCTAGTTTTTTGCATTCAAGTATGGTTGTGTGTGAGTCCTTCTGAATGGCAAGCCCTGCTCTGTGGAGGTTTTGACCCAAAAAATCTCTAGGGTGATTTTCCCTGAAATAGAACTAGCGACTCCACTGGGGATCGCATTCTTGTGATTCCCCTGTTGGGTGGTTTTAGCTATTTGATAGGTTTCCAATAGTTTTAACTTTTATTTCCAGTCTAGTTTACTCTTTCTCAGTCAGACTGAAGCCCTGGTTCCTTATCCAGGCTTGATCCTTTTTATTTTTTATTATTTACCTTTCCATACGCAGGTTTGTCTGTACACAGACGCGTATACACGCAGTTTTTGTTAAAGGGAGTCGCGTATACGCGGGTTTCCTTTAGCACAGTCGCGTATGCACGCTTGTTGCCAAACTGTCAAGTAGCGTATACCTGGGTAGATTTTGAAATTTTGGATTTCTTGGCTTTTTAGTCCTGTCTGCCTATGGAGACCTGTTCCTACAGTGTCTTTGTACCCTCTGGATTGTGTAGAAAGTGGTCTTAGGTCTTTTTTCTCTCTTGTTTGATTGAAAAATAACTTATTTGGAAAAGTCTTGTTTCTTGTGCTGGCATTTCTGGTTCAAGTACCAAGATCTCTTTCTAGGGATTCTTGGCTGTTCTGCTTTATCAGAACAGAGAGCTCCTACTCATTTACTTTTTCCTACCTTTGTGTCTTGCTTTGCACTTCGATTTTTTCCCATTTCTTGGTTGGTTTTCTTGAGTTCAGTCGACTAGGTCTTGTTGCAATTTTTGAAGAGTCTTTCTTGGTTCTTTGAAGTTTTTGTTTGCTGCAAGGTTGTACTATTCTTCTAGGCTGAGTGATTGAGTTTCTTGTCTTCTTTTCCTCATATAAATCTTGCTACTAGTTAGCCCTATAAGATTTGGAGAGTTTTTGAAGTTTTTGCTTGAAATTCAGTGCTGTTTGGCTTGGGATTTGATAGTTTTTCTTGGTCTTTTCGAACTCTTCCTTTATAAAATTCAAAAGCTCAAAAAACATTTTGCTTTGTTGTTTGCTTTTGTTTTTTCATTTTTGTTTTCGTTTCATTATATCTTTTGAAGCTTTGTTGAGATTTCTTGCCTTTGGATTTTGACTTGATTTTGGAAAGGAATTGTCATTGATTTCTTCCTCTTGTTTTCAAGCAATTTTGGTGTCGTTATATTAAGAGTTTCTGATTTTGGGAACTAGCTTTCTGGACAACCAAAAAGAGATAAAAATGAAGGATCTTTGGGAAATTTCTCTCTGCTTTAGGAGATTTTGCATCTTAGAATTTGCATGCTTTTAGTGATTTGCATCAGGTGCACTTAAGCATTTAGTCATTTTCATAGTTTTTGCGAGTGTGATTTTGTTATCTGAAAAGAAAAATAATTTTTTTTTTTAGTCTCGTAGAACCTGTATAAAAGTTGCTTTTCATCGAAAGACAAATACTGCATTTGCATGTAGTTTGGTTTTTATTAATTTATTTTCTGCGTCAAAACACCACGAGTTTCATTTCCGTATCCGTTTGACTTAACATAACAGCCGATTAAAATAAGTGATATAATTTAAAATCAACTAGCAAGTTTTCTAAGTGTCATACACCAAATAGCTAGGTTGTAGGGCCTTGGATTAGGTGAGTGGAGAGTTAATTCTCCAAGGCCGCTCAAACAAAACATAGAAGTTGATTAATTGAGCGAAATCCAAATCCGTTAGGTGGACCGGGAAAGCTCTCCTCCAGAGAGTCAAGCGCGAGGGGAAGTGAAGGCTGAGAAGAGAGATACCCCCTCTCTGATTTGCTGAATCTAACCTCAATACCATTCCGCCCGGCTTCTGACACAGATTGGTGCCCATATTTGCCACTCCTAGGTTCCACATAGGTGACTGCGGGGGGGAATACCCGTGGTACCTGAGGCAGACGTCGCATCACTTTCAGCAGTACTTCTGGGGGGTGCCCTTGCGAAGCTTGGGTACTTGAGCCGGAAAAGTCTGTCGTTAGGAGGATGGCATAACTGTTTCTGATACCTTCGCTAGTAGGCCTGGGCCGTAATTATCCCATACTACTTTCGGGAGGTCCTATATTTCGCTTTCTTGTATTTTGGTGTCCGGTCCTAATCACCCGGACCAGAAATACCTGAAGGCTATTTGCTTGATTGTATCTCAGGGATTATTTTTTGTAGTGAGTTCTCTTTGCTCCTAGCTTGCCTAGCTTTACACTTTTTGAGTCTAATTAAAATTTGTTAAAGTGGCTGATCAAGCGCCTCATCGATCGAGGAGAATCCGGGGGTTATATCCCGAGAGTCCAGAGCCTTCTTCAAGAAGGCGTAGGAGTGATTTAGCAGGTGGTTACCACCCTGTGGCATCTGACGCAGTGGAGAGAGATCCTCCACAAGGGTCTGAAGGTTTCGTAGCTGATTCTGGTGTTGGTTCCGAGAGGAGCGCTTCGCTCACTTCACGAGTATTATTTCCGCAGGAAGAAGAAGTACAGGTAGAGGAAGTGTCTGAACCCTCAGAGTCACTTCCATCTCCTCTTCCTCCTGATTATCCGTTCGTTGTTGAATACATCGGACCTGAGTCAGAGAGACTGGAAGATCCTCCTTATTATACATACCTTTCGATGGCCACGACTGGGAACGCGGCTTCTGCTATAAGTGCTGCAGGCATTCAGACTCCTGCTTTTGTTGAAGGAGGGGCCACTATTGCTATATCTTCGATTGCTTCTAGTGCTGCTGTGTTTGGCTCTGGTTTAACCCAAGCACATGCTTCTCAATCTGGTCCCTTCTGTTTTGGAATGCCCACTAGTGGGATTCCTTCTTTTTCCTTTTCCGCTGCTGCAGCTAGATCTACACCCATGTCTTCCATGGCTAGTAGATCAGCTTCTTTTCAAGGGTTCCCCTTCGGAACTGGAAATATTCCTAGTTCGAATCCTTCTTTAGGGTCCTTTCCATTTAATTCTCAGACCCAGAGTTTCAACCCTTGGTCTGGAGGTCAGAGTTCCACTACTTTTACAGGATGGAACCCTGTATTCACTACAGCAGGGGCAGGGAATCAGTTTTACACTGGTCACCAAGGGAATGCTTCTTTCCATTCGTCGAGTGCTTATCGGACTTTTTCCCCTCTATCTAATGCCTGGAACCCCTATCAGGGGCTTTCCTCTTCATTTAATACTTCAGGCGGGGGAACTGGTCCGGTCTTTGGTAACTCGACGTGGGGAGGAGGTTCTTCTCCTTTTGCTATGAGTTCTTTTTGGCAACCTAGTGCCTCATCAAATCCAGGGTATTCTTTTCAGAATGTTGGAAATTCATCCTATCAAGGATGGAATCCTCAGGCTCTGCCTCGTTTACCTTTTCTGGCAACGCTAAAATTTCCATATCTGTCGAAATTGACAAATGATCCGATTCGGTACAGTTCGGGGTGGCCTCCGGTCCCGACCAAACTACCTTCAGACATTCCAAAGTTTGAAGGCAAGAATGGAGAGGATCCGGCTGACGACATCACCACTTTCCATTTATGGTGCTCTTCTAACTCCCTGATCGATGATTCGATTAGGTTGAGATTGTTTCAACGCACCCTAACTGGAAACGCTGCCAAATGGTATATTGAGCTAACTGGGGGAAGTTTTGCTACATTTGGAGAACTAGATGTTACATTTCTAAACCATTCCAGTTGCCTGTCCAATATGACGCTGGGGCTGAAATCCTAGCCAATTTTAAGCAGGATGACGCAACCCACATTTCTGACCATATTCAGGAATGGAGGAGAAGGAAGAGGCTTATTAAAGCTCATATTCCAGGAGAATTCCTTTTGGAATGGTTTCTGAGATCTCTGCAGTCAGATATTTCTAAAGATGTATCCCTATCTGGGGTATTTTCTGAGGAGCAGGCCATTTTTAGGGCCCAGCAGCTGGAACTGATCTATTCTCAGTCTGGGGTCCTTCATAAATATTTTCCCAATGCTCCTCGCTCCAAATTAGATTTATCCAAAACTAAGCCTGGTCCTCATGGTGATGGGCTTATCGGGTCGATCAATAGTGGTGCAGCTAGCCTACTTACTCAACTGCAGCAGTTGTCTTTACAATCTGCTCCTTCTGGTCAGGCTGTGCCTGCTGAGTCATCGCCTTCCCAATCGTTGTCGATAAATGCTGTCCAAGCTTCTGATCCCAAAGGAAATCAACAATCCAAAGGGAAGAAGAAGGGATGAAATAATAAGAAAAAGGGCAAGAATGGGAAGGGTAATGCGAATAAAACCAACGAGCATGTTGGTGAGGGTCAAAAGGATAAAAAGAAAGTGAATTTTCCATGCAAGCTGTGTGCTGGAGACCATCTCACACACCTTTGCCCTAAAATTTAGGATGCGCAGCGCTTGTTAGCTCAGCAAGGTTCTTCTAGTTCCCAGGCTGTGTTAACAAACCCTTTTCCCCAAGGGAAAAAGTTATTTGTTGGCGTGAATCAAAATCCTGGCGCTTCCTCTGGGGGCACCCAGGAAGGGGAAATTCCATCGAACATATTCATGATGAGTGCTCACGTGGATGTCGCTACAAGATCCCGTGATTATGGCGGAGAAGAGTCTTCGAAAGCTAAGGATACTCCTGATGCTACTGAGCCGCTTCACATTACAAAGCCTACTGTTGAGTCTATTGCTCGGATGCCCAAAGCATCTTCTAAGCGATCGACAATTAATCCAAATGCTAGGGCTGCCTAGAACTACTCTACTGTGGAAGATCTGGCGCAGAGTCCTTGTGCTATGTCGGCTTTAGAGGTGCTCCAATCTTGTCCGGCTCAGCGCAGTGCTTTTCTCACTGCCATTGGGGCTATTGATCCGAAAAATTCTTTTCTGATTACTTTTGATATGTCTAATTTTAAGAAGAGACTCCCCCATCATATGCCTTTTCATATTAAATCGTCGTACCGGAAGTGCAACATCTTTCGGACGGTTGTTGATGAGGGTGCTTCCACATGCGTGATGTCTCTCACATGTTGGAAGACATTTGGATCTCCCAAAGCTGTTCCATCTACCACTCTTCTGACTGCGTTTGATGGTCATTCTCACAGACCGCATGGTATTGTCCCAGCTTTTCCCATCTGTGTTGGGGGAAAAAATGTGAATTTAGAGGTTGAGGTAGTGGATGCAAGCTTGGACTACAACCTTCTATTGGGGAGAAACTGGATTTATGAGATGGATGCCATTGCATCCTCATTATTTCGGATTATTTGTTTCCCTCACGAAGGGAGGATTGTTACAGTGGACCAACTGGACTGTCCTCCTGTAGACCCGAATGCGTCTACTGACTCAACTGTTCCAAAGTTGGATAATACTAAGGTGCCTGTTGAGAATTTAGGGGTTGGAATGTATTCTTCCTTGATGGGTACTTTTGATATTCCTCCTCCTACGGTGCATATAAATGAAATTTCATCCTCCAAGGCTCCTCTTCGAAGAGAGTTCTTCAGAACTCATTATTTTTCGAACCCTTGGACCTTGCCTTCCCCTACCGCCACATTAGCGGAAGGTCAAGTGGGTGGAATGGAATTTCCGATGTCTGCAGCTGAGATTGCTTATCAGTCTATTGTTGACTCTGCAGAATCCAGTCCAGCTCCTCTTTCACCAGAAGAGTTGGATGGAGATGTGGTTCAGGCTTGGACACTTAGTTCTTCTTCTGCCCAGGATTGCCTTGATACCACTCTTCCATCTGAAGAGGCCATCCTGGAAGCTATGACTGGTATAGATAGACCATGGGATGACTTGCATCATCGGTCTTACCTTTTACCTGATTTAAGCGAAGTTGAGACAAGTTTTCCAAGTCCTCAGTCTCCTGGTCCTGTTCACCCAGTCCTGAACCCTTTAGCACCAACACAGGTTTATGCTGAAGGGAACATGGTTGTGATTTCTCCTATTATCCTGGTGAACATTTCCAGGGATCCCAATATTATTGAGAATTTCTTCATAGGAGCTAAATGTTCCCGTGAAGAGATTCAGATTTACACCGAGCTCTTTAAAGAGTATAGGGATGTATTCTCTTGGTCTTATGAGGAAATTCCTGGTATAGATCCGTATATTTTCCAGCATGAGATCAAGACTTACGAAAATGCTAATCCTGTGAGGCAAAAGCTTCATTCGGTCAATCCTAGGAAGGCGAAAACTATCAAAGTTGAGGTGGAGAAGCTGCTTAAGGCGGGATTCATTTTCCCTGTTCCTTTGACTGAATGGGTTTCAAACCCTGTTCCTGTAGATAAAAAACAAGGAACGATTCGAGTTTGCATTGATTTCAGAGAACTTAATAAAGCATGTCCTAAAGATAATTTCCCCACACCATTTATTGATCAGATCATTGACGAGTGTGCCGGTAATGAGATTTTCTCCTTCATGGACGGTTTCTCCGGATATAATCAGATTACTATCCGTCCTGAAGATCAGCATAATACTGCCTTTATTTTTCCCTGGGGTACTTTTGCATACAAGAAGATGCCTTTTGGTCTTAAAAATGCTGGGGCTACGTTTCAGCGGGCCATGTCATATGGCTTCCACGACATCAAAAATATTATCGAGGCGTATCTGGATGATTTAGCTGCTCATTCTTGAAAGAGGATGGATCATCCTGCTCACCTCCGGAAAATATTTGAACGATGTCATTTCTATAAGATTAGGTTGAATCCGAACAAGTGCGTTTTCGCGGTTACATCCGGTCGGTTATTGGGATTCATTGTGTCTAGGGAAGGGATTAGGGCAGATCCCTTCAAGGTAGAGGCAATACTTCGGTTGCCTCCCCCGTCCTCTATCCGTCAACTTCAAAGTCTACAAGGAAAGTCTAATTTTCTTCGGAGATTTATCGTAAATTATGCTGAAGTTACCAAGGGATTTATGAGATTGTTGAAGAAGGGAGTTCCATTTCTTTGGGATGACTTCGCTCAATGCTCATTCGATGCTTTGAAAAAAGCATTAACCTCTGCTCCTTTATTGAGTCCACTTGATTATAGCAGGGATTTCCTTTTGTATCTGGCAGCAACAGAATCTACTATTGGTATGGTTCTGGTTCAGGAAGATGATGCTCTTGCAGAGCATGTTATTTACTATCTTAGTCGAGGATTGGTAGGACCTAAACTCTGGTACACTCCCATAGAAAAGTTAGCTTTAGCAGCAGTTCATGCTGTGCAGCGACTCCGGCATTACATTATTCTACGAAAAACTTATGTTTTGGCAGCAGCCAATCCATTTCAGTTTGTCCTCAGTATGCGAGTGATTGGGGGCAAATACAATAGATGGATTGTGATTTTGCAGGAATTTGATCTTGAGTTTATGTCTGCCAAGTCTAAGAAATCATTGGTTTTCGCAGAATTGATCTCCGAGTTGCCCTGTGGGGAAGAGATGATCTATGATGAATCCATCCCGGATGAACATTTGTTTCTTATCTCTTCACAGGATCCTTGGTACGGAGATATCATTGTGTATCTTCAGACTGCGAAGTTTCCCTCTACTTTTTCGAAAGATGAGCGTCGTAAGTTGCGTCACTTGGCTAAGAATTACTTGATTATTGGTGATGCTTTATACCGTCGAGGGGTTGATTCAATCTTGAGACACTGCTTAACTCTCGAAGAAGCTGAGGCTGTGCTGAATGATTCCCACAGTGGAGCTTGTGGTGGTCATTTATCCGGGCTTGCTACAGCCCAAATGATCTTGCATGTTGGGTACTTTTGGCCTTCGATTTTCAAAGATTGTATGGAGTCGGTCAAAAAGTGTCATCCGTGTGAAGTCTATACTCGAAAAATGCACGCTCATCCAGCTCCGCTTTTTCCAGTAATTACTGTCGGTCCCTTTACAAAGTGGGGTATTGATTATACTACTTGTAACCCGCCTTCGGCTAAAGGTCACAAGTACATTATTGTAGCAGTAGACTACTTTACGAAGTGGGTCGAGGCTATGCCTACTTTTGGGAATGATGGTGAGACTACAACTCTTTTTCTTTTCAACCAGGTTATTGCTCATTTTGGTATTCCTAGAGAGATTGTCACTGATCATGGCAGTCATTTTCAGAATAGCATGATGGCTGAGTTGGCTCTCAAATTGGGTTTTCGGCAGGAGCATTCATCTCCGTATTATCCTCAAGCCAATGGGCAAGTGGAAGCCGTGAATAAATCCTTGAAGAAAATTATTCAAAGGACAATTGATAAAGCTAGATCCAACTGGCATATTATGCTATATCTTGCACTTTGGGCATACAGGACGTCAGTGAAAACTGCAACTAGCTTTACTCTGTTTCAGCTAGTGCACGGGTTGGAATCCGTATTTCCCATTGAATGTGAGATTCCTTCTCTTAAATTAGCTGTTGAACTTCTTCCTGACACTTCTAGTCTTGAAGAACAGCTCATTCATTTGGAACATCTCGATGAGCAGCGTCGGGATGCCGCCACGATGAATGAAGCGCATAAAAACTGAGTTAAAGCTCAGTACGATAAGGCGGTCAAACCTAGGGTTTTTTCGAAAGGTGACCTTGTTTTGGTCTATGCCCAAGAAAAATATGCCCTGGGGGCAGGAAAATTTAAGTCTATGTGGTATGGCCCCTTTATCGTTAAAAAAGTCCTTAGGAAAGGAGCATATACCCTGGTTGATTTTGAAGGGAACGAGTTGCCGGAGCCCAGAAATGGGCTCTATTTGAAGAAGTATTATGCCTAGGCTTTGGCCTGGCATGTTGCTTTTGTATATAGTAGTTTTTCTTTGTACATATCTGGTTGATTTTCGATCTTTGATGGGTTGGTGATGTTTTTTGATCTGCTTTGGCAGGTTGTGCTGGATGTCATGAGTCATTTTTGTTTCGCCGATGGTGCTAGTAGACACACCCAGAACTTAGCTTCCGCGGCTTGGGTACTTCATTATCCATCCGGTAAGCTGTTAGTATCAAGAGGGGTCTGCATTGGTCCTGCTTCCAATAACATAGCAGAATACAATGCAGTTGTTTATCTTCTCTCGGAGGCAATATCTTTTGGTGTTGATTCGTTGGTAGTTTTCTTGGACTCTCAGTTGGTGGTGTCACAGTTGAACAATACTTATCGGGTTCTAGATCCATTTTTACTCTGGTTGTTCTTGAGGGTACGTTTGTTACAGAGATCATTTCAATTTTTAACTTTCATTCATATTCCTTGAGCTGACAATTGGATGGCAGACTCATTAGCTAATCAAGCACTGGATTAGCATATTAATCATTCCATACAATAAAATTTAATCATCAAAAACATCATACATTTTGATACATTTGTCAAATCACATAAAACATCGCTGTATATATATCATCAGAGTGTTCAAAAAACTATACAAAATTTGGATCCATAAGTCATACAAAATTGGGCTTATGCCCGATCATGTTCAGTCTCAAATAATATACAGTCATCTGATACATCATATCTATCTACTCCTCAGGTCCCTGCCCAGAAGTTGTGCTCCTATAGAACACAATCGCGGTGGCAACTCAGCGGAATAACCATACCCAGTCTTGGGGCAATCCTACCACCCGTCTCTGGATGGCTTCCGGCAGATCCTCCACTGCAGCCATAGGTACTTGGCGGGTTAATCCCTCCAAGTTCCTCTGTACAGCCTGGAGGGTCCTGTCTGAATCCACTGTATCCGCTTCGCCCCTGCGACGCTTGTGTCGCGGGAAACCCTCAGGTCGAACTGGTCCAATATCTGTATCATGATCATTTTTTGTAAGTCATTATGAATCCAATCAAAAACATGTTTGTTTTTAATTTTTCATACATATTTGAAAAAAATCCAAAAAATTATATAAGTCAAAAAATTGCAAACTTACCGACTGCACCCCATACCGCGCCTGGTGGAAGGACAAGATCTGGATCGCCACGAAAGTCCATCCCGGCATAGGGATAGTCGTCCACAATGATGATTTGTTCTCCCCACCACAGAAATAACTCATCATCCCAAGTGGTCCAGGGAACTTCACTTCCCCCCAATATCTTCATCATGTCTGCCCAGCGGGCAATTCTTGGATCTCTCGGGCTGCTGATGGTAGAGATCACTTTGGGTCTCAATGCTGGTATCTTCTCGAAGAAGAATGTCATCAAAATTGTACCATATCCAAATTTTTTTTTCTTTGCCTTTCAGATTGAAGTCAATTGTTGCTTCATGTTCATCAGTAGAGCTATGCACCAATCATATAAATGAGTTAAGCATTCCACTGCTATACTCATTTGCATCCTGGATGCCTAGTGTAGAGAAGCTGATCCTACTACTCTCCCAATGGTAAAAAGGAGGATTTTTATGTGAAAATCTCTTAAATCTTTGATTGCAATTTGAGTTCCCACTTTCTTGGAACCCTCTACGCAGTACACGTGGACGTAATCTTCCACGGTTAGCCCTCCCAAAGGCTTCCCATGCAAGTCTACTGGCTCCCCCCTCCCGGAGAGTCCAGTAATAAAATATATATCTTCCACTTCGATGCGTATAGGCATCTGATCTATAATGAAGCAGTCTTCTTCCAGTTCCCAATAGTTCACAAGCATTTCGAGCAACCAGACATTACTCTTCATATTTGGCATTTTGAAAAACTTGAGCAATCCGCAATTCCGAAGAATATTTAGTGATGCTCGATCTCGCATGACTTCTTGATCAATTGCACTGTGTTCACGCTCTCTCCATGATATGGTCATCCTACAAAATTTCAATAATTCCTTCATTAGCTACGCATTTTTCATTTGGGGCTGCGCATACGTGACTTTATTTGTGCACAGTCGCGTGTATACGCGACTTTGTCATTACCAACCCGCGTATGCGTAAAACCGTGATTTTTAGCAAGAGATTTTACTGTGAAAATTCCTAAATTTTAATTTATGAGAGGACAAAATGAATAGCAAGGATGGTTTATGAGCTTACCTGACAAATTCGGTGCGATTTGACGGTCGGTTGCTCCTGTTTTGATGAAAGAAGTTTTTTGCTCCAGAGCACTTTTTTCCAAATCAGCAACGTAACAATGAACCAAATATGAGGTAATTTGTCTATTTATGTCCAAAAAGTTGAAATTTTTCGCAAAATTTTTTTATGCTTATTTTTTCAATCTATCTTAAGCTGCATAACCCGGATGCTTGGAAGTGCCCAAATTGGTATGTTTTCAGGTACATTTTGATGAATTTGAGATTTTTTTCCGGTTCTTGATCCACGACTGCTGACTCGTCATAGCATGTATATGATCTTCACTGGCATATAGGTTAGGGAATCCACTTTCCGTTGCATCTTGCATACTAGCCTCCATACTGATCACTTGCCATAGGGTCGATCCCATTAGGTCATGAGTATTACACTCATTTCACTCGCCGATTATTTAATCATGACTTGATGGTAGAGCCTTCCTTTACATGGGCTTCTTAGTTAGTTCCTCGCTATCACTTGTTGCCCATGCTGCGTTTTATGTAGGCTCGGGAGTCCTCTTTAGTCCCGCCATGACTTATGTGTTGAAGCTTCATTCTTCTCCTTCCTCACTATCATTTTTTCTGGCTTTTACCCTAGAGGCTCCCTGGTGTCGTTAAGTTGTATTACTGCATTGCATATTGGCTACTTGTTTATCCTGGCCTTTAGCCGGCTTCATTTGGACTCGATGTTTAAGCCAAATTTTGACCTTGACTATTTGTACAAGTTAACCATTGCATGCACTTAGCTATCACGACTTGACACCTTTTTACCCATGGATGGAACGTTCCTCTGAGTATCACTGACCAGTTTTCACCACCTTGCATTGAGCATAGGATTGTTCCAATCCCAGGAACTAGTGCATCTGCTTTCTTGATACTCATTCTATCCATTGTACCATAGCATTCTTTTATTCTTTTTCAGGCTTATTATGAAAAAGACAAAAAAAAAATTAAATATAACAAAAAGAGCGGGAACGGGATGTATCTTCGTTATTTCGATGGCAGTACAGAGTCAGTGTGTCGCCCTTGAACAAAGCACATATACTTATATATATTTCCTTCATTTGGGATGGTTTTAGTTTGACCTAGGTTCAACCTTTACCATGTTTCACTTATCAGTTCTCCCCCGGTTGGTTATCTCTTCCAATCATATGGAGAGTTTGTTTTGCCTCCTGCAAGACAGACTTATACAGTGTCACTTTTTTACTGCCTTGGTCATCACAGAGTCGTGCTTTTGTTCAAGGGAAGTCTAGCCTGAGTCGGCCATTCCGCGGTGTCTCTTGACTCATTATTCAGTCGGCCTTCCCGGTCTTGTCAGTATCATGTTCTATCCCATCAGATGTTTTGTTCTTCTCGCTTCGTGGCCGAAGTTTTGAGAAGGTCTCCTTACTGACTTCTTGGCCGGCGGGTTTCGTTCTTTATCGACTACTTACATATTGCTCTGAGAGCAAACCTAGAGCCGCACCCTGGCCCTATTTCCATCATTGATAGGTGACCTTGTGCTCAGCATTTGATCATCATTATGGGTCTTTGACTGAGTGGTTTCCCCTGTGTTCGACGTCAGCACACATTATCATACTTGGGATTCGTGCAGTACCTTGATTTCCATTTCACCCTATCGGTGGATATCTCGCCTCTGTGTCAGCTTTCATTATTGGTTGGTTCAGAGGGTTTCTTCCATGCGCTAGCTTCATCTTGTGCATGTCGGAAACGTACTTCGCTTTGGTTCCGTCACTCTACTTCATCCTATTCCTTCCAAATCTTGGCCTGCGGGTTACACTCGCGCTGGACTGATGTGGGATGCCTTAATGCCTTCCTTCCAGCAGATCTTTTCCCATCGAATCCGACTCATTGCTCTGGGAATAAGGTCTAGAGTCTTTTTTTCAGTACCTTAGGGTTTGCAGTCATCAGTGGCAGACTATTCGCTATCGACAGTGGGGATTCATCATTGCCTCCTGATTGGTAGATTCTTTCAAGTGTTCGACTTCAACTCATTTATTCGCACTTGTTAGATTGTATTGGGGCACCTTGACTCTCATTTTCATTATTGGTGGGTTGTGTCGCGTTGGTTAACGGTATACATCATTGACCGGTAATCCAACGATTTCTCACATGGTTGACTTCAGCTCATTTATTCCCATTGTGTAGAATTGTACCATAGTGATCGATGAAGACCTCGGGTTACATCAGAATTTTTCGGTTCACTTTTGACAGTCCATTCAGTTTCTACCAGTGATGCCATTCACCCTTATATGTTGCAGTGTGAGTACATCAGCATCCTATATGTTGGCTCCCGAGTTGCGTGATTGTACCGTTTATTCCACCTCGTATGATTTGGTACTTGGAGATTCAGTTACGTATATGATCAGACATCCAGTCTCAGCATCATTGATTAGTTTTCTATATGTGATACTTCGACATTTATTCAGACTTGTACTTCTGGACCATGCTCAGATGATTCATTGTGTACTTTCAGTTCAGCTATACTTGTATAAATTTTGGATCTATTCTGTACTTTCCATATGATGTATTTTTGACTGAGCTTGGGTATGCCCGCCTCAGCATGAGTTGACTCTCTGTTTTCTTTCATTGGTTTTTGGCAGGCTGAAATCTGGTGACGTCCTCTCTTGTCCTTGCGAAGTTCTTTCTATGTGCATAATACATTTCGGCCATCATGTACCCCTTCTGACCTCATATATTAGGGGGCATCTGTTATAACATCATTTTTCACCCTCAGGTGATTCATGATTGTCTTTATGGCTTTGGGCACCCATTCCTACAGACTTGAAAAAATTCACTAAAAAATAGTGTTAAAATTCCCATACGCGGGTATGCCCAGACTTTCCCGCGTGTATACGCGAGTCCACATGTAATTTTCCGCGTATGCCATTAAAACCATTAAAAAATATATAAATTCCCTATTTTCGGACTGGGTTGACGGTTACTCTAGTAGTTCAACCACCCCAGTACGTGGCCAACTGTTTCCAACTGACTGAAACTACTTTGAGGGAGTATAAAAGCCCCTCATGTGCATGGCCTAAGGGAGAGAGAAATTTTATAGACATTATACTCTGTTGGAATCCCAGTTCAAGTCTGATTCCCTGTGCCTCCTGTACTTTCCCAGATTTATACAGGAAACCCTTGTTTCCTGGAGATGTTCATCCATTTATATGCCATCTCGAGTGCACAAGTCTTGAGAGTTTCTTAGCGAGGCAAGGGCGGGACGAATCCGGACGACAGTCTGCTCGAAGATCGTGGAAGGATTCAGGTGATCTCTCCACTCTTTACTTCTGTACATGCTATTCATAATAATGAAGAACCGTCTTGTTCCTGAACTTCTGTGTTAGTATCTATTTGTATATGTGGAAAGATTGATTATTAAGCAGTTATTATCGTTTATATCATGTTTCACATGGATTACACTAACGTTTAGGAGAAATATATGCTGTACAACTAGGTTTCCGTGCACGTTCTTTCTTGTTTTCCAGGTTGAAGGAGGAAGAAAGGTTGCAGGGGGTTTGGACCCCGCGGGATCTACATCGAACGTAGGACTACGAGTGAGTTCTGCTATCGTTGTTATCTAGTTTTTTGCATTCAAGTATGGTTGTGTGTGAGTCCTTCTGAATGGCATGCCCTGCTCTGTGGAGGTTTTGACCCAACAAACCTCTAGGGTGATTTTCCCCGAAACAATATTATCTCATGTTTTTGTCTTTTATTTTTTTTTTCTTAATTTAAGAGCCATTGTTCTGGTTTGGTAGCCAGTTAGTAACAATGCCATTCACTAGTTGTAATTAAACTGAACAAGCTGGCTCGTAATGAGACCCCTTGTCTTATATTTATAAGCCATTACCCTGTTTTGGTATGCAGTATTGGTAATGTCAGTTTTATTACTTCTTATGATCATGGTAAGTAGGCTCGTGATGAGACCTCTTATCTCCTAAATTTTTTCATATAATTTCTTAGAATTACATTCTAAAAAATCACAACCGAAATGGATGGGGTGAAATAGTTGTATCCTTTAGAATAAATGGATGACAATTTTTAGAGTTTTTGTTTGCTAAAGCTTGAAAAAGTCTTTACTTTTTAGAGATAACCTTTCTCTGCTTAATAAAATTATAATGATTTGCATTTTCTTTAAGGTTTCGATCATGCAAATGTTTGGAACAAATTTTCAAAGTTTAACATTTTATTTTAAACTATCCAAAATTGCAATCATTTCCTTGAAAATTCTTATTTACACAAAATAAGTATTTATAACATTCCTTCCAAGACAATTTTATAATAGTAAGAAGTCAATTAAAGGCTATTAACAACCTTTATTTACAAAAATAAATAAAAATTTCAGAAAGGAATATGTACAAGTAAGAAGGGGTTACCTCCTTATGAAAAGAATTTCTATAAGACAAGCCCATTTATAGGAAGAGATTCTCTCTTTCCTATTAAATCTTGAAGTATGAATGTATATGAGCCTATCTTTTCAGTAATCTGAAATGGTCCAAGACACATTTTCTGAAATTTGGTATGCTTACCTTTTTCTTCATGTGCTTTATTCCATTTCAGAACAAGATCACCAATTGACAGATTTTTTGAGCCGGTGGAACTTGAATCAAAAGAATATTTTACAAGCTGTTGATGTTTTTCATGAATATCTTTTGCTTTTTCTCTATCTTCTTCTAATTTAAGGATTTGATCAAATCTCAATTGAATGGATGAGGAAGGATTTTCTTCAATGAATTGCACTAAAGCTAATGATGGAAGAGCTAAATTTGATGGTATCAAAGCTTCTTTACAATAAAATAAATTGAAAGGTGAAGTTCCTATGGAAGCTTTAAGAGTAATACGATCAGCCCATAATGCAAAGATTAAAGACTTGTGCCAATTCTTTTGATTTTGATCAATAGTCCTTTTAATGATTTTGATTAGATTTTTGTTAGTGGATTCAGCTAAACCATTACCTTGTGGATAATAATTTGCTGAATATTTCAATTTAGAACCTCTCTTAATTGAAAATTCCATTATACTATTACTAGAAAAATAAGATGCATTGTCAGAGACCAGAGCGTTAGGTACACTAAACCTGGTAATGATGAATTGATCTATGAAATCAATAATTGCATCAGAGTTGGCTACCTTTAGAGGAATTGCTTCTACCCACTTTGTGAATTAATCTGTTGCTGTGAGGATGTACTTGTGTTGTTTGGAAGAATGAGGAACTATCTCGCCAATAATATCAAGCCCCCATTGCTCAAATGGTTTTTCAATGTTTACTGGCTGCAAAGGAAAAGTTGGCTTCCTCTGTCTTCCACTAGTAGTTTGGCAAATTTTTCATTTTCTCACATAATCATGTGTATGTTTAAAAGGGGTAGGTCAATAATACCCAACATGGATAATTTTGTGGGTTGTGGTATCACCTCCAAAATGACCTCCTGCTGGTCCATCATGTAATTCCTACAATAACTTTTTTGCTTCAGTCTTTTCAAGACATCTTAATAGGATCGAATCATAATTCTTTCTGAATAACACATCATCAATGATTTCATATTTAGTAGCCTTCAATATTAAAGCACATTTATTCTTATAGCTGAGATTAGAAGGAGCATACCCATTTTTCAAGTAAAATATTAGATCAACATACTGTGGTTCAGAATCTGTGACACTTATCTGACTTACTTGAACAACATTTTATGGATCTTGATTTTCTGGTATGTTATGAGCTCCTGCTAATAATCTGCAAAAACCTTGTCCTCTAACAATCTTTTCTGGTTTAATATCAATATCATATTCTTGCAAAAATGTCACCTAATTAGCCCTTTTTTCTCCTACTTCTCTTTGAATTAGTAATTGTCTTACTGCAGAGAATGGGACAATAACCTTTGTGTGTATTTTTAAGAGAAAAGGCCTAAATTTTTTGATTGAATTAAATACAGCGAAAGCTTGTTTTCCAACATCGGAATAATTCATCTCAGTTCCTTGCAGATTCGAGCTGAAGAAAGAAATTGGTGCTTCGATTTGTTGATCATTGAGTTGTGTTAAAACAACAACATAGGATGTTTCAGTTGCCAAATTATACAAAATAAAATATTTGGAAAAATTGGGAGTATTCAATGCAGGTGCATCAATGATTACCTTCTTGATTGCATCAAAGCTTATTTTTCTTTATATCTCTATTTGAATACTAAATTTTTCCTAATCATATTCTGCATAGGTAAAACAATTTGAGAAAAATATGGAATGAATCTTTTTACAAAATTAATCTGACCTAAAAATGATTGCATGGAATTTTTATTATGAGGTATAGAAATATCAGAAATTTCTTTAACTCTGTTAGGATCTATATATATTCCATCTTTTGACACAACAAACCCTAAGAGATTTCCTTGATCGAGAGCAAAGAAGGATTTCTTTGGGTTTAAGGAAATAACAAATATCCTACATCTTTCAAATATTTGTTTCATATCGTGTAGATGATTGGATCTCTTCTTTGAATAAACTGTTATTTCATCAAGATAAATAAAAACTGATCTATTAATCAGACCCTTAAATGCTATGTCCATGGTTCTATGGAAAGTAGCTCCTGCATTTACTAAACCAAAAGGCATTTTATGATAAGCATAGGTTCCTCATTTGGTTCTGAAAGTGGTTTTCAACCTATTATCTGGATGTACTAGAATTTTATTATACCCTGAAAATCCATCAAGGAAGGACATGAGTTCATAACCAACTACCTTTTGGAGACTTTGCTCCATGGTTGGCAATGGGAAATTGTCTTTTTGACATGCCTTGTTTAAATTCATAAAATCAATACAGATTCTAATATCACCATTTTTCTTCCTGACAGGTATCATGTTGGAAACCCAATTGGAATGCCTTACAGGAAAAATGATTTTGGCTTTCAAAAGTTTATTGAGTTCTGTTTTGATTTGATCCTCAAGATTTGGATGAATCTTTCTTAACTTTTTTTGAACAGGCTTAACATCAGATAGCATTGGAATTGTGTGTTGAATTACAGAAGTATCATAAGTCTTTAAATCCTCATAACTCCAAGAGAAGACATTTTTATATTTACTCAGAAGTTTAATAAAGCAGATCTTTATTTTGGAGTTAAATTGAATCCTAGATTAACATTCTAAAGTTTAGAATCAGAGCCAAGATTAATTAATTCAAACTTCAAAGTTGAACTTTGAAGTTTAGTATTAGTAACTTTCTTGAATCTGTCTTTAATATCTTAAAGATCCTCAAGTTTAACAAAAGATTTAGGAATCAGATTTTCATTATTTCTTGAAGTAATTTGCAGATCATGATCATCTTCATCAATAATTTTTTCATCATATTATTTCTCAGAAGTTAAGAAATTCGAAATATCTTGATCATGGTAGAATACTCTCCAGTTAGTAATATTGTATGGGACAGATGGGCGAAAAATAAACTCTACTGAAAATCTATAAGGACTGCAATCTTCAGCAGGAAGGAGTTTGGACGCAACATTAGCTAACAAGTCAGCTGATGTGTTTTGATTTCTAGGAATAGAAGACATATTAAATGCTATAAATTGAGTGGTAAGGTCCTGTACTAGGGTTTGGTAATGTTTGAGATGTCCTGAAAGACAATGAATGGTATTCCTTACTTGTCTTATGACAATTTCAGAATCTCCATATACTTTCAAGTATTTTATATTTAACCCTATGGCCTTATAAAGCCCTTGAATCAAAGCTTCATATTCAACAGTATTATTACTGCACTCAAATTCTAATCTACATGATAGCATGGTTTTCTCTCCTTCTGGATCAATTAGGATGCATCCTACTCCTGCTCCATCACTAGATTTTGATCCATCAAAATATAATGACCAAAATAAAGTTCTATCTATAGGTTTATCTACAAATCAATAAGAAATATTAACAATTCTAGAAGAATCAGATTGCAAAAATTTTTCAATTTGAGAAACAAAAGTATTTACAGAAAACAATGATTGTGGTGCAGTAAAATTTCCAAGAAATGACTCAGCGGAATAACCTCCAAGAATATTATTGTTGAAAGCTACCGGTTCGTTTGGTTGTTCAAATTCAGTTACAGTGTGCGTCATATTTGTTTTCTCGCTCAATTTTGATTTGATTTGGTTTCCATTTGTAGGGAAGCCACATATGTGAAAAATCGGTTTGGATATAGCCATTAAGTTTCGCAGACCAGTCTCTGCTTAAGACTAACCCATAGAATTATGGAATATCTACAATTAGAATATCAATCCTTTGGACAATCCTAGGATCGGAAGTTAGTCTGATGGCAACTGAATTTATTTCTCCTATAACTTGAACTTTAGAACGATCCAATTGTACAATATGAACAACAAACTTCTGTGGTTCGATATTCAATTTAGCACAGACTGAAGAACGCATTATATTAGAGGATGCTCCATAATCAATTAAACAATTATGAAAATTCTTATTGTAGATTTCATAAGTCAACAGAAATGGAGGTTGTTAGAAAATTAAATATTACATAGCAATGCAACACATAAAATATGCAAAAAATACAAGCACACAAAACACATAAAACTAGAGAGACACAGATATACGTGGTTCACCCAGTTTGGGCTACGTCCACCCCGAACAACCAGTCCTTCATTTCTATTATCTAGCAAAATGAAGATACAAAACCTACAGCAGATCCACTGTAATATCCTTTGTTGTCTCTCACAACCTCCCTATCCTGTTTCCCTCTCAGAAAATACACATACAATGCATATCCACAATACAATACCCTCATAAAAGCGAGGGGGTTGCCTTCTAGGGAAAAAAACCATAAAATAAACATAAATTCTACCGTCAGATCATCCGCCTAATGAATGGACAAGATTGACTAGAAATTACTATACTTTTACAAGGCAATTTTACATCTATTTTTGGCTTCAGGGGTGCTGCCCCCGAAACCCCCACTGGGGGACCGTTGGCCCCTGGACCCCCCAGCCAGGGGGGTAGGCCCCCTTGGACCCTGCGGGGGGGAAAAGTCCCCCCCGCACCCCCTCGCGTGCAAAGGGTGTACAATTTTCCTAGGGTATACATCTAGCTAAAACAAGGATCTCTGAATCAAGAAGAAAACCAGGCTCCACACCTAACAATCTCCCACTTGGAGACTGATTGTAGCAACTCCACCGCTATTTCATTTGCTGGAAAATGACTCCTCTTTGGACCTGGATGTTCCTCATCTTCATCATTATCCTTGAAGACCAATTGAAACTGAGCACATTTTCAGTTTCTCCCTGGCTACAACTTTTTTTAGCATATCTACAGGATTCTGGCTAGTGTGTATCTTTTCCAGCTTCAACTCTCCATTTTCCAATACTGACCGTATGAAATGGTACTTGAGATGTATGTGTTTAGTCCTGGAATGAAATGCTGAGTTATTTTCAAGATGAATGGCACTTTGGCTATCACTGTATAACGTGCCCATATCATGCTTCTTACCCAATTCACCCATAAGCCTTTGTAACCAAATCATTTCTTTACTAGCCTCTGTAGCAGCAACATACTCTGCTTCTGTTGTTGAAAGTGAAACAACACTTTGGATTTTTGAAACCCAACTGACAGTTGTTCCACCTACAGTAAATACATATCCTGTAGTGCTCCTCTTGTTATCTCTGTCACCTGCCATATCTGCATCAACATATCCCTGTAGAGCAATGTTTGAACCACCAAAGCATAATGCTTGATTTGTGGTACCTCTCAAATATCCGAGAATCCATTTTACTGCCATCCAATGTTCTTTTCCTGGATTGTTCATATACCTGCTTACAACTCCCACTGCATGTGCAATATCAGGCCTTGTGCAGACCATTGCATAAATTAAGCTTCCAACTGCTGATGCATATGGAACTTTAGACATATAATCCATGTCTTCTTGGGTCTTTGGGCACATCTCCTTACTAAGTTTGAAATGGCTAGCAAAAGGTGTACTAACTGGTTTTGCATTTTGCATATTAAATCTTTTCAACACCTTTTCTATGTACTCATTCTGAGACAGTGTTAATTTGCGATTTTTCCTGTCTCTAGTTATCCTCATACTAAGGATTTGTTTTGCAGCTCCCAAATCCTTCATTGCAAATGAATTTTCCAATTTTCTTTTGAGCACATTTATTTCCTGCATGTTAGATCCTGCAACAAGCATGTCATCTACATACAATAACAATATAATATAGCTACCATCATTTTGCCTTTTTAGATAAACACAATGATCAGAGTGACATCTAGTATAACCTTGTTCAGACATAAACTTGTCAAATTTTAGATACCACTACCTTGGAGCCTATTTTAAGCCATACAAGCTCTTATTTAGCCTGCACACCAATTTTTATTTCCCTTTGACTTCATATCCTTCTGGTTGCTGCATGTATATCTCTTCCTCCAAATCTCCATGGAGAAATGCTGTCTTTACATCTAACTGTTCAAGATGTAAATCTTCTGCTGCTACAAGAATTAATATAGTTCTGATTGAAGTCATCTTAAAAACAGGAGAAAATATTTCATCAAAATCAATACCTTTCTTCTGTGCAAACCCCTTCACCACAAGTCTAGCTTTGTACCTCTGTTTTCCTCCATCTTCTTCCTTCAGCCTGTAAACCAATTTATTCTGCAATGTAGTTTTACCTGCAGGCAACCTGAATAAGTCCCAAGTTTGGTTATGAATTAAGGATTCCACCTCTTCATCCATTGCTAGCTCCCACTTCTTCCTGCTTTCAACCTGCATTACTTCTTCATAACATTCGAGTTCACCAGAATCAGTCAATAATAAATAATATAATGAAGAAGAGTATCGTTCAGGGGGTCTACTTATCCTGGTAGATATTCTAACACCACTTTCAGGTGTTTGAGGTGCCTGTTGCTGTTGTGGTGGTTGTTTCTGCTGTGGTTGTTGATTATTATCATTTTCAGGCACCTTTACTTTTTCAGTTATCTCATTAAGAACCGCGTATTCCTTGCTTTCTTTTTCCTGTATCTTTTCCTGCAACTGATTCTTATACAAAACCTTTTCATTGAATATTACATCTCTGCTCCTAATGATTTTTTGATTTTCATAATCATATAAGCGATAACCAAAATCATCAACACCATATCCAATAAAGGTACATTTCTTTGATTTTTCCTCCAACTTTGTTCTATTTTCTTTATTAATATGGACAAAGGCCTCACAACCAAAAGGCTTTAAAAAAGAGTAGTTTACCTTTTTACCTGTCCATGCTTCCTTTGGAATACCACCACCCAAGGAAATTGAAGGCCCTCTGTTTATTAGATAAACAACAGTATCTACAGCATCTTCCCAAAATTGTAAAGGCAATCCTGCGTGCAATCTCATGCACCTTGCACGCTCCATGATTGTTATGTTCATCCTTTCTGACACACCATTTTATTGTGGTGTTCTTGGAACTGTCTTCTCTCTACGAATTCCATGCTCTGAACAGTACCTATCAAAATATTTGCTGCAATATTCACCTCCATTGTCTGATCTGAGACACTTCAACTTATTTCCTGTCTCAATCTCAACCAAAGCTTTCCATTTCTTGAAAATATCAAATACATCATATTTATTATGAATACAATAAATCCAAGTTTTTCTAGTTGCATCATCAATAAACGTAACATAATAGCGAGAGCCACCGAGAGATGATACCTGAGCAGGTCCCCATACATCTGTATGCACAAGCTCCAATTTTTCACTCTTCTTTTCTTTCCCAACTCTGAGAAATCAGACTCTCTTTTGTTTTCCATAAATGCAATTTTCACAGAAATCCAAATCAACATTCTTCAAACCTGGCAAAAAATTTCTTGAGTGAAGAATCTTCATCCACTTCTCACTCATATGTCCGAGCCTATGATGCCATAATGCTGCATCTGCTCCTTTGGAAGTTAAAGCATTAACAGAATTAGAAATACCATTGCATAAATATAATGTACCAACCTTTTCACCTTTCGCTATTACCAGGGCTCCTTTGGTGACCTTCCACGTTTTATCCGTGAAAGTTGTAACACAACCTTCACTGCCTAACTGCCCTGTTGAAATCAGATTTTTCTTTAGATCTGGAACATGCCTTACCTCCTTTAATAGCCATTGGTTTCCATTCTGCTGTTTTACAAGAACCTTACCCATTCCAACAATTTTACAGGGTTTATCATCACCCAAATGAACTTGTCCAAAACATCCTTGAACATAGCCATGAAAATATTTCTTATCAGGTGTGGCATGGAATGAAGCCCCTGAATCTACAACCCAAGAATCAATAACATTTTCAAAAGAAAGAATCAAAGCATCTTGTAACACATCACCTGTCACATTTGCTTTGTGATTATTTTCTTGTTGTGCATCTCCTTCTTTTCCCTTTCGAGATCTACAGTCTTTCTTTAGGTGTTCTTTCTTTCTGCATTTCCAACACATTATCCTTGATCTGGAATTGGATCTGCCTTTCCTTGATTTACTGCGATATCCCGAGATCTTTCCTCTTTCCATTCTTCTTCCCTTGGACTCTACACTCAAAGCATTACCTGATGTCTCACTGGAGCTTTTCCATCGCATTTCCTCGCTAAGGATAGCACCGACAACATCATCAAACTTTAAAGTACTAGATCCAGAGACAGAGTTACAAATGGCCATTACTAAACCATTCCAACTCTTTGGCAATGAGCACAAGAATAACAGAGCTCTAACTTCATCATCAAATTTTACCCCTACATAACTTAACTGACTGGTAACTGTATTAAAATCATTTAAATGGTCTGCAACAGATCCACCTTCCGACATCTTCATATTAAATAGTCATTCATAAGAAATACCTTGTTTGAGGCCGAGGGTTTTTCATATAGTTTCGCCAATGTCTGCATCAAACCCTCTATTGTTGTTTCCTTCGAAATATTGAAGGCGACTGATGCCGCAAGGCACAACCGTACTGTTCCGAGTGCCTTTCTATCGAGAATGTTCCATTCTGCGTCTATCATGGCCACCGGATTCTTTGCTTTTCCACTCAATGGTAGGTACATATCTTTCTAATACAGATAATCTTCCATCTGCATCTTCCACAATGGGAAGTTTTGGCCGTTAAATTTCTCGACCCTAAACTTAGCATATTCCGCCATTGCTCCCACTCGAACCAGGAAACCCTTCTTTCCTGCAAGTTTATCAGCCAAATATACCTTCGGCTCTGATACCAGTTATTAGAAAATTAAATATTAGAGAGTAATGCAACACATAAAATATGCAGAAAATACAAGCACACAAAACACATAAAACCAGAGAGACACAGATATACGTGGTTCACCCAGTTTGGGCTACGTCCACCCCAAACAACCAGTCCTTCCTTTCTATTATCTAGAAAAATGAAGATACAAAACCTACAGAAGATCCGCTGTAATATCCTCTGTTGTCTCTCATAGCATCCCTATCCTGTTTCCCGCTTAGAGAATACACATACAATGCATATCCGCAATACAATAACCTAATAAAAGTGAGGGGGTTGCCTTCTAGGGAAAAAATCCCTAAAATAAACAGAACTTCTACTGTCAGATCATCCGCCTAATGAACGGCTCAGATTGACTAGAAATTACTATACTTTTACAAGGCAATTTTACATCTATTTTTGGCTTCGGGGTCACTACCCCCGAAACCCCCGTCGGGGGACCGCTGGCCCCCAGACCCCCCAGCCGGGGAGTAGGCCCCCCCGGACCCCACGAGGGGGACAAGTCCCCCTCGCACCCCCCTGCGTGCAAAGGGTGTACAATTTTCCTGGGGTATACATCCGGCTAAAATAAGGATCTCTGAATCAGGAAGAAAATCAGGCTCCACACCCAACAGAGGTGTCTGAGAATTTGATATTTCTCCAATAAGAACAGTGTCTATTGCATCTACTTTGTCTGGTGGCTTACTACTCCCTTTAGCTGCTTTAGCTACTACACCACTTGGTAGAGGAGCAATAGGTGTAGCATTTAACTCTTTTAATAGCAGCTTTTGTTGATGTTTAAGTTTGCTGAGTCCATGTAATGAGATGTTTGCTCTAGTATTTTTCATTTCCTCAACAATATTATAATCCATTGTATCTGATACCTCCAGAGTCTTGGATGATGATGTGGGAGGATTGGGAGATGATGGCTGATTCTGAGTGGGTAAGGGAGAAGCTTTCTTTGTGGGAGTTTTGTCTTTAGTACTCGTAGTTGTAGTTTTCTTCTTTGGAACAGTTTGAATAGGTTCCGATGTAGATTTTTTCCTTCTACTCATAGGCATAGCTTCTTGTTCCATTTCACTATCCAAATTAGGGAGAATGAAATCCCACCTTCCATTTAGTTCAGCTATTTCTTCCCTTTCATCTTCTTCATCTGACATTAGGGGAGTTTCTTCTTCTTCTTCATCTTCTAATTCTGCATTGGAGATTGCATTGGGAGGTTTTGATTCATCTTGATTTCTCTTGAAATTTCTAAATGGTCTCTATGTAGAAGTTTCTACTACTTTCTTTTTGATCTCAACCATCTCATTAGACATGGTTTTAAGGAATTTATGTAAACCTTCCATGTCATATGGATCTCTTGGTGTCTTTTTCTTGGAATCATCTTTAAAAGTGACTTTCTTTGATTTTCTTTCCTCAATAGTATTTTTCTTATCTAGAGCAATCATTCGTTTTTCAACTGAAATAGCTTCTTTCACATTCTCAGCTAAAGTCGGTTTTGTAGCTCTATCTACGAAAATTGCTATGTTTGAGGGCAGAGCATTAATATACCATTCACTTCTAACATGTTCACTAGGTTTAGATGTTGTAGGGATCTTATTCAAGAGTTTATTGAATCGAGAGTTAAAATCTTTAATGGGTTCCTTGGGTTGAGTCTTTAAATTGGAGAGATCGTTGATTAAGGTAGCAATTGATCTATCATCTCCATATTTAGTTAAAAATTGCTCTTCAAACATATCCCAATTAGTGATAGAATCAGAAGGTAAGGAAAAGTACCAAGATCCTGTTGTTCCTTGCAAGGTATAGGGAAATAACCTGACTACAACATCTTCATGCACTACTTGATTTAGATTTATAGCAAGCATAAAGTTATTGATATGTTATTATGCTTGTATACCAGTATCTGGACTAAACTTTGGCAACCATTTTTCAAGATGATTAGGTAGATCATGCAAAGGTGCTGCCATATTTACAGCGCCTGGTCTGGTCCATGGTCTTTGTGCTGGTTGTGCCATTGTTGTAAAGATGGTAGAATAACTAGAAGTGATAACTGGTGTATGAATAGTAACATTTGAAGTACTGGAAGAGACAATAGATGTTTGAACAGATGTAGTTTGAGCGGATGAAGTTTGAGTAGTTGATGACGAGACTATTTCACTTATCTAATTTGTAGCTTGGGAAATAGATGATTGAATATGCGATGAAGAACTAGTACCACTTTCTGTTTCCGATGGAGTTTTTCTTGTTTTGAATCTACTAGGTATAGGGAATTATTTTGGGGAAATCCCAAGTTTTCCACTCTGTGACCTAGTGAGAGGTCTGGAAGAAACAAACTGTGAGGTGACACTACCTTCAAATAATTCTGATTCTTCTAATGATAGCGATAATCCTTGAAGTTTATGAACTAAAGATTTAACTTCAGGGGATTCAGGAGTTGGATTATCTGATTGATCTGAGACTTTGGTAGTGGGTGTTTGAATATTTTTATCAATTTCTTCTCTTGTGATTTGAGATGTGGAAGAAATTGAAGGTGATGAGGGTGATGTGCTCTTAGAATGGCTTTTGGATTTGGATTTATCTTCCATTCATTGCTTTGGTCCTCCTTCTAGCGCCAAAAATATTAAAGCCTCGAAAATCGCTGCTACAACATTGGGGGATAACCACCCAGTCGGGACCTTAGGACAGCTCCTTTTCCGTTTGGTGTGGTGGCTCCGACTGGATTTATAGGACCAGTTTCCTAGTAATTTAAATGGGTTGGTAATGGAATGATTGAATTAAGGGAAAATGGGACTAAATGACTGAAATAAAATTATTTAAACTAACTTAAAACTGATAAGATAATTCTAAAACTAACCCGGGCATCAAATGTGAATACAACTTTAAATTGTTTCAATTGAAAAATAATCATGAAAATGTATTATATCTTAATTGAAATATGCGGTAACAAATAAAGATAACTCTGTTTAAGAAATTAAACAGAGTTATAATAACATGTTGCATTCATCATCATATATCGTTTGCATATACTGTAAAAAATAAATATTTCTACATACTCACAAATGATATGTATAAAGAAATATTGTAAAGAAAATACACATAAATGATAGCAATTTAAAAGAGAATATCACATAACATAAGAAAGTAACAGTGAATAGATAGAAATACCATATCCATCTCGATACTTTCCAATGCAATCTGATATCCAAATCCAACAACTTCAAAGTAAAATCAACTCCAAGATAAATAAATGCAATTCTTAAAGGAAATTTTGCAGAGAATCACTAGATGTGATCCTTTATAAAAAAATATAAGAGTCAATGGAGTACATAAATGTAATCTCCAAGTCAAAATATTACAAATTCAGGACCCCTTTCTAAATGCATGAAAGGGGTTTAAATAGGTACTTAACAAAATAACTAAAAGTATTCCTACAATCTATCTAAATTAAAAAAAAAAAATATTTAGAACAAAAATGAAATCTTTGAGGTGAACCGACTCATTGATTATCTGCTGCATTTGATGTGCCCAGATGGCAGATTTTGAGCATTTCCTTCACTTTTTCAGGATGACTAAGCTTTGAGTGCAACCGCCCTGTATATGTGGCATCAGAGAATTCGGGAATGATGCAATCGATGGCATTTGAAAGAATTTTTTTTGTTGTCTGTTGACTATGTGGCTTGATAAGATAGGTCCACATTGTATCCCATGATATTCCTTGTAGTTGGCCAATTTGCTTATTTTTATTTATTATCTCTTTCTTCCATTTGTGATAAGTGTTAGAGTCGGTATCTTCATCCCTCCGTCAGAGATCAAATTTATTTTGTTGCATTTCATTTTAGGTATCTCATTCAGTTCAGTCAGCTACATTCCATTAGGAGCATGGATCATCTGACAAAAAGGTCTTTTCACTCATATCCCTCATGTCTTGTACCTGCTGGCCTAGTTTTGTTCATCAAAATCATTTACAGTCATTTTTGGTCTCCTGGTTGGCAAACAGTCATTTTAGGGTTTTTCGTCTCATTAGGCCTAGGGTTTTATTAATATGGTCTCAAAATGTCTAATAATGGCCAGCAGGCACATGAGGAAGATTCAAATAAGGTATCAGTGCAAAAAATTTCATCATCATAATTATGCTTGATAATGATTTCTCTTCAAAACTTTGTTTTGAAGAAAAATTGTCTATTTTATCCTTATGTAATAAATGCAATGTAATTTTTAAGTTTTTCAGTTGTAATAATGCTCCATTCGTAGCCCTGGTCGCCTTTGCCAAAACTCCATGCCATTCATTCCCTGCAAAACAGGCAAGAAGCTCATCATTCAATCCGAGAATCAAAAGCAAGCAAAACAGAGTTCATTTAAAAAGTGTCAAAGTTTTACAAACATTACAAAGTGGGTTTTTCAATGAAAAATTAAAATCTTTGCTATATATAAGATATTTCGAAATTCAAAACTCCATTTGTGTGCCAAGAGATAGCATTGAGCAAAGGAGGAATCGTGGAGGGCGAAACAAGTAATTTGGGGGCAGATTGTTTATAAGTTGCAGTGCGCGACGCACTGGGCAGTTGTCACAACGCATCATAGGTGCATGGCACATTGAGCTAGCTGACTGTGTGTAAATTTGAACCAGCACGGCGCATAGGAGGGGCATGGCGCACTGGGTTGGCTGCGCGGCGCATTGGGCCGAAACACAAGAATTTTTCCATTCTTCTCAAACATCAAATTTACTCGGTTGCTCCTTGTTCGAGGTAAGTCAAAGCCACTCCTCTATTGCTCATAACTCATGCTTGGTGTTGTTTGAGATTGATTATGAGAATATAAATGCCAAAACTCAAACCCTCTTATCTTGTTGAGAATTTCTCCCTTAGGGTTTTGAAGTTGGAGTTTTAAAATTGATTTTCGTGCCAAACTTTTCCATTCCCCACCTTGTTTATTCCTCCCTCTCACTGTTATCTTATCATTACAGTCCATCCCCTATCCCCTTACATCCCTAAAGCTACTCATACCCATCTCATTCCCATTATCCCTATCCCATTTGCAAAATTTCTCCAAATCCCAAGTTTATCCAAAAACATCAAGTGGCTGTCCCTTGTCCCTAAATTTATCAAATCAGAAGCTTTCAAAAGGCATATATCACTTGATTAAACCCCATTATCCCCACTGCCCTATTCCTCCACAGTCCCTCCCATACTACCATACATTTGGCACTAAAACAAAAGCACCAAAAATCTCATTTTCATCTATCTAATTCAATATAGACCTTGCATCAACCTTGAACACCATGGAGACAGACACTGATACATCATATGATCGATATAGTGATTCCACCACTGAGCTACATGCACCTAGAAGGCCTCATAAAAGTGGTAGATATGTGAGAGAAGAGCCCACCTCATTGGCTGAATTGCAGGCTTGCCCACTTTCCATGGCATGTTTTCGAGAGAGGTCATGCTATTAGTTTTGTGAAATGATTACTAGGATCCATTATCATCAGGAGTTGGCTCATTTGTTTGTATTGCATTTACATGATGGTCAGGTAACTCTTTCTGGTGTAACTTTTACTTTGACACCAGAAACAATCTCTCAAGCAACCGGAATACCAAATGTGGGAGAATAGTGGAACAAAAGACAGCAGGTGGAAAGAGTGCATTATGAACCATATATCAGGCCTAGCTTTGTGAGACAACTCAGCAGAGTGTTCCCATTCCAGTTCCTAAAGGATTCCTATGCGCCTCTGATGAAACTCATTATTAGATATTTCAGTTGTGAAGGCCGGTTTTCACGACTCTATGCTTATCATATCAGGTTATTGATGCATTTCACCAGGGTGAGGATGATGAACCTCCCTTATTTCATGTGCTGAAATATCGAGAGAATGACCACTCTCGTGTAGAGGAAAACGCCCGAGCAGCAGTACAATAGTATTTATCACTATGCACTCATCAAAATCGTGGTTGTGCATCAGCTCGGCTTGCAGGGTATTTCATGGGAGGATTTCATTTCCAATGATTTATTCACAACTCCTCAAGTTCCTCTGAAGGTTTTTCATTATGCAGGTGAACCTTCATATCAGCATAGAGGTCAGGAGACAGAGACTACTGTGCTGACATATGTCACTTATCAGAGAGGCACTAGAGGATTATTCGCAGCAGCGCGGCGAGTATTATCTCCACCTGGGGTGGAAGGGGTCTCGCTTCCATCATCAGTAGCACAGGTACAGGTACAGGACAGAGGTAAGAGGCCTATGCAGGATGAGGGGCCTTCAGGAGGCCAAGATACAGGTTTCATACTGATTGATGAGGATTTGAGCTCTCCAAGCTCAAAGTTGAGAGAGACTATTTAGGAGCAGAAGGCGGAGATAGACACATTGACCGTCAAGTCTCAAAGAGCCCAATGGATCATAAATTACCTAGAGCAGTGAAAAAAACAGTTGGAATATCAACAAACAATCATGGAGTTGCAAAACATCCGTGAGAACCGACAAGCTGCCCAAAGAAGCCAAACCGAGATGACATCCATTGAGCGAGAGAGTGAGGCTGATAGAGAGACTTGGCTTGAGAGGGTCAATATTCATCTGGAGAAGCTATTGGAGAAGGCCAACAAGGAAAATAACATGCTCAGGCACATGAAGAATCATTATTGGGCGAGGAATCATGTTTGCAAGGCGAGAATCAAGATCCTGAAGGAAAAGCTAAGGAGGGCACTAAAGCGTTGCAAAAGGCATGATAGGCTCCAAATTTTGGCCGAAGCTTCTTTGGCTCAGCATAGTGCTTGATGGTGGAAATTCAGCCCAAATTTCAAGAAATTTGGGAAACGTTTTGTCAATGTTGAATTTTTTGGCCTTTACATAGATTTTCCTGTCCGACGCGTCGCGCCACTTGGCGCGCGCTTATAATTGGCAGCTCCTCTTGGGTAAAAATTGATATTTCTAGATTTTTCATCAAAATTTATGCATTCCTACCCACTAACTAAGGATTTTTACAAGTTTTGGGTTGCCTGAAGGGTCAAAAACACCTTAAAAATGGCCTTTCTGCCACTTTTTGGACACACAGGAAGCAGTGTTGGGAGATTTGATTTTTGGAGGGGAAAATGGAAACCAAATTAAGAAATTCCACTTGGGTTAGACTGTAGACAGGTAGGGATTTCCAACGAGCTTTCCTGCGCTCAATTTTGACTCTGGGAAGACCCTCAACATCAGCCTCAAAGTGGCGCGACGCATAGAGATTTCAGGCGCGACACATTGGGAAATTTGGCCTAGTTTTCACTCAGTAACTCAGTTTTTCGCCTAGTTTGGGCCAGTTTGAATTTTTTATTTTCATATGTATAGCTCTTGATGTAACTTGATGTAATTTCATGACTTTTATGTAATTTTGGCACATTTTTACTCATGTAAGTAGATTCATTCACCAAAAAGTGAAATGTAAATGAATGAATCTGTTTCCTATCTTATAGAGGCAAGTTGTTCCACTGCCTATTTTTCAGTTATTATTTTAGATATTGTTGAAACAGCTCCTAAACTAGTGAGCTCGACCCCTAGAGGCATGGGAATTAGTTAGGCTTATCTATATCTTGTATTTTCTCAGTCATTTTCAGGGTTGGACACTTGGGATTGCTTAGAGCTTCATTGTACATTTCATCTCTGCATTTTGGCAAAGGAATAGACCAGGGTTTGCAGCACTCCTTGGGATCCATGTGGCTCTATGTTTTTATGGTGTGTTTTTCTCTGTGATTGTAATTTTACTGATGTTTCATGTGTATCATTTCCCTTCTCCTTTCTTCTTAAGTTAAACAAACAAGTATTAAGGGTGGAATTCATTAGATTTGCAGTGCTTTGCCTTGAATTTTGTTTAATTTTTCATGTTTTCAACTGTCTGAAGAGGATTCCTGAGAGCCTGTTTCCCTCTTCAACTCCTCACCGGTCTGAGCTATCCATTTCATTCAATTTGAAGCATCAAAACAATTTCCTTCCTTTCCCCATTCAGCTCTCTGCAAGACTGATCATTTCCCGGACCGAAAATATGCCTTTCCCTTTGATTCCAACAAAAACCCCCAAATCAAATAAAACTCCTTGACATATATACCTAGCCTAAAATCAACCTTTATTTCAAGTCATCTCAAGCCTCACTGATTATTTTTGCTGATATTTACCCGGAGAGAGCCCTCTCCTGATTTGGTAGGGCTAGCTACCAGATTAAGCGTGGTTGGATGTTACCCTAGAATCTGCCTTCCTTCAGCCTGAGGTAGATTTAGGAAATAACATAGTGGTGACCATACTGGGGACTTAAAATGGTTTGCTTGTTTGTGTTATTTTTTTTATAAGCTATAGAAGGAACCTGAAGTTATGCCAGGTAGCCTTCGAAATGCTCTTGCTTTGCATTAGTGAAAGTAGATAAATGCTGCTTCAGTCAATCTCCGGTCTATTTTGTAAACGTAACACTTGAATCTTAAATTCCCCCCAGTACATCTGATCATTCTAGACTTTGGATGATGAGTTTAGAATTTGATAGGCTGAACAAGATGGTTTTGTCCCTTTGATTTTCGAAAATAATTCAACACACTGGCTTCCAGACGACATACTAGAGAAAATCCGGATCCCAATCCACCTCTTGTGTATGAAAATCCAAATCTTATTTCGAGAATCCTTCGTCGAGAAAGTCCTGTGATTCCTCTGTTTAAATCTCATTCATGTCCCGCTGTTTTTGAGTACCTTGAAGATCTTGAGTTTGACGAACAATTTGAGTTGTCGCTGTTTGAGACGAAGTCTGAAAGTGTTATTGGTTCTAATGTCATAAATCCATAATTTATCAAGTACCTTGAAATTGAACAGGCTAATAGATCCATTGACAGTTACATTTTGAACATTCAGAATTCCATTGTGGAAAAAAATATTCCTGAGTTCATAGAGTCTGCATCTGCAACTCTTGGGCCATCAACAGTTACATCTGGTTCACAAGTTCCTACCGAGCCTCCTTTCATTCCTACCATTCCCGTGCAACCATCTCTTCCTGATAAAAAATTTGCAGTAGTATCGCCTCCATCCACACCACATACACCTCGTACATCAACTGCTCCAACTCCTCCTATATCCCCAGGACCGGTTGTGAATCCGCCCAGAGCAATGGCTGCCCGATTTTCACCTCTCGTGTTGCCTCAAAAATTAGATGACATGCCTGCAGATTATCAAAGAAAAATTCCATTTTTTGATGGCACTCTTGAAAGTGTCACTGCTCAGCAGCATGTGGATAGGATGGCAGATTTCTTTGACCTTCATGAGATTGATGCGGAAAATGTGACAATGAGATTGTTTGTACAAACCTTTGGAGGAGAATTCAGAAAGTGGTTCAGAGCCTTGCCACCTAGAAGTATTGCTACATTGGCTAATCTTCAGAGATAATTCTTGGATCGATGGGAAGTGCAGAAATATCCTCTTTCAATCCTTTCCGAATATGACAATATCAAGTGAAATGTTGGTGAGTCTGTCCAAGACTATTGTATTAGATTCAATACCGTTTATAATGCAATTCCTGCTGATATAAAGCCACCTAGGGGATCTGTTTTGATTAATTTTCTAGATGGATTTGATCCTGACATGGCTTATCAATTGAGAGAAAGAAGTCTGGCTACAATAGAAGATATGCAGAAAATTGCAGTCAGTGTTGAAGCTAATTTGAACGCCAGGAGAGCTAGAATGAGAGATGAAAAGAAAGTAGTAAAGGAAGAGGTTTCCACATCAGATCAAATGCTTCGGAAGATGGAAAATATGTTTGAAATATTAACACTTGATAAGCCTGAACCGTAGATCAGAAATCCTAACTTCCGTGGCCAACAGCAACAAAAATTTAGAATCAAGCAAAGAGAGCAGCGAGCACAAGAACTGAAAAAAAAACAGCAAGTGAAGACACCCTTACAGTAGAATTTTGTTGGTCCAGAATCGGATGATGAAGAGAATGTAATAGGAGAAGAGAATCATTTCTTTACACCTGATGATATTCCAATTTACATCACTAAAGATGAGGAGTATGCAGAAAAATCAGCTGTACAAAAAGACGAGGATTTCATCTTGGCAAATGACACAGCTCTTGAAGAAGAGTCTGATGAGTATCAGAGGGGATATATGAATTCCTTGACCACCCAGCAGTGAAAATATTCACTCAGAAACAAAGATGTCCCTATTAATCCAATTCAAAAGAGAAAAGAAGTTTCAGCACCAAAGAATGATTCACCTGTTGCGCAGAAGAAGGGAAAAGAGATAGCTGATCCCACTACTAGAAAATCCCCATCAGCAAATGAAAGATCCAATCAGCCAATTGTATCAAAGGATAAAACTAAAAATAAGGATGTTCCAGCTAAAGAGGTAGAGAAAATTTCAGTTTTTAACTTAGAAAATGAAATTGCTAAGTTAAAAGTATCTATTCCTTTTACTGAGTTGATGAAGAACAACAACTATAAGGGTCAGGTGTTAAAAATTTTGAATTTAGATCCATTGTCTGATATGGTGAATGTGGAAGATGATCAACCTAAGTTGATTTTTGGTCTAGCATTGGATGGTGAGTCCCTAGATAGTGATGTGCCTCCTTTTTATATCAGCCTTAGATTGCATGATTTTGTGTTACATAATGCTATGTTTGATTCCAGAGCATCTCATAATCTCATGCCGAGGGCAATCATGGAGAAATTGGGATTGGATATCACTAGAAAGTATCATGATCTTTACTCTTTTGATTCCAATAGAGTAAGATGCATCGGGCTTATCAAAGATTTGGTGGTCAGTTTGGATCAGATTCCTACTAAAAATGTTTTGATGGATGTGGTTGTGGCGGATATTCCTCCTAGATTTGGCATGCTTCTTTCCAGATCTTGGGGAGAGAAACTAAAGGAGACATTGCAGCTTGATTTCTCCTATGCTACTATTCCTATGTTTGGTCAGATGAGGAAATTATATCGGGAGAAAAAGATGAAGTATCTGATCACCAGCAAGGAGAAACCGGTAAATCATCCAATCAATTATGTACATACAGATTTAGAATCATTTGTTTTGTATTCAGATAGTTTCAATGATGTAAATAGCCAATTAGTTGAAGTAGAAGACATTCCGAAAATCACCAAGAATTTCAGAGAGGTCTTAAAGAAAGAGAGACAAAATCTTGAAAGTTCCGCTGAGCAATCAGCCTTCCGAAAACAACAAAAAATTGATGGACAACAAGCAGAAATAACAGAGCAAACAAAATTTCAGCACTTGGAAGAAGATGAAGATGGTTTGTGGACCATGGATTTTGATGGTGCAGTAGGAAGTGATGGTGCTGGAATTGGCATTTGGGTACGCAGCCCTTTTTCCACCCCAAACAAGGTACCGAGTAATGTAAGGGTCTGTTCTTATAAATTGGCTTTTGATTGTTCAAATAATGAGGCTGAATACGAAGCTTTAATTGCTGGTCTAAAAATTCTTAGAAAGTTAAATGCTAAGAGGATTGCAGTGTATGGTGACTCCGAGTCGGTTATCAAGCAAGTGAAAGGTGAATACCAAGCTAAGCATCCTTGAATGTGGGCTTACCAAAATGCAATTCTTGATATCTTGAGATTGTTTTCAGAATATACTTTGACTTGTGTCCCTCGTATTCAGAATGGTATTGCAGATGCACTTGCAAAGGCAGCAAGTAATTTGAAAATTCCGATGAACTCAAGTAACAAATTTGAAATTCATGTGAAGCATCGTCCAACTATCCCGGACAATCAAAGGTATTGGCAAGTATTTCAAGATGAAGTAGCTCGAAAACCAACCTTGCGGCCAACCAAAAAGGGAGTTGAAGATGTGAACATTGGATCAGCTGAAAATCCAAAAATGGTGAAATTGTCCAAAGCATTGCCACCACAGGTAAAAGCAAAGTATATCAGTTTGTTGTCATCTTTTGCTGATGTATTTTCTTGGGACTATTTAGATTTGAAGACATATGATACAAACATAATTTAGCACACCATTCCGATCAAACCAAATCAAAAGCCCTTCAGGTAGAAGTTGAGAAGAATAAATCCGAAGTTGCTGCCCTCAATTGAGAAGGAAGTGAATCGATTGTACAAGGCTGGTATCATTGTTCCTATAAGGTTTTCAGATTGGATTTCTAATTTGGTGCCCATCCACAAGAAAATAGGTGAGATTCATTTGTGCATCGATTTTAGGAATTTGAATAAGGTTTCTTTGAAAGATAATTATCCATTGCCCAAAATGGATCACATACTTCAGTGAGTAGTTGGAGCATCTCGTATGTCTCTACTCGATGGTTATTTCGGTTATAACCAAATTCTGGTCCATGAGGATGATAGAGACAAAACATCGTTCACCACTCCGTGGGGAACTTTCCATTATGCTAAAATTCCTTTCGGTTTGAAGAATGCTGGTGCGACCTTTCAGCGAGAAATGGATATGGAATTTGCAAATGAGAAGGATGTTTTTTTAGTTGTGTATCTTGATCATTTCACAATATTTTAAAATTCAGATGAAGAGCACCTTTACCATTTGAAGATTGTTTTTTAGCGGTGTAGAAAGTATGGTGTGTCACTCAATCCGAAGAAGAGTTTGTTTGCCATGGATGAGGGAAAACTTCTTGGTCATATTATCTCAAAATATGGCATCTGCATTGACCCAACTCGAGTAGAAGCTATTAAGCAAATTGATCTTCCCCGAAACAAAAAGGAGATCCAATCATTTAATGGTAAGATGAATTTCTTATGCCGTTTTCTGCCTAATCTAGCAGAACATCTAAGGGAGATTACAAACATGCTTAAGAAAGATAGCATAGTGAAGTGGACTAGGAGGCTGTAAAGTATTTCAATTTAGTGAAGTTGGCTCTTTCTTCAGCTCCGATTTTGATCAGCCTGGATTATACTCAGGATTTTATTTTGTTTTCATTTGCTTCAAAGCATACTATGGTAGCAATATTGATGCACAAAAGAGATCAGCATGAAAAACCAATTTCTTTTTTCAGTCGAACCATAAGAGATGCAACCTTAAAGTATAACATTATTGAAAAGCAAGCTCTTGCTTTAGTGAAAGCATTGAAATACTTTCGAGTATATATTCTGCATTCTCATATTCTTGCTTATGTCCCTAATGCTGTTGTTAAGGATGTTTTAGTGCAAACAGATCCGGAGGGGAGACGAGGCAAATGGATCGCTGCCTTGTTGGAGTATGATGTGGAGATAAAGCCTACAAAGCTTATCAAAGGACAAGGGTTGGCTAAGCTAATGGCTGAGTCAAATTTACATGCCTTGGAAATTAATCTCATTGTTGCTATGTCCGAGGAAAACGAAGAAAGTTCGCTAATTCAGGTATCATAAATCTTTGTTCATTCTCCTTGGAATTCAGATATTGTATATGTGCTCCAAAATTTGTCACCACCGTCAGGCACGACTGAAAAAAAAATGTAGAACTCTGAAATTGAAGGCTGCTAAGTTTTGTATTTTGAATAATGCACTCTATTGGAAAGATCCCGGTGGTGTTTTGCTAAATTGTTTGGTGGAAGAAGAAGCAAAACAGATTATGGAGGATTTTCATAAGGGAGATTGCGGAGGTCACCTTTTCTGGAAAACGAAGGCAAGAAATTTTTTGAGAGTGAGATATCATTGGCCAACTCTTTTTGCTGATGTGTATAAGACTGTTAAAGGCTGTCATGAATGTCAGATTTTTGAAGGGAGGAAGAAATTGCAGCCTTTGCCGCTTAAGCCCATCGAAGTAAGTGCTCCTTTTCAACAATGGGGTTTGGATTTCAATGGAAAAATCCATCCCGCTTCTTCAGCTCAGCATAAGTGGATCCTCACAGCAACAGATTATTTCACGAAATGGATTGAAGCAATTCCCACCAGGCAAGCCACAAATGCGGTAATAATTTCGTTTCTTCAGAATAATATTTTGTCTCACTTTGGTTGCCCGAATAAGTTAATTACTGATAATGCAGTAGCTTTCAAATCAAAATGAATGGTTGAGTTTTGTAACAAGTATCACATCACTTTGGGACACTCAACTGCTTATCATCCACAAGGAAATGGACTGGCTGAGTCTTCGAACAAATATTTAGTCAACATTATTAAAAATTTGCTGGAAATAAACAAGAAAAGTTGGCATAATAAGTTGGTCAATGCACTTTGGGCAGATTGAGTGAGTCAGAAAAAATCCATTGGTATGTCCCCCTTTGAGCTAGTATATGGAGTTGACACGGTATTTCCTACCTCTCTCGCAGTTCCAGTGGTCAAACTTCTGCAGGAAGCTGGCAGTGAAGATGATCATATGTAAAGGAGAATAAATCAAATGATCCATTTGCAGTAGACTAGAGAAGAAGTTTTCCAAGACACGTTCAAGCTGCAAGAGAGAATTAAGAAAATATATGATAGAAAAGAAAAATTGGACAAGTTTCAGTTGGAAGAAGTGGTGCTGAAAAGGGATGCAAGAAACGAGGAAAAGGGTAAGCATGGTAAGTTCGAAAATATCTGGAAAGGACCCTTTAAAATTGCTGCATATCGGGGTTAGAATGCTTTTCTTCTGAAAGAGATGAACGGGGAAGATTGTCCAGGAGGGTCGGTCAATGGTCGGCTGCTCAAGCGGTATCATTTCTGAAATGTTTTCTGCTGTTTTACATTCTCACTGTACATACCAGTTTATTTTAGTTTCATTTCAAGTGTGTGCTGTGATCTTGTCTTCAGTTTGGGGCCCGAGGTGAAGGATATAACTCTGAAGATTGATTTTAGCTTTGGTTTGAGTTTGTCGAGTTAGGTCTTTCAGTCATTGTTGGTTTCAAAATTGAGTCAGTTTGAGTCAATTTTTAGTCAATAAAATTGAGTCAAGAGTCTTGTGTTGGTTTGTCGAAGTTATGGAATCCATATCCCAATGGACGAAGGCACTGGCTACTCTCCCAGAATCTGTAGTTCTTGGCACCTCCAAGGAGCTACCATCCCCATTGGAGCCAATGTTAGAGTCAGTATCTTCATCCCTCCGCCAGAGATCAAATTTCTCTTGTTGCATTTCATTTTAGGTGTCTCATTCAGTTTAGTAAGCTGCATTCCATTAGGAGCATGGATCATCTAACGGAAAGGTCTTGTCACTCATATCCCTCATGTCTTGTACCTGCTGGCCTAGTTCTGTTCATCAAAATCATTTACAGTCATTTTTGGTCTCCTAGTTGGCAAACAGTCATTTTAGGGTTTTTAGTCTCATTAGGTCTAGGGTTTTATTAATTTGGTCTCAAAATGTCTAATAATGGCCAGCAGGCACATGAGGAAGATTCAAATAAGGTATCAGTGCAAAAAATTTCATCATCATAATGCTTGATAATGATTTCTATTCAAAACTTTGTTTTGAAGAAAAATTGTCTATTTATCGTTATGTAATAAAAGTAATGTAATTTTTAAGTTTTTCAGTTGTAATAATTCTCCATTCTCAGCCCTGTTCGCCTTTTCCAAAACTCCATGCCATTCATTCCCTGCAAAACAGGCAAGAAGCTCATCATTCAATCCGAGAATCAAAAGCAAGCAAAACAGAGTTCATTTAAAAAGTGTCAAAGTTTTACAAACATTACAAAGTGGTTTTTTCAATGAAATTTTAAAATCTTTGGTATATATAAGATATTTCCAAATTCAAAACTCCATTTGTGTGCCAAGATATAGCATTGAGCAAAGGAGGAATCGTGGAGGGCGAAACAAGTAATTTGGCGGCAGATTGTTTAGAAGTTGCAGTGCACAGTGCATTGGGCAGTTGTCGCGATGCTTCAGAGGTGCGCGACGCATAGAGCCAGCTGAATGTTTGTAAATTTGAACCAGCGCAGCGAATAGGAGGGGCACGTCGCACTGGGTTGGCTGTGTGGCGCATTGGGCTGAAACACAAGAATTTTTCCATTCTTCTCAAACATCAAATTTACTCGGTTGCTCCTTGTTCGAAGTAAGTCAAAGCCACTCCTCTATTACTCATAACTCGTGCTTGGTGTTGTTTGATATTGATTATGAGAATTTAAATGCCAAAAATCAAACCCTCTTATCTTGTTGAGAATTGCTCCCTTAGGGTTTTGAAGTTGGAGTTTTAAAATTGGTTTTGGTGCCAAAATTTTCCATTCCTCACCTTGTTTATTCCTCCCTCTCATTGTTATCTTATCATTACACTCCATCCCCTATCCCCTTACATCCCTAAAGCCACTCATACCCATCTCATTCCCATTATCCCTATCCCATTTGAAAAATTTCCCCAAATCCCAAGTTTATCCCAAAAAATCAAGTGGTTGTCCCTTGTCCCTAAATTTATCAAATCAGAAGCTTTCAAAAGGAAAATATCACTTGATTAAACCCCATTATCCCCACTGCCCTATTCCTCCACAGTCCCTCCCATACTACCATACATTTGGCACTAAAACAAAAGCACCAAAAATCTTATTTTCATCTATCTAATTCAATATAGACCTTGCATCAACCTTGAACACCATGGAGACAGACAATAATACATCATATGACCGACATAGTGATTCCACCACTGAGCTACATGAACCTAGAAGGCTTCATAAAAGTGGTAGACATGTGAGAGAAGAGCCCACCTCATTGGCTGAATTGCAGGCTTGCCCACTTGCCATGGCATGTTTTCGAGAGCAGTCATGCTATCAGTTTTGTGAAATGATTGCTAGGATCCATTATCATCAGGAGTTGGCTCGTTTGTTTGTATTGCATTTACATGATGGTCAGGTAACACTTTTCGGTGTAACTTTCACTTTGACACCGAAAACAATCTCTCAAGCAACCGGAATACCAAATGTGGGAGAACAGTGGAACAAAAGACAGCAGGTGGACAGAGTGCATTATGAACCATATATCAGGCCTAGATTTGTGAGACAACTCAGCAGAGTGTTCCCATTCTGGTTCCTAAAGGATTCCTATGCGCCTTTGATGAAACTCATTATCAGATATTTCAGTTGTGAGGGCCGGTTTTCACGACTCTATGCATATCATATCAGGTTATTGATGCATTTAACCAGGGTGAGGATGATTAACCTCCCGGAACATCGAGAGAATGACCACTCTCGTGCAGAGGAAAACTCTCGAGCAGCAATAGAACAATATTTATCACTATGGACTCATCAAGATCGTGGTTGTGTATCAGCTCGACTTGCAGGGTATTTCATGGGAGGATTTCATTTCCAATGATTTCTTCACAGCTCCTCAGGTTCCTCTAGAGGTTGTTCATGATGCAGGTGAAGCTTCATATCATCATGGAGGTCAGGAGACAAAGACTACTGTGCCGACATATGTCACTTATCAGAGAGGCACTAGAGGATTATTCGCAGCAGCCCGACAAGTATTATCTCCACTTGGGGTGGAAGGGGTCTCGCTTCCATCATCAGTAGCATAGGTACAGGTATAGGACAGAGGTAAGAGGCCTATGCAGGATGAGGGGTCTTCAGAAGGACAAGATACAGGTTTCATACTGATTTATGACGATTTGAGCTCTCCAAGCTCAAAGTTGAGAGAGACTATTTAGGAGCAGAAGGCGGAGATAGATACATTGACCGTCAAGTTGCAAAGAGCCCAATGGATCATAAATTACCTGGAGCAGTGAAACAAACAGTTGGAAGATCAACAGACAATCATGGAGTTGCAAAACATCCGTGAGAACCGACAAGCTGCCCAAAGAAGCCAAACCGAGATGACATCCATTGAGGGAGAGATTGAGGCTGATAGAGAGACTTGGCTTGAGAGGGTCAATATTCATCTGGAGAAGCTATTGGAGAAGGCCAACAAGGAAAATAACATGCTCAGGCACATGAAGAATCATTATTGGGCGAGGAATCAGGTTTGCAAGGCAAGAATCAAGATCCTGAAGGCAAAGCTAAGGAGGGCACTAAAGCGTCGCAAAAGGCATGATAGGCTCCAAATTTTGGCCGAAGATTCTTTGGCTCAGCATAGTGCTTGACGGTGGAAATTCAGCCCAAATTTCAAGAAATTTGGGAAACGTTTTGTCAATGTTGAATTTTTTGGCCTTTACACAGATTTTCCTGCCCGACGCATTGCGCCACTTGGCTCGCGCTTATAATTGGCAGCTCCTCTTGGGTAAAACTTGATATTTCTAGATTTTTCATCAAAATTTATGCATGCCTACCCATTACCTACGGATTTTGACAAGTTTTGGGTTGCCTGAAGGGTCAAAAACACCTTAAAAATGGCCTTTCTGCCACTTTTTGGACACACAGGAAGCAGTGTTGGGAGATTTGATTTTTGGAGGGGAAAATGGAAACCAAATTCAGAAATTCCACTTGGGTTGGAAATTAGACAGAAATGGATTTCCAACGAGCTATCTGTCACTCAATTTGGACTTTGGGAAGGCCCTCAAAATCAGCCTCAAAGTGGCGCGACGCATAGAGATTTCAGGCGCGACACATTGGGAAATTTGGCCTAGTTTTTACTCAGTAACTCAGTTTTTCGCCTAGTTTGGGCTAGTTTGACTTTTTTATCTTCATATGTACATATCTTGATGTAATTTCATGACTTTGATGTAATTTTGGCACATTTTTACTCATGTATGTAGATTCATTCACCAAAAAGTGAAATGTAACTGAATGAATTTGTTTCCTATCTTATAGAGGCAAGCTGTTCCACTGCCTATTTTTCAGTTCTTAGTTTAGATCTTGTTGAAACAGCTCCTAAAATAGTGAGATCAACCCCCGGAGGCATGGAAATGAGTTAGGCTTGTCTATATCTTGTATTTTCTCAGTCATTTTCAGGGTTGGACACTTGGGATTTCTTAGAGCTTCATTGTACATTTCATCTCTGCATTTTGGCAAAGGAATAGACCAGGGTTTGCAGCAGTCATTGGGATCCATGTGGCTCTATGTTTTGATGGTTTGTTTTTCTCTATGATTTTAAGTTTATTGATGTTTCATGTGTATCATTTCCCTTCTCCTTTCTTATTATGTTAAACAAACAAGTATTAAAGGTGGAATTCATTAGATTTGCAGTGCTCTGCCTTGAGTTTTGTTTAATTTTTCATGTTTTGAACTGTCTAAAGAGGATTCCTGAAAGCCTCTTTCCCTCTTCAACTCCTCACCGGTCTGAGCTATCCATTTCATTCAATTCAAAGCATCAAAACAATTGCCTTCCTTTCCCCATTCAGCTCTCTGCAAGACTGATCATTTCCCGGACCCAAAATCTGCCTTTCCCTTTGATTCCAACGAAAACCCCCAAATCAAATCAAACTCTTTCACATATATACCTAGCCTGAAATCAACGTTTATTTCAAGTCATCTCAAGCCTCACTGATTATTTTTGCTTAGATTGACCTGGAGAGAGCCCTCTCCTGATCTGGTAGGGCTAGCTACCAGATTAAGCATGGTTTGATATTACCCTAGACTCTGCCTTCCTTCAGCCTGAGGTAGATTTAGGCAATAACAATCAGTTTCTTTTATCCCAGGTAATTGGCCAGGAGTACAATCTGCAATTAAATTGATTACATATAGATTATCATTCACCAGCTCTGTTACATTGTTCATTATGCTTTTAGCTCTAGATGTAGCTCTTTCTACTTTGATCAAACGCTGTTCCCATTCTGCAAAAATAATTTCTTTATGTCTCTCCATAATCTTGGAAAGATTTGCTTTTCTTCCTGATTTTGAGTCTTTCCATAAAAGAAATTTAGAGATCTTTTCATTAGCTTCATCAAATTCAATTTTAAGAGTGACTCGTTCATCTACCAAGGAAGGTGTTAATTCACATAGGGATTCTGTTTCTGCAATCTTTAGACAAAATTCATTTAATTGTTGAGACAATAACTTGTTTGTCTCCAGGGCTTCATTTTTTAATTGATCCAGACTAGGATAATTCTTAAACTTGTCTAATTTAGATTGAAACATCTTCTCTTGCTCAATCTTTGAAGTCTGCTCATTTTGTAGAAGAGCCTGTAATTTTGCTATTTCTTGATTTAGCTGTTGTTGTTTTTCTAAAGTCTGTTGATCGATCTTTTCCTTTTCAACAGCAAGCTGCTCTTCTAATTGTTTAGATTTGAGCTCTCCATCTTGCAATAGTTGTTCTAACTCAATGATTTTCTATTGATTCTCTGTAACCTGTTCTTCTAACATGTCTATTTTCACATCCTTTTGCTTCATTAACTGTGTAAATTCAAAGGCTTTTTTCTATAGTAGCAGCACTATAGGCACCTGCATACTGGGATAATTTGGTGAGATCCTCAGATGGATTCACCTCAGTATTCTTATAAACAATATTCATGAATTCCACCTGTGATGTCAAAAGTGCATCTTGACCAGTTCTCCTCCTTTTCCTCTGTTTTCTCACAATAGCCCTATGTTTAGGACTATAAAATATATCCAGAGGGGGAATTTCTTCTATCTTCAACATGATCTCACCTGTGGGATTTTCAGGGATGATTTCTATATCCTGGTCTTTCGGATCATCAACTTGGGGAGTGTTCTATTGTCCTATTTGCTGAGAAAATTGTTCATATTGGCTCAGCAAATGAGGAGAAACAATAATTTTAGTAGCTTATTCTCCTCCAAGTTGAGAATTTGAACTATTGTTTATATCACCCTTTGGTGCCTATTCAATATTCTTACTGTCTGTGCCTCCCTTTTCAGTATGTACATTGGCATCAGTATCTGTGCTTTCTTTTTTTCCTGGGACGAAGACTGCTGTACATCAATCTTAGCAGTTGTTTTTGTCTTTTTAGTAATAAATTTGCTTCTAATATATTTATTTTGTATAACAGGATTAGTTCCTGTTACTTCTTTACCAGATGTATTCCCTGTTTCTCTCTGTTGTGATTCATATTCCTGTGTAGAAACTCTCAACTGATCCAGAGGAATTTTAAGTAACCTCTGACTTCTAAATAACAAAAAATTATTCATTTCTTCGGCCTGAAGTGTGGACTTGGCCAAATAAAAAACTTGGGACATTTTATCTAGAGAAACAAATAAATCATCAAACATATCTGGTTCATGTTCGAACCAAGCAATCGAAACAGAAGTAGTAAAATCATATGCCACCTTCCTAGGATCATATTGCCTTCCTGGGATTGTTGAAAGCTTGATATCGGTTAACTTAACAACTTCTTTTTCAGCATGGAAAAAATTGCTGAGAGTATAGTCACCACATTTAAAAGGAAAAGTAGGCCACATAAGCTTCTTGTTGTTCTTCAAAGTTCTAGACATGCCTTCTACTGTTAGCTGATAAGAAATTTCCTGTGCTAACAGTTTGTCTGGAACATACAAAGGAAGGATGTGTGGTTCTACAATACTTCCAAAAACTCTGACATATGTGAAATTTTCCTCCCCGAACCAATCTCCAATAGAGGACAAATCAACTCTAGCTTTGTTGGAAAGTCTAGGAGTGAATCGGCCAAAAATGATTTGGTAAATCGTAATAAGAAAACAATGATAGAATTTGTAAACATGACTTTTCAATGCCCCTTCCATAAGAACTTGTGATATATATGAATTTGAACAGGTTCTTTAGGAGTCCATTTCCATCCTTATAAGGGGAATTCAGAATTGAAACAAAGGATATCTAGGATATAAGCACAAAAATAAGAAGGAGTGGAATTTCCTGAATTTTTTTCTTTCCTGTACTCAAGAATTCTGTTGGCTATCTTATCAGACAGAATGACCGCCCAATCCATTATCTCAGAACTAACAAAAAAATGTATTAATGGAACCATTTGAATGGAAAACCTAGCCGAATTATCATTTCCAAAAAATCTACACATCATTGCTATGACATAACAATATGGAGGCAAAAGAGACTCCACAGAGTACATACATGATGCCTCGTGTCTATGCTTTTTAGGAGCCCTTATCCATTCTCTAATTGGTTCTGAATGATTTTCATTATTCGTAGCAAATTCTTTGATAAAATCTTTGTTATAAATCTTCTGTGGGTCTGGAAGGTGGTACATCGCTTTGATGTCTTCTTCTCTAAATGACCCGAAGATTGCTCCAGATGCAGAAACAAAAGTTCTGTCTTTGATAGCCACATTATCAATCACCCATCTAATAACATCATAATATGGGAAAATGTTTGCTCGAGCTGCAACTCGGTGCAGAAATGAGTTTGCTAATGCACCAAGAGGATTTTCAGAATTAGAGTCTGAGTCGGCTTCGTCAGGAACTGTGGCCTTAGCTTCAACAACTCTAGGGTTTTCCTTTTCTAGTAAGTTGTATATATTTTCCCATGTCATTTTACCAAGTCCCTGGCATGAAGTATCTGTAACTAGCTTAAGATTTGGTGGTTTCTCTTTAGGCGGCATAGTAATCATAGGAGCTTTTGCAGCAATGGCGGCTTTCGATTTCCTGAATCTCTTCGATATTTCAGTATCGGGCAGTGTTTCTCTTGTTCTGCGAATGGAAAAATTGGATGTTCTATTGTTCTGCAACAAAGAAAAGCTTTCAGCCAGAGTGAAGACGTAATAATGAAAACAACTATACAAATGGATTATTCACTGATTTGTATTTATTATATTCGTGGTTTAAAACTTAAATGCCCTCTAGGGAGTCACACTCATGTATTCAATAACAAAACAAATCGTCGTTATTTATTTGTTTGATTTGTGAATTAATGTAAACGTACAATCAAAGATTTGGCATATTTCAAAATAAGTGTAAGTACATTACCTTTTAAATATTTGAAACATGATGAATAATAATATATGAATATTTAAATTATATTCGCATCGCGATTTGTTTAAAAGGAAAATGAAATAAAACTTATGCCAGATTCCGATTGTGAAGATCGCATCGGAGATTTTCAAATGAAATGAACTGTTTAAAAGCTTCTCTGATAATGCGATTGCGATGAGGTGGGGTCCACTGCATCGGAGTCTTTCAACTGTTGGGAAAAATACTGAGAGGGGGGGGGGGAATCAGTATTTAGGTCATACTCAACAATTTTTACTTTTTCTTACTTCAAAACCCATACGCTACTTTGCTGAACCAGAATCGCGTATACACGCGGATATACTTACTAAAACTCGTGTATACACAGAGATCTTATTATGCCATTAATTCTTTACTTAGTTCTATGCAACATTTATTCTTCTGATGATTAGAAAAAAGTATGCATTTGTATTAATAACAGACTAAACCATCACACATAATCATCACACATGAACACCATGATTTTAGGTGGAAAACCAAGTCGAGAGAAAACCACCACTGCCGTTGTCTCAGCCTTCAATATTTTATTATAAATAAAACATCTTACAACTATGTGTTGGCGCAGACTCATACCAGAACGCAGGCACCCACCTGCGCTCGTTTACCAGCCTCTCCTGGAAGGGAGCTACGACCCCCTGCTCTCGTTTACCAGCCTCTCCTAGAAAGGAGCTACGTCCCCCTGCTCTTGTTTACCAGCCTCACCTGGAAGGGAGCTACAACCCCCTGACTGAAGGCTACAACCCTCAGCACCACCATGGACCACGTTTCATCAATTTTCACACTAGATCCAAAAGCTTTCTTTAGAGGACAACTTGCAGGCCACTTTTCATCATATTTTCAGACTGGACCCACTCCACACATTTAAGCTCAATCATACATCAAAACTGATACTTATCAATTCAGACAACCCAGATCTGTAGAATACATCATTAACAGATAGCAGTAACACAACAGAACAGATCAGACATTTCATACTTCATACTTCAGCAAACCCTAGTTTTCATACGTGCTTTCCTTTCACTGATCCAGCGTATATACACGCCTTCATTCATATCAACCCGCGTATACCTCTGCATATACTTCATAACTGATTTCACAACCCATAAGTGCTTTCGCTTTATCCAACCCGCGTATATACGCGCTTACACTGTTATAAACTTGCGTATAGATCTTCAAACATTATAGAGCAGCTTACTTCTTCAGATCAGATATTCAGTTCAAATTTTACCCTTTACTTCAGACAGATGTTCGCCTCATCTCAGATCTAAGCATTCCATAAACAGATCTAGAAGATACAAATACATTTCAGATCTAGATACCCTTCTTCATCATTTTCTTCATAGGTGCATCACAGATTCAGATCTATCATCAAACTGTTACCCTTTCCATTCAGACATATTTCAGAGTGAAGTATTCATTCAAACCCAGACACTTGCACACTCTTTGCACAATGATTTTCTTCTCCTTATACAGGTTTACCTTTTATCAATACCATGAGCCAAAACCACACCTCTTCCGATGGTATTCCTGGACGGGATCAAATAGACAACCCAGCGCTTAATACAATGGGTCAATACCATGGTAGTAACCCTTAGTTTTACACTTTTAGAGCGCAATTGAGCATACGCGACTTGGAACGAACTTTCCCATGTGCATACGCTACTTCTACTAGACAAACCCGCGTATTCCTTGAGACACACACTTTTCATCACTGGTCTAGCACATACTGGAATTCCTTTCATCATTAAATCTGAGCTGCTCTATAGACACATCAGATTTTCATCATTAATTAGTATATCAAGTCAGTTTCCATCAAGTACAACTTTCATCAAGTAGGTTGCCATCATCTTCATCAAGTGGGTTGCCATCATCTTCATCAAGTGGGTTGCCATCAAGGACAACACATTGCATCATATTTCCAACATCAACCACATGAATATATTGTTTCAATTCTCCTGAAATGCAATTGCGATGAATCACATCACATTGGAAGTATGCAAAAGAAAAATAACACTTTAAATTTTATTCGAAATGTGATTGCAATTGAGCTCGATCACATCGGAATTTTACAAATAAAAAATAAAATTTAAAGAATTCTCCATTTTTCTGATTTGCGATTACTGTTCATATCGAATATTGTTAAATATAAAAACCTCATATAATATTTTCGATATGATTTAAATCTTTTTTTTTATCGGATCGGAAAGTTTTTAAAGGTTTGTACACTTTTTTAATAAAAATATGCGATGTATCATTTTATGAATGAATCTTTTATTTCTAAAAAATGATTGGGATTTTTTCTAAATCTTTTATTTCTATATAGAAAGAAAGATAAAAAGGGAACCTATTTGTAAATGGGATTTATTTTAAAATTTAAAAATGGGGAGGGTTGTTGTACAGTACAAAAATTGATGATTCAGTGGATGAAACAGTTATCTCTGAAAAAATGAAATGAACAATATATTTATAGTAATTAAAAATTTCTAAAGATAATGAAAACTTATCTTAGGATAATTCAAATAAAATCTAACTGGGAAAAAGAATAAAAATCACTTACAATTTCTTTCTAATTCCTTAAAGATAAAAACATTTTTGGGTTATCTCAAGCTTTGATTGGTTGATAAGAATAAAGTAAGTGGATTTCTTCAAGTTTAGCTTTTGTAATATACTTTATTGTCATAGGCATTATCTCTGCTGCCAGCAAATGTTCATATTCTCGACAGGGTTACCTTTTAACCATTAACCATCCATTATCCCATCCTACTAAGATTATGACTCTTTAAAAATAAATTCATAAGACATATTATCTCATGTGATTTTTCTTTTATTTATTTTTTTATTAATTTAAGAGCCATTGTTCTGGTTTGGTAGCCATTTAGTAAAAATTCCATTCACTAGTTGTAATTAAACTGAACAATATGGCTCGTGATGAGACCCCTTGTCTTACTTTTATAATCCATTACCCTGTTTTGGTATGCAGTATTGGTAATGTCAGTTTTATTACTTCTTATGATCATGGTAAGTAGGCTCATGATGAGACCTCTTATCTCCTAAATTTTGTCATATAATCTCTTAGAATTACATTCTAAAAATTCACAACCGAAATGGATGGGGTGAAATAGTTGTATCCTTAAGAATAAATGGATGAAAATTTTCAGAGCTTTTTGTTTGCTAAAGCTTGAAATTTTTTTTAATTTTTAGAGATAACCTTTCTTTGCTTAATAAACTTATAATGATTTACATTTTCTTTAAGGTTTCAAAATATCATGCAAATGTTTTGAACAAATTTTCAAAGTTTAACATTTTATTTTAAACTATCCAAAGTTGTAATCAATTCCTTGAAAATTCTTATTTACACAAAATAAGTATTTATAACATTCCTTCCAAGACAATTTTCTATTAGTAAGAAGTCAATTAAAGACTATTAACAACATTTACTTACAAATAAATAAAAAATGCGGAAACGAATATGCACATGTAAGAAGGGGTTACCTCCTTATGAAAAGAATTTATTTAAGACAAGCCCATTTACAGGAAGAGATTCTCTCTTTCATGTTAAATATTGAAGTATGAATTTATATGAGCCTATATTTTCATAAATCTGAAATGGTCCAAGCCACATTTTCTGAAATTTGGTATGCTTACATTTTTTTTCATGTGCTTTATCCCATTTTAGAACAAGATCACCAATTGAAAAAAAAATTGAGCCGGTGGAACTTGCATCAAAAGAATATTTTACAATCTGTTGATGTTTTTCATGAATATCTTTTTCCTTTTCTCTATCTTCTTCTAATTTAAGGATTTGATCAAATCTCCACTGAATGGATGAGGAAGGATTTTCTTCAGTGAATTGCACTAGGGCTAATGATGGAAGAGCTATATTTGATGGTATCACAGCTTTTTTACCATAAAATAAATTGAAAAGTGAAGTTCCTATAGAAGCTTTAAGAGTAATACGATCAACCCATAATGCAATGATTAAAGACTTGTGCCAATTCTTTTGATTTTGATCAATGTTCCTTTTAATGATTTTGATGATATTTTTGTTAGTGGATTCAGCTAAACCATTACCTTGTGGATAATAATTTGTTGAATATTTCAATGTAACACCTCTTTTAATTGAAAATTCCACTATACTATTACCTGGAAAATAAGATGCATTGTCAAAGACCAGAGCATTAGGTACACCAAACCTGGTAATGATGAATTGATCGATGAAATCAATAATTGCATCAGAGTTGGATACCTTTAGAGGAATTGCTTCTACCCACTCTGTGAAGTAATCTGTTGCTGTGAGGATGTACTTGTGCTGTTTGGAAGAATGAGGTAATATCTCACCAATAATATCAAGCCCCCATTATTTAAATGGTTGTTCAATGTTTAGTGGCTGAAAAGGAAAAGCTGGCTTCCTTTGTCTTTCACTAGTAGTTTGGAAAATCTTGCACTTCCTCACATAATCATGTGTATATTTGAAAAGGGTAGGCCAATAATATCCAGCATGGATAATTTTGTGGGATTTGGTATCACTCCAAAATGACCTCCTGTTGGTCCATCATGTAATTCCTGCAATATCTTTTTTCTTCAGTCTTTTCAAGACATTTTAATAGGAATGAATCATAATTATTTCTGAATAACACATCATCAATTATTTCATATTTAGTAGCCTTCAATATTAAAGAATGTTACTATTATAGCTAAGATTACAAGGAGCATACCCATTTTTCAAGTAAAATATCAGATCAGCATACTGAGATTCAGAATCTGTGACACTTATCTGACTTACTTGAACAACATTTTCTGGGTCTTGATTTTCTGGTATGTTATGAGCTCCTGCTAATAATCTAAAAAAGCCTTTTCCTCTAACAATATTTGTTGGTTTAATATCAATATAATATTCTTGAAAAGTTGACACCCAATTAGCCCTTTTTTCTCCTACTTCTCTTTGAATTAGTAATTGTCTTACTACAGAGAATGGGACAGTAATCTTTGTGTGTGTTTTTAAGAGAAAAGGTATAAAATGTTTGATTGACTTAAATACAACAAAAGCATGTTTTTCAACATTCGAATAATTCAGCTCAGCTCCTTGTAGATTTGAGCTGAAGAAAGAAATCAGTGCCTCAATTTGTTGATCATTGAGTTGTGTTAAAACAACAGCATAAGATGTTTTGGTTGCCAAAGTATACAGAATAAAATATTTGGAAAAATTGGGAGTATTCAATGCAGGTGCATCAATGATTGCCTTCTAGATTGCATCAAAGGCTTATTTTTCTTTATATCCCCATTTGAATACTGAATTTTTTCGAATCATATTCTGCATAAGTAAAACAATTTGAGAAAAATCTGGAATGAATCTTTTTACAAAATTAATCTAACCTAAAAATGATTGCATGGAATTTTTATTATTAGGTAAAGAATTATCATAAATTTCTTTAACTCTGTTAGGATCGATATATATACCATCTTTTAACACAACAAACCCTAAGAATTTTCCTTGATCGAGAGCAAAGAAGGATTTCTTTGGGTTTAAGGAAATACCAAACCTTTTACATCTTTGAAATATTTGTTTCAGATCATGTAGATGATTGGATCTCTTCTTTGAATAAATTGTTATGTCATCAAGATAAATAACGACTGATCTATTAATAAGACACTTAAATGCTATGTCCATGGCTCTCTGGAAATTATCTCCTTCATTTACTAAACCAAAAGGCATTTTTTGATAAGCATAGGTTCCCCATTTGGTTCTGAAAGTGGTTTTCAACCTATCATCTGGATGTAATAGAATTTCATTATACCCTGAAAATCCATCAAGGAAGGACATGAGTTCAGAACCAGCTACCTTTTTGAGAATTTGCTCCATGGTTGGAATCGGGAAATTTTATTTTTGACATGCCTTGGTCAAATTCCTAAAATCAATACAGATTCTAATATCACCATTTTTCTTCCTGATAGGTACCATGTTGGAAACCCAATTGGAATGGCTTACAGGAAAAATGATTTTGGCTTTAAAAAGTTTGTTGAGTTCTATTTTGATTTGATCCTCAAGATTTGGATGAATCTTTCTTAACTTCTGTTGAACAGGCTTAACATCAGATAGCATTGGAATTGTGTGTTGAATTACAAAATTATCATAAGTATTTAAATCCTCATAACTCCAAGCGAAGACATTTTTATATTTACTCAGAAGTTTAATAAAAGCAGATCTTTCTTCTGAAGTTAAATTGACTCCTAGATTAACATTTTGAGGTTTAGAATCATAGCCAAGATTAACTAATTCAAACTTCAAAGTTGAACTTTGAAGTTTATCATTCGTAACTTTCTTGAATTTGCCTTTAATATAATAAAGTTCCTCAAGTTTAAAAACAAATTTAGGAATCGGATATTCATTATTTCTTGAAGTAATTTGCAGATCATGATCATCTTCATCAATAATTTGTTCATCATATGATTTCTCAGAAGTTAAGAAATTCAAAATATCATGATCATGGTAGAATACTCTCCAGTTAGTAATATTTTCTAGGACATATGGGCGAAAAATCAACTCTACTGAAAATCTATGAGGACTGCAATCTTCAGTAGGAAGGAGTTTGGACGCAACATTAGCTAACAAGTCAGCTAATGTGTTTTGATTTCTGGGAACAGAAGAGATATTAAATGCTAGAAATTGAGTGGTAAGGTCCTGTACTAGTGTTTGATAATTTTTGAGATGTCCTGACAGACAATGGATGGTATTCCTTACTTTTCTTATGACAATTTCGAAATCTCCATACACTTTCAAGTATTTTACATTTAACCATATGGCCTTATAAAGCCCTTGAATCAAGGCTTCATATTCAGCAGTATTATTAGTGCACTAAAATTCTAATCTACATGATAGCATGGCTTTATCTCCTTCTGGATCAATTAGGATGCATCATGCTCCTACTCCATCACTAGATTTTTATCCATCAAAATATAATGACCAAAATAAAGTTCTATCTATAGGTTTATCTACAAATGAATAAGAAATATTAACCACTCTAGAAGAATCAGATTGCGAAAAATTTTCAATTTGAAAAACAAAAGTATTTATAGAAAACGGTGATTGTGGTGCAATAAAATTTCAAAGAAATGACTCAGCAGAATAACCTCCAAGAATTTTATTGTTGAAAGCTACAGGTTCATTTGGTTGTTCAAATTTAGTTACAGTGTGTGTCATATGTTTTTATTTCTGGATTTTGATTTGATTTGGTTTCCCTTTGTAGGGAAGCCACATATGTGAAAAAATTGTTGAGATATAGCCATTAAGTTTTGCATATCAGTCTCTGCTTAAGACTAACCCCTAGAATTTTGGAATATCTACAATTATATTATCAATTATTTGGAAAATCCTAGAATCGGAAGCTAGTCTGATGGTAACTGAATTTATTTCTCCAACAACTTCAACTTTAGAGAGATCCAATTGTAAAATTTGAACAGTAGAATTCTGTGGTTAGATATTCAATTTAGCACAGAATGAAGAAGGCATTATATTAGAGGATGCTCTAGAATCAATTAAACAATTATGAAAATTCTTATTGTAGATTTCATAAGTCAACAAAAATGGAGGTGACTGAGAATTTGATTTTTCTCCAATAAGAACAGTGTCTGTTGCATCTATTTTTTCTGGTGGCTTACCAGTCCCTTTAGCTGCTTTAGCTACTACACCACTTGGTAGAGGAGCAATAGGTGTAGCATTTAACTCTTTTAATAGTAGCTTTTGTCGATGTTTAGGTTTGCTGAGTTCATGTAATGAGATGTTTGCTCTAGTCTTTTTCATGTCCTCAACAATTTATAATCCATCGTATCTGATACCACCAGAGTCTTGGATGATGATGTGGGAGGATTGGGAGATGATGGCTGATTCTGAGTGGGTAGGGGAGAATCTTTATTTGTGGGAGTTTTTTCTTTAGTACTCAGAATTGTAGTTTTCTTCTTTGCAACAGTTTGAATAGGTTCCAATGTAGATTTTCTATTTGTACTCATAGGCATAGCTTCTTGTTCCATTTCAGTATCCGAATTAGGGAGAATGAAATCCCACATTCCATTTAGTTCGGCTATTTCTTCCCTTTCATCTTCTTCATCTATCATTAGAGGAGTATCTTCTTCTTCTTCTTCTTCTGACTCTGCATTGGAGATTGTATTAGGAGGTTTTGATTCAGCTTGATTTCTCTTGAAATTTCTAAATGGTCTCTTTGTAGAAGTCTCTGCCACTTTATTTTTGATCTCAACCATCTCATTAGACATGGTTTTCAGGACTTTCTGTAAACCTTCCATGTCATATGGATCTCTTGGTGTCTTTTTCTTGGAATCATATTTGAATGTGACTTTATTTGATTTTCTTTCCTCAATAGCATTTTTCTTATCTAGTGCAGTCATTCATTGTTCAACTGAAATGGCTTGTTTCATATTCTGAGCTAAAGTTGGTTTTGCAACTCTATCTACAAAAATTGCTATGTTTGATGGCAAAACATTAATATACCATTCACTTCTAGCTTGTTCACTAGGTTTAGATGTTGTAGGAATCTTATTCAAGAGTTTATTGAATCGAGAGTTAAAATCTTTAATGGGTTCCTTAGGTTGTCTTTAAATTGGAGAGATCATTGATTAGGGTAGCAATTCATCTATCATCTCCATATTTAGTTAAAAATTTCTCTTTAAAAATATCCCAATTAGTGATAGAATCAAAAGGTAAGAAAAAGTACCAAGATCATGTTGTTCCTTGTAAGGTATAGAGAAATAACCTGAATACAAAATCTTCATGCACTACTTGATTTAAATTTATATCAAGCATAAAATTATTGATATGTTCTTCCGCTTGTATACCAATATCTGGACTAAACTTTGGTAGCCATTTTTCTGGATGATCAGGTAGATCATGAAAAGGCACAGCCATACTTACAGCTCCCAGTCTAGTCCATGATCTTTGTGCCATTGTTGTGATGATGGTAGGAGAACTAGAAGTGATAACTAGTGTATGCGTAGTAACATTTGAAGTACTAGAAGAGACAATAGATGTTTGAACGGATGTAGTTTGAGCAGATGATGATGATACTATTGCACTTTTCTGATTTGGATCTTGGGAAACAGATGATTGAATATGCGATGAAGAACTAGTACCACTTTCTATTTCTGATGGAGATTTTCTTGTTTTGACTCTACTAGGTATAAGAAATTCTTTTGGGGAAATTCCAAGTTTTTCACTCTGTGACCTAGTGAGAGGTCTGGAAGAAACAAACTGTGAGGTGACACTACCATCAGATAATTTAGATTCTTCTAATGATAATGAGAATCCTTGATGTTTATGGACTAAAGCTTCAACTTCAGGGGATTCAGGAGGCATATTATCTGATTGATGCAAAACTTTGGTAGTGGGTGTTTTAATTATTTTATCAATTTCTTCTGTAGTGATTTGAGATGTGGAAGAAGCTGAAGGTGATGAGGGTTTTGTGCTCTTGGAATGGCTTTTAGATTTGCATTTATCTACCAGTCATAGCCTGGGCCCTCCTTCTAGTGCCAAAAATGTTGAAGCCTCGAAAATCGATGCTTCAAACAATGGGGGATAACCACCTGGTCGGGACCTTAGGACAACTCCTTTTCCATTTTGGTGTGGTGGCTCCGGCTGGATTTATAGGACCAGGTTCCTAGTAATTTAAATGGGTTGGTAATGGAATGATTGAATGAAGGGAAAATGGGACTAAATGACTGAAATAAAACTATTTAAACTAACTTAAAACTGATAAGATAATTGTAATACTAACCCAGGCATCAAATGTGTATACAACTTTAAATGGTTTCAATTGAACAATAACCATGAAAATGTATTATAGCTTAATTGAAATATGCAATAACAAATAAAGATAATTCTATTTAAGAAATTAAATAGAGTTATAATAACATATTGCATTCATCATCATATATCATTTGCATATACTGTAAAAGATAAATATTTCTATACACTCAGAAATGATATGTATAAAGAAATATTGTAAAGCGAATACACATGAACGATAGAAATTTAAAAGAGAATATCACATAACATAAGAAACTAACAGTGAATAGATAGAAATACCATATCCATCTCGATATTTTCCAATGTAATCCAATATCCAAATCCAACAATTTCAATGTAAAATCAACTCCAAGACATAGAAATGCACTTCTTAAAGGAAATTTCGCAGAGAATCACCAGATGTGATCCTTTATAAAAATATAGGAGTCAATGGAGTAGAGAAATGTAATCTCCAAGTCAAAATATTACAAATTCAGGACCCCTTTCTAAATGCATGGAAGGGGTTTAAATAGGTACTTAACAAAATAACTAAAACTATTCCTACAATCTATCTAAATCAAAAAATCTAGAACAAAAATGTGATCTTGAGGAAAACCGATTCATTGATTATCTGTTGTGTTTGATGTGCCCAGATGGCAAATTTTGAGCATTTCCTTCACTTCTTCAGGATGACTAAGCTTTGAGTGCAACCACCCTGTATATGTGGCATTGGAGAATTCAGGAATGATACAATCGATGGCATTTGAAAGAAATTTTATTGTTCTTTGTTGACTATGTGGCTTAATAAGATAAGTCCACATTGTATCCCATGATATTCCTTGTAGTTGGCCAATTTGCTGATTTTTATTAATTATCTCTTGTTTCCATCTGTGATCAGTTTCTTTTACCCTGGGTAATTGGTCGGGATTACAATCTGCAATTAAATTGATTGCATATAGGTTATCATTCAACAACTGTGTTACATTGTTCATTATGATTTTAGCTCTAGATGTAGCTCTTTCTGCTTTGATCAAACGATATTCCCATTCTGCAAAAATAATTTCTTTATGTCTCTCCATAATCTTGGGAAGATTTTCTTTTCTTCCTGATTCTGAGTCTTGCCATAAAGGAAATTTAGAGATATTTTCATCAGCTTCATCAAATTCAATTTTAAGAGTAACTCCTTCATCTACCAAGGAAGATGTTAATTCACATAGGGATTCTTCTTCTACATCTTTTAGACAAAATTCAATTAATTGTTGAGACAATAACTTTTTGTCTCCAGGGCTTCATTTTTTAATTGATCCAAACGAGGATAATTCTTAAACTTGTCTAATTTAGATTGAAACATCTTCTCTTTCTCAATCTTTGAAGTCTGCTCATTTTGTAGAAGAGCTTGTAATTTTTCTATTTATTGATTTAGCTGTTGTTGATTTTCTAAAGTCTGTTGATCGATATTTTCCTTTTGAACAGCTGTCTACTCTTCTAATTGTTTAGATTTGAGCTCTCCATCCTGCAATCGTTGTTCAAACTAAATGATTTTCTATTGATTCTCTCTAACATGTTCTTCTAACATGGCTATTTGCACATCCTTTCGCTTCATTAACTATGTAACTTCAGAGGCTTTGTCTAAAGTAGAAGCACTATAGGCACCTGCATAATGGGATAATTTGGTGAGATCCTTAGATGGATTCACCTCAGCATTCTTATAAACAATATTCATGAATTCCACATGTGATGTCAAAAGTGCATCTTGATCAATTCTCCTCCTTTTCCTTTGTTTTCTCACAACATACCTATGCTTAGGACTGTAAAATATATCCATAGGAGGGATTTCTTCTATCTTCAACATGATCTCACCTGTGGGATTTTCAGGGATGATTTCTATATCCTAGTCTTTTAAATCAGCAACTTGGGGTGTGTTCTGTTGTCCTATTTGCTGGGAAAATTTTTCATATTGGCTCAACAAATGAGGAGAAACAATAAGTTTAGTAGCTTCTTCTCCTCCAAGTTGAGAGCCTGCACTATTGTTTATATCACTTTTAGGTGCTTGTTCAATATTCTCACTATCTGTGCCTCCCTTTTCAGTATGCACATTGGCATCAGTACCTGTGCCTTCTTTTCTTGCTTGGGCCGAAGACTGTTGTAAATCAATCTTAGCAGTTGTTTCTATATTTTCAGTATCAACTTTTCTACTAATATCTTTCTTTTGTATAACAGGGTTAGTTCCTGTTACTTCTTTACTAGATGTATTCCCTGATTCTCTCTGTTGTGATTCATCTTCCTGTGTAGAAACTCTCAATTGATCTAGAGGAACTTTGAGTAACCTCTAAGTTCTAAATAAATAAAAAATTATTCATTTCTTCGACTTGAAGTGTGGACTTGGCCAAATAAAAAACTTGGGACATTTTATCTACAGAAACAAATAAATCATCAAACATATTTAGTTCATGTTCGAACCGAGCAATTGAAACAAAAGTAGTAAAATCATATGCCACTTTCCTATGATCATATTTCCTCGCTGGGATTATTGAAAGCTTGAGATCAGTTAGCTTAACAACTTCTTTGTCGGCATGGAAAAAATTTCTAAGAGTATAGTCACCACATTTAAAAGGAAAAGTAAGCCACATAAGCTTCTTACTGTTCTCCAAATTTCTATACATGCCTTCTACTATCAGTTGATAAGAAATATCCTGTGCTAACAATTTTTTCTAGAACATATAAAGCAAGGATGTGTGGTTCTACGATACTTCCAAAAACTCTAATATATGTGAAATTTTCCTCTCCGAACCAATCTCCAATTTAGGCCAAATTAACTCTAGCTTTGTCGAAAAGTCTAGGAGGGAATCGGCCAAAAATGATTTGATAAATCGGAATAAGAAAACCATGACAGACTCTGTAAACATGAATTTTGAAATTCCCCTTCCATAAGAACTTGTGATATATATGAATTGGAATAGGTTATTTAGGAGTCCATTTCCATCCTAATAAGGGGAATTTAGAATTGAAATAAAGGGCATCTAGGATATAAGCACAAAAATAAAAAGGAGTGGAATTTCCTGAATTTTTGTCTTTCCTGTACTCAAGAATTCTGTTGGCTATCTTATTAGACATAATGACAACCCAATCCATTATCTCATAACTAAGAGAAGAATGTATTAATGGAACCATTTGAATGGAAAACCTAGCCGAGTTATCATTTCCAAACAATCTACACATCATTTCTGTGGCATAACAGTATGGAGGCAAAAGAGACTCCACAAAGTACATACTTGATGCCTCGTGTCTGTGCTTTTTAGGAGCCCTTCTCCATTCTCTAATTGGTTCTGAATGATTTTCATTATTCGTATCAAACTATTTGATAAAATATTTGTTATAAATCTTCTGTGGGTCTGGAAGGTGGTACATCGCTTTGATGTCTTCTGGTTTGACTGACCCGAATATTGCTCCAAATGTAGAAACAAAGGTTATATCTTTGATAGCCACATTATCAATCACCCATCCAATAACATCATAATATGGAAAAATGTTTTTCCGAGTTGCAACTCGGTGCATAAATCAGTTTGCTAATGCACCAAGAAAATTTTCAGAATCAGAGTCTAAGTTGGCTTCATTAGGAACTGTGGCCTTAGCTTCAAAAACTCTAGGGTTTTCCTTTTCAAGTAAGTTGTATACATTTTCCCACGTCATTTTTCCAAGTCCCTGGCATGAGGTATCTGTAACCAGCTTAAGCTTTGCGGGTTTCTCTTTGGGCGGCATAGTGAGCACAAGAGCTTTTGTAGCAGTGGCGGCTTTCGATTTCCTGAATCTCTTCGACATTTCAGTATGGGGAAGTGTTTCTCTTGTTCTGCAACAAAGAAAATCTTTCAGCCAAGGTGAAGACGTAATAATGAAAACAACTATACAAAAGGATTATTTGTTGATTTCTATTTATTATATCCATGGTTAAAAACTTAAATGCCCTCTAGGGAGTCACACTCATGCATTCAATAACAAAAAAAAATCGTTGTTATTTGTTTTATTTGTGAATTAATGTCAACGTACAATCAGAGATTTGACATATTTTGAAATAAGTATAGGTATATTACCTTTTAAATCTTTGAAACATGATGAATAATAATATATGAATATTTAAGTTGTATTCTCATTGCGATTCGTTTAAAAGGAAAATGAAATGAGACGTATGCCAAATTCTGATTGCAAAGATTGCATCAGAGGTTTTCAAATGAAATGAATCGGTTAAGAACTTCTCCAATAATCCAATTGTGAGGAAGTGAGGTCTGCCGTATTGGAGTCTTTCAACCACATGAATATATTGTTTCAATTCTCCCAAAATGTGATTGCGATGAATCACATCGCATCGAAAGTATGCAAAAGAAACATAACACTTTAAAGTTTATTCGAAATGTGATTGTGATTGAGCGCGATCGCCTCAGAATTTTACAAAGCGAAAATAAAATTTAAAGAATCCTCTGATTTTATGATTTGCGATTATTGTTCATATTGAACATTGTTAAATATAAAGACTTCATATAATATTTTTGATATGATTTAAAGATTTGTTTTTTATTGGATCATAATTTTTTAAAAGGTTTGTGCACTTTGTTAATAAAAATATGTGATGTATCCTTTTATCAATGAATCTTTTATTTGTAAAAAATGATTGGGATTTTTTCTAAATATTTTATTTCTATCTACAAAGAAAGATAAAAAGGGAACCTATTTCTAAATGGGAATTATTTTAAAATTTAAAAATGGGGAGGTTTGTTGTACAGTACAACACGGTGTCGATGTGTCCTAATATTTTAGCGCATCGTCCTCGGGGCCCCTAATGAAAAAGACCACACCGGATTTGGTGCCAATGTTTATTTTTCAACCACTGTGGAATATATATAATTCAGAATAGTGGTCTGCTGACTGAAATATATGCCCCAGTGCATATAGTCGTGTCAGCACACTGACTTCATGACAATGACATAGTTGACGGTGCAGTCTTTTACCCAGCCGCACTGTTGACCCTGTCGAAATGAAAAATGCGGTGTGTTGACATAAACCAGGGTAGAAAATGCAGTCTGCACACTGCATTGTGATTTTTGGGGTCAACGGTGCGCCTGGATAAATAAGCGCACCACCTTTTTTCCTTTTTATTTTTAGTTTAAAATTATTCAGGACGCCTGCCGACACCGCCTCAAAAACGGTGTGGTTACCGTTAGCACCGGTAGCAGTGCTTCCTGTAAATTTTACAGGTAGCACCGCTATCCGGTGCGAGTCAAATAGCTCGAGTGCAACCCGTGACAATTTTTTTTCTTTTTTAATGGTTATTTTAAAGGTTATTTCAATTTCTAATCAACTAAAAGGCTTAATTATAGAAAAAAAATAAAAAAATACCTGTACATTTCACCATCGAGGAGGCATATTGGCTGTAAAATTTGGAAAATAAACTTTCCCACTACTTTTCAAAATGCAAGCTAGAGATTGGTGGCCAATGTAAAGCAACAATGCGTGTAATGGGTGCAATGAGAGCACCGATGTCAAGGAAGATCAGAAATAAGGAAATAATAGTGGGGCTTGAGAGCTCTGGAGCACTGAAGAAAGTGAATAATGAGGGCTTTTAGCTGTAATTTTTTTTTAATTAACACTGTTTCAGTGCACGGGGTTTTATAAACGCACCGGTGTTGTTAAATAAAATTGCACCGAGATGTTTTAGTTTCGGCATTAAAATTGGATGATGCACCAAGGCAGCGTAATGGTAAAGCACTGGTGCATAATAGTCGCAAAGCACTGGTTTTTTGGCCTTAATTTTTTTTTATATAACACTATTCTAGTGCATGTGGTTTCTGGCGCACCAGTGCTATTAGAGAAGAATGCACTGGCTCGTTTCTATTTTGGAGAGGTGTTTTATGATGCACCAACGTGGAAGAGTATTGCGCCCTAATGTGTTACAGTAATTGGACGCCACGACGATGTGTGTAATTCGTGCACGCTGTTGGGTGTGCCAATGTTTGGTGTGCACTAGTGTGTTTTATGGTATCGTGCCCATCGGTAATTGATAGCTCAGGAGCACTGGAAAACTGAAAAATCTGAGTCTTTTTCCGTAAATATATTTTTAATTTAACCCTTTACTGGTGCACATTTTAGGTGCACCATTACTGTTTGATACAAATGCACCGGTTGGTTTGTGTTTTGGCGCTTTTTTTATGATGCACCGGTGCAATTTTTTTCTATCGCATCAGGTGGTTTCAGTGTTAGTGTTGTGTTTTATAATGCACCGACGCCGACGAGTTTTGAGGCCCTGGTGCTCTATTATATTATGACGCACCGGGAGGGTGTGTATGGAGTGCACGGTGTCCGTCCTGCCAATGATTTTTTCCACACTGGTGCTTTCTTTTTTTAGAGCACCGGGGCGAGTTTTAATGATAAGAAAACTGATAGGAAAACATCCGCAAAACCCTCTGCCTGCCAACCTCCTCTAGTAACCTCTGCTACAAACAAATGTATGGGGTATTTTTCTTTGTGGTTCCTCAAAAACATCCGCTAGAGGGTCTTTTCCTTGTAGTGAAATCAAAGCATCTACCATACTCCTCCCCACCAATGGCACCAAAAAGTGGTGAGCCCTCGTATTACACAAGGAATGCTAAAACTCCTAAAGGTCTCCCTACCTTACTTTATCAACCTGAGGTTTGTAGAAACTCGGAGGTTACAATACTATATACACATCCTATGTATTATACTCATGTCATCCTCTTCTAAGCTCTATGAAAGGGTGATACTTACAGGGTTTGTAGGTGAATCCTGTCACACTTCTAGAATTAGAACTCAGGCTAAAAATGATTCAAATCCAGGGTAGTACAAGTAAGTACATAATTATACCATAGTAACCGTTAGAGTCGGTCCTTACAGCCCTCCGTCAGAGATCATCTCGCCTTTTGCATATCATTTGTAGGTGTCTCGCTCATTCTGCTTTGTTGCATTTCGCTAGGGGCACCCCATTGACTGACGAGAGGGTATGGTCGTCTTATGTTTCCTCATGTTTGTACCTGCAGGGCTAATTAAATTCCTCAAAAATCACTGAAGTTAAGGTCACATCATTCATGGTCATAAATGATTATTTTCATCAAAAAGAGTCTTTAGTCCTAGAGTCTAGGGTTTTTCAGTCTTTTGATACATGTGATAAAAGCCCGCAGGCCATGAGGTTGGTTTGGAAAAGGTTCCCATTTCATATTTTTATTCTTAAAAACATTTGAAGACATTTCTAGTCCAAAACTCTGTTTTGGAACTAGAAACTGTCAAATTTATTTTTTGTAATAATTATGTATTTGTTCCACCATAGAAAGTTCAAAACAGCCTCTGGTCTTTGCCGAAGCCAAAATGCCAAAATCACTACAAAACAACCAAGTTTCATCAGTCCAAGACTCAGAAAAAATAGTGAAAAGCCAAAGACATAATTGCATTAAATGACAAAGTGCCAAGATTGCCAAACATTGCAAAGTGGGTTATGGAGAAAATTAAAAGAAAATCTGATTCTTGTGAGATATTTTCCAACCTATATAAAGCATTGAAGACAAATCCTTTTCATAAATTTCCAAAGCAAAGTCGAGTTGGAGCGTTGGAGTCAAGTTTGGAGTGTTTCAGAGCCGTGGAGTTGGAGTGGAAGTGCGCGCGGCGCATACAAGAGGCGCGCGACACACATACCGCACGCGACGCACTGGGATTCACAAGCCTATGCAAATTTGCATGTGCGTGATGCACACACAGCGCGTGACGCACTGGGCATGCGCGCGGCGCTTAGAATTTTAGGGCCAAAAATTTTTTCTCCTTCACCCAGATTCATGCCAAATTGCCTCAATTTGCTTGCAAGTAGGTTCTTCACGCTTACTTAGTGAATTTTGGCCATGATTATGGTGTTTTGAAAACGAAAAAGCAAGTGTTTAGTGTGGTGAGATATAAACCCTATGTTCATTGCTAAATCACTCCCTAGGGTTTTGAAACAAATGTTAGTGATATTGTGGGGGTTTCTGGACTTGTGTTATTGACATATATGCTCATGCTCTCTATTATTATTGCAGTCATTGCTTATTCTTTACCATAGCCTCACGCTCTCTCTCTCCTATTTACATCACTGCTGTCATTATTATTGCCATTTTTATTATCACATTTTTTATCATTCATGTTATAACATAGTCCCATATTCACTTTTCTACATCCTCCATTGACATTGTCAAACACTGCAAGGGCTATTGTCACTTTTGTTCCTAATAGTTATTTCCTCCACATTACAATCTTTTCTACTCATTTGTCAAATTCCTTTGTAGTAAAAACAGTGACTGTTTTCCATTCAAATTCATTTGACAGTGCCTTTATCATTATGGTTTTCCTATAGCGCCTTGATACACGTGTGACACATTTGGGATTAGAGCATACACTGAAACTTTTGTTTTCACCATACCTATATCAGCATATATTTGTCAGACATCTTGATTTCAGCACAATATTAGAGACGAATTCAGTTTATGAGTAGGAGTATGATAGTGATTCCACAACAGAGATTAATGTGCCATGGAGGTCTCAGAAAAGTGGCAAAAGTAGTAGGCATGTTAGGGAGGAGCCTACTTCTTTGGCTCAATTGCAAGCTTGCCCGCTTGCAATGGATTGTTTTCAGCATCAGTCATGTTTCCAATACTATGAGATGATTTCCCAAACTCAACATCATCATGAGCTAGCTCGCCTATTTGTTCTACATTTACATGATGGCCGTGTAAACCTTGCAGTAGTAGATTTCATTCTGTCACCAGAGACCATTTCTCAGGCCACTAGGATACCAAATGTAGGAGAGGAATGGAACAAACGACAGCAGCTAGAGAAATCCTACTATGAGCCATACATCAAACCTGGGTTTATGAGGTAGCTGAGCAGGGTATTTCCATTCAGATTTCTTAAGGATGAGTTTACACCATTGATGAAACTCATCATTCGATATTTCAGTTGTGAGGGCAGATTCTCGCGCCTCTATGCGTACCATATCCGTTTGTTGATGCATTTCACGAGTGTACGTATGATGAGCATTCCATACTTCATGTATCACAACATAGAGCGGATGAATTTTCTTGTAAAGAAGAAGACCCCAGCACAGCAGCATAGCAGCATATATCATTACGCGCTGATCAAAATCATGGTGGTACATCAGTTGACACAGCAGGGCATTACTTGGGAGGATTTCATCTCCCGTGACTTCTTCGCAGTGCCACAGCCGCCTCCCGAGGTAGTTCATGATGAGGGAGAGCCTTCACACCAGCTTGACGTTCCTGAGACCCAGCATATCAGTGCTACAGTGTATGTGACATATCAGCGAGGCCACAGAGCCTTATTTGCAGCTACACGACGAGTACTATCTCCACCCGGGGTGGAAGGGGTCTCGTTGACTTCATCAGCAGCGCGAGTATTATCTCCACCCGGGGTGGAAGGGGTCTCACCTTCTTCTTCAGCACAGGTACAGATTCAGGACAGAGGCAAGAGGCATATGCACGATGAGGGCCCTTCAAGAGGCCGGCACACTGACTTTACACTCATCGATGTTGATTTGAGCTCTCCTAGCTCAAAACTGAAAGAGATCGTCCAGGAGCAGAAGGCCGAGATTGACACGTTGAATTTTAAGTTGTAGAGAGCTCAGTGGGTGATAAACTACCTAGAGCAGCGTAACAAACAACTAGAGGACCAACACACACTTGTAGAGCTGCGGCGAATCCGTGAGGATCGACATTTGGCCCGGAAGAGACCTGGTGACATGACACGAATTGAGCGAGAGATATGCCTCACACATGTTAAAATTCATCTGGAGAAGTTGTTGGCAAAGGCCAATAGATACAAAGACATGCTCTGTCACATGAAAGGTCATTATTGGGCCCGCATGCGCGTCTGCAAAGCAAAAATGAAGATTCTGAAGAGAAGGTTGAGCAAAGCACTAAAATGGCGGAAGAGGCCTAATCCACTCTGGATTTTGGCCTAGGCTTCGTTGGTTGGGCATGATACATGATGGAGGGCCTTCACTCTAAATTTGAGCAAATTTGAAGAATTTTTTGTCATTTTGGAAAATTTTGGTCTCAAAACAGGTTTTTCAGCCCAACGCGTAGCGCGTCGACGCGCGCTTATGATTGGGGCACTTGCTGGAGGAAAAATTTATATTTTTGGATTTTTCATGGTAAGTTATGCATGCTCCAGTATGGCCAAAGAATTTCACCAAGTTCTGGATGATCAAAAGGGCCAAAACACCATGAAAATCACCTTTCTGCCACCTTTTTCAGCAGAAGGAAGTATTTGTGGGAGAATGAAGTTTTGGAGGGGAAAATGAGCTCCGAATTGGGAAATTCCATTTGGTATGGATAGCAGACATCCAGGGCTTTCCAAAAAGCTATCATGATATTGATTTTTATGCAGGGAAGTGCCCCAAAAATGGACTGAAAGGCGCGCGATGCATAGCGCTCAGGCTCGCGGCGCATAGAGAAATTTGGCCAATTTTTCACCTTCCAGCTCAGGATTCCGGCCAGTTGGACCAGTTTTGATTGTGGATGTAATTTTTGACTTAACTTGATGTAATTTTGTGGTTTTAATGTAATTTTTACTTGCTTTTACCTATTCTAGATGATTCACTCTCAAAAAAGTGAAAATCAAGTGAATGAATCAGTTTCCTTCCTTTTAGAGGTAACTTGTTTGGCTGCCTAGTTTTTATCTCCTTCTTTAGAATTGGTTAAAATTGATCCTAGAAGGAGGAATTAGACCCCTAGAGGCATGGGAAGGGGTTATGATAGTCTATATATTGTAATTTCTGAGACATTCTACAGGCTGGAATCTTGGGAAAAGTTTGGCACACTATTGTACATATTTTTCACATTTTGGCTAAGGAAAGATCAGAGATTTTGCAGCACCTGTTGGGATTCTTGTGGCTTTCAGTTCTTGATGGTGTTTTCTCTCAGTTTATTGTAATTTCTTTCATGTTTGATGTATGCCATTCCCTTCTTATTCTTCTGAAACTAAATAAATGAGTAAATGAGGTAGAATCCATTGATTTCAGTGCTCTGCTTTTAAATTTGTTTAGTTTTATATGTTTTCGCCTGTTTGGAGAGGATTCATGTTCTCCCTTACCCTCTTCAGCTCCTTGTAATTCTGATCCGTCCATACACATAATAAAAAGCATCAAAACTACTGCCTACCTCGCCCCAACTCGAATTCTGCAAAGATCTGGCCTCATCCCCGAGCCTAAAATTGTTTTTCCCATTTTTTCAACAAAAACCCAAAAAATCAAAATCAAACTTTCCTATCTCTTTACTAGCCTAAAATGAGTATTCATTATAAGTCATCTCAGCCCCTTTGAGACCTTTTGCCGAGATAGACCTAGAGAGAGCCCTCTCCTATCCTCGTAGGGCTAGCTACGAGGCTGAGCGTGGTTTGATGTAGCCTTGAGTTTTACCTTATTTCAGCCTAAGGTAGATTCGAGCGCTAACATAGTGGCGACCATACTGGGGAATAAAATCTCAATGGTTTGCTTGTTGATGTGTTTGTTTCATGAGTCATAGACGGAGTCTGAAGTCACACCAGGTAGCTTTCGAAACTCTTTTGCCATGCATAAGCGGAAGTAGATAAACGCTGCTTCAGTCGATCTCCGGTTAGCTTGTGAATGCAACACTTGATTTGAAAATTACCCCTGTATACTTATTCATTCTAGACTTTTGGATGATTGAGTCTAGAGGTCGATAGGCTGAAAATAATCTATTGTGTCCCTTGAATTTTTCTTGAGTAGATCAATACACTGGCTTCAAAAAGGCATACCAGATCAAATCCTGATCCAAATCCACCTCCAGTATATGAAAACCCCAACCTAATCCCAAGAATTTTCCGTTGAGAAGCTCCCATTATTCCTTTGGTCAAATCTCACTCATACCCCACTGTTTTTGAATACATTCAAGATATTGAGTTTGACGATCAGTTCGATTTATCATTGTTTGAAACCAAATCCGAAAGTGCCACTGGTTCTACCGTCATCAATCTTGAGTTCATCAAGTATCTAGAAGTTGAGAAAGAAAATAGATCTATCAATAATTATATCCTGAATCTTCAAAACTCCATTATGGCAATCAACATTCCCGAATTCATTGAATCTGCTTCACAAAATCTTGGGCCATATGAAAATGCATCCGGTTCACGAATTCCCACTAAACCTCCCTTTATCCCTACCATTCCCGTACAGCCTGAGATCTCTGATCAGAAATAAGTGGTAGTTCCTCCCCAATCTCCACCACATACACCTCGTTCATCTACTGCTCCCATTCCACCTGTTTCTCTGAGACAGGAGATTATAAATCCGCCAAGAGCCATGGCTGCGAGATTCGCACCTCTTGTTTTACCTGCAAATTTGGATCCTATGCTTGGTGATTATCAGAGTAAGATTCAAATATTTGATGGCACTCCGCAGAGTGTATCCGCTCAGCAGCATATTGTTAGAATGACAGATTTCTTGGACCTGCATGAAATAGATGAAGAGAATGTGTCCATGAGGTTGTTCGCCCAGACTTTTGGAGGTGAGTTTCGTAAATGGTTCTGAGCTCTACAACCCGCAAGTATCAATACATTACAAGAGCTTCAGACACAATTCTTAGATCGGTGGGAGATGAAAAAAGATCCACTGCAGATTACTTCTGAGTATACTAGCATCAAACGTAATCCTGGTGAGTCTGTTCAGGATTATATTATCAGATTCAATACAGTTTATAATGCAATCCCAGATGACTTAAGACCATCTAGAAAGTCAGTTGTCCTTAAATTCCCAGACGGTTTTGATCCGGAGATGGCTTATTCACTACGAGATAGGGATCTGCCTACCTTGGAAGATATGCAGAAGATTGTTGTTAGTGTTGAGGTGAATCTGAATGATAAGAGAGCCCGGTTGAAAGTATAAAAGAGAGTGACCATAAAAGAAGAAGCTTCCACATCTGCATCAGAACCGCACTGGCTTCATGAGATGGAAATTTTTTTCAAAAGAATGATGCTTGATAAGCCAGAAGCGCAGATTCGTAATCCAAACTACCGTGGCTAGCAGCAGCCACAGTTCAGAATTAAGCAGCGTGAACAGAGAGCACAAGAGCCGGCAGCCCAGCAGCAAGTTAAAACACCTCTTTTGCAGAATTTTGTGAGTCAATATTCAGACGATGACGATGATGTAATAGGGGAGAAAAATCACTTCTTTACTCCCGATGATCTGCCCATTTACATCACTGAGGATAAAGAATATGGAGAAAGTTCAGCTGCACAGAAAGATGAGGATTTCATTTTAGCAAACGATGAAGCTCTGGAGGAAGAATCAGATGAATACCAAAGAGGGTATATGAATGTTTTCTCCGCTCAGCAGAAGCAATACTCATTGAGAAACAGAGATGTGCCCATAAACCCAATTCAGAAGAGAAAAGAGGCTTCAACACCAAAGATGGATTCACCTATACCACAGAAGAAAGGAAAAGAGACAATTGATCCCGCAGCTAGTAAACCATCATCAGCAGAAAAGGCCAATCAATCAAGTATAATGAAGGATAAGGCTGAAAAGAAAGAAGTTCCGGTCAAAGAAGTTGAAAGAGTTTCAGCCTTTAGTTTGGAAAATGAAATTTCGAAATTGAAGGTATCTATTCCTTTGATAGAAATTATGAAGAATAGAAGCTATCGAGGTCAAGTCTCCAAAATTCTGAATTTTGATCCAATGTTTGACACAGTAAATATTGAATATGATCAGCCTTAATTGATATTTGGGCTTGCTTTAGATGGTGAGTCCCCTGACAGTGATGTTCCTCCCTTTTACATCAGTTTGAGGTTGCATGAATATGTATTGCACAATGCCATGTTCGATTCTAGTGCTTCGCACAATATTATGACAAAGGCGATCATGGAAAAGTTGGGTTTAGATATTACAAGGAAATACCATGATTTGTATTCATTTGATTCCAGCCGCGTGAGATGCATCGAACTCATCAAATATTTGGTAGTAAGTTTAGATCAAATTCCTGCGAAGAATGTCTTGATGGACGTGGTTGTGGCGGATATTCCTCCTCGATTTGGGATGCTCCTTTCTAGATCTTGGGGGGGAAATTTGAGAGGTACACTACAGTTAGATTTCTCCTATGCAAAAATTCCAGTCTTTGGTCGAATGATAAAGTTATATCGAGAGCAGAAGATGAAATACATGATTACAAGCAAGGAGAAACCAATCAATCATCCTGTAAATTATGTACATACCGACTTAGAGTCTTTTGTTTTGTTTGCTGATAGTTTTAATGATATATATAGTCAATTAGTTCAGGCAGAAGATATACTAGAAATCATCGAGAATTTTAGAGAAGTTCTGCAGAAAGAAAGACGAGAAAAGCAAGATACTGTTGAGCAATCAGCTAAAGACGATGGGCAGCAAACAGGAAAAACAGAGCTGGCGCAATTTCAGCACTTAGAGGAGGATGAAGATGGTCTTTGGACCATGGATTTTGATGGTGCAGTGGGTAGTGATGGTTCTATAATTGGTGTTTGGATGCGCAGTCCATTTTCCGCTCCAGATAAGGTTCCAAGCAATGTGAGAGTATGTTCCTACAAACTAGCATTTGACTGTTCTAACAATGAGGCGGAGTATGAGGCTCTCATTGCTGGCCTTAAGATTCTAAGAAAGCTGAAAGTGAAAAGAATTGCAGTCTATGGTGATTCAGAGTTGGTGATAAAGCAGGTAAAGGGTGAGTTTCAAGCCAAGCATCCTCGCATGAGGGCTTACCGTAATGCAGTTTTAGACATTTTGAAGTTATTTTCAGATTGTACCTTGACGTGTCTACCTCGCATACAAAATGGTGTTGCTGATGGAATTGCTAAGGCAGCAAGTAATTTGAAAATCCCAATGAATTCCAGCAACAAGTTTGAGATCCATGTGAAGCACCGCCCCACCATTCCAGACAATCAGAGATGTTGGCAAGCTTTTTAGGATGACGAGGAGATTAGCAATTTTCTGCAAAATAAGGGTAAGTTTAAAGACACCTCCATAGATAAAGAACATGATGATGGTAATGATGATATAAAAATAAATCAAATGGAAGTGCTGCAGCTTAAAGATAACATCATTCCTAAAGGATTGATTCCTTTAGAGGAACTCTTTGATCAAGATGATGTAGCCCGCAAACCGACATTGAGGCCGACTGAAAAAGGTGTTGAAGAGGTAAATATTGGGACAGCTGAAAATCCCAAGATGGTAAATTTATCCAAGTCATTGTCACCAAAGGTAAGAGTGGATTATGTGAGATTGTTGTCTTCATTTGTTGATGCTTTTGCATGGGATTACTCAGATTTAAAAACATATGACACTAATATCATTCAGCATACTATCCCTATTAAACCAAATTAGAAGCCTTTCCGTCAGAAGTTGAGGAGAATCAATCCGAAGCTGCTACCGTTGATTGAAAAAGAGGTAAAGAGGTTGTATAAGTCAGGAATCATTGTGCCTATCAGATTTTCTAATTGGATATCAAATTTGGTGCCCGTGAGAAAAAAGGCAGGTGAAATCTGTTTGTGTATCGATTTCAGAAATTTAAATAAGGTATCATTAAAAGACAATTATCCGTTGCCAAAAATGGACCATATATTGCAGCGAGTAGTTGGAGCATCAAGGATGTCACTACTCGATGGATATTCAGGATATAATCAAATTTTAGTGCATGAGGACGATCGTGACAAAACTGCGTTCACCACTCCATGGGGAACGTTTCATTATGCAAAAATGTCGTTTGGTTTGAAAAATGCAGGTGCCACTTTTCAGCGTGCAATGGACATGGCTTTCGCCAATGAGAAAGATGTATTTTTGGTGGTTTACCTTGATGATTTGACTGTGTTTTCAAATTCTGATGAAGAACATTTGTATCACTTGAAAGTTGTTTTCCAGAAGTGCAGAAAATATGGCATTTCGCTGAATTCGAAAAAGAGCCTGTTTGCCATGGATGAAGGCAAGCTCCTTGGCCACATCATATCGAAAGACGACATTCGTGTTGACCCTGCATGTTTTGAAGCCATCAAGCAAATTGAACAGCCCCGGAACAAAAAAGAAATACAGTCGTTTAATGGTAAAATGAATTTTCTGCGTCGTTTCATTCCAAATCTTGCTAAGCATCTTAGAGAAATCACAAACATGCTGAAAAAGGACAGTCAGGTAAAGTGGACAGAAGAGGCGGTGAAATCATTCAATTTGGTAAAGTTAGCTCTTTCTTCAGCCCCTATTTTAATCAGCCTAAACTACACATAGGACTTCATTTTGTTTTCGTTTGCTTTTGAGCACACTTTGGCAGCTGTTTTAATGCAGAAATGGGATGGAGTTGAGAAGCCCATTGCTTTTTTCAGTCGGATTATAAGGGACAGAGAGTTGAAATACAACATTATTGAGAAACAATCACTTGCACTTCTAAAGGCCTTGAAATTTTTCTGTGTGTATATACTGCATTCCCACATTATAGCCTACGTTCCTAATAGAGCAGTTAAAGATGTTTTGGTACAGGCAGATCCAGAAGGAAGACGGGGTAAGTGGATCACTGCGTTGTTGGAATATGATGTGGAGATTAAACAGACCAAGCTAATCAAAGGACAAGTACTAGCCAAGCTCATGGCTGAAACAAATCTGCATGCTCTAGATATAAATTTGATCGCTGCCATGTCTGATGAAGATGAGGAGAGTACATCATTTCAGGTATCTGATATTTTTGTTTCTTCCCCTTGGTATGCTGAAATTTTATACGTACTTCAGAATTTGTCTCCACCACTCGGGATGCCTAGAAATAAGAGTAGAACCTTGAAGTTCAGGGCTGCAGAGTTTTTCATATTGAATTCTACATTATATTGGAAAGACCCTGGTGGAATGTTATTGAATTTTTTGGTAGAGGAGGAAGCCAAAAGAGTTTTGGAGGACTTTCATAGAGGAGACCGCGGGGGCCATCTGTTTTGGAAAACCACAGGGAATAAGATTCTAAGGGCAGGTTACTATTGGCCTTCTTTGTTTTCTGATGTATATAAGGCTATTAAGAATTGTCACGAATGTGAAATTTCCGAAGGGAAGCAGAAACTACAGCCTTTGCCTCTCAAACCAATTGAAGTCAGTGCACCATTTCAGCAGTGGGGGTTGGATTTCATTGGGGAAATCCATCCGTCATCTTCCGAACAACATAGATGAATATTGACATCTATGGACTACTTCATGAAGTGGATCGAGGCGATTCCCACTCGACAAGCCACGGATGTGGTAATCATCTCTTTTCTTGAAAATAATATTCTGTCACGATTTGGGTGTCCTAGTAAGATAATCACAGATAATGCAGCGGCCTTGAAGTCTAAGAGGATGGTTGAATTTTTCTATAAGTACATCATCAGCTTGGGACATTTGACTACCTACCATCCGCAAGGAAATGGCTTGGCGGAATCTTCAAATAAGTCTTTGGTAAATATCATTAAGAAATTGCTAGAAATTAATAAAAAGGGCTGGCACAAGAAATTAGTTAATGCACTTTGGGCTGATAGGGTAAGTCAGAAAAAATCTATTGGCATGTCTCCTTTCGAGTTGGTGTATGGGGTAGACACAGTTTTTCCCACTTCTCTTGCTGTCCTGGTAGTCAAATTGCTTCAGGAAGTTGGTAGTGAGGAAGATCCCATGCAGCGAAGGATTAATCAGATGATTCATTTACAGCAGACACAGGAGGAGGTCTTTCAAAATACATTCAAGTTGCAGGAGTGCATTAAGAATATTTATGATAGGAAGGTGAAAGTAGATATGTTTCAGCTGGATGAGGTGGTTTTGAAGTGGGATGCTCGAAATGAAGATAAGGGAAAGCACGGAAAATTTGAAAACCTATGGAAGGGTCCTTTTAAGATTGCAGTGTATCGTGGTCAGAACACCTTTCTTCTCAAGGAAATGAACGGGGATGATTGTCTGGGAGGGCTGATCAATGGTCGACTGCTCAAGCGATACCACTTCTGAGTATTTTCTGTTGATTTCATCATCATTGTATATATCTGTTTACCTCTGTTTCATCGCAAGTGTGGACTAATCTCTTTTCTTCACTCTGGGGCCCGAAGCAAAGGCTTTAATTCTGGAAAAGGAGGTTAGTTGGTTTGAAGTTTGTCAAGTCATTTTTATCAGTCTTTTCAGTTTTAAAATTGAGTCAGTTTTAGTCAAGTTTCAGTCAGTTTTTAGTTAAGTTTTCAGTCAATAAATGTGTCCAAGGTTTTGTGTTATCTGTTGAAATAATGACTCCATCGCCCAATGGATGACGTCACTATCTGACTCTGCCAGAGATCTGCCGTTCTTGGCATCTCCTTGGAGCCACCATCCCCATTGGAGCCAATGATAGAGTCGGTCCTTACAGCCCTCCGTCAGAGATCATCTCGCTTTTTGCATATCATTTTTAGGTGTCTCGCTCATTCTACTTCGTTGCATTTCACTAGGGGCATCCCATTGACTGACGAGGGGGTATGGTCATCTTGTGTTTCCTCATGCTTGTACCTGCAGGGCTAATTAAAATTCCTCAAAAATCACTGAATTTCAGGTCACGTCATTCATGGTCATAAATGATTATTTTCGTCAAAAAGAGTCTTTAGTCCTAGAGTCTAGGGTTTTTTAGTCTTTTGATACATGTGATAAAAGACCACAGGCCATGAGGTTGGTTCGGAAAAGGTTCCCATTTCATATTTTTATTCTTAAAAACATTTGAAGACATTTCTAGTCCAAAACTCTGTTTTGGAACTAGAAACTGTCAAATTTATTTTTTGTAATAATTATGTATTTGTTCCACCATAGAAAGTTCAAAGCAGCCTCTGGTCTTTTCCGAAGCCAAAATGCCAAAATCCCTGCAAAAACAACCAATTTTCATCAGTCCAAGACTCAGAAAAAACAGTGAAAAGCCAAAGACAGAATTGCATTAAATGACAAAGTGCCAAGATTGCCAAACATTGCAAAGTGGGTTATGGAGAAAATTAAAAGCAAATATGATTCTTGTGAGATATTTTCCAACCTATATAAAGCATTGAAGACAAATCCTTTTCATAAATTTCCAAAGCAAAGTCGAGTTGGAGTGTTGGAGTCAAGTTTGGAGTGTTTCAGAGCCGTGGAGTTGGAGTGGAAGTGCGCACGGCGCATACAAGAGGCGCGCGACGCACATACAGCGCTCGACGCACTGGGCTTCACAGGCCTGTGCAAATTTGCATGCGCGCGACGCACACACAGCGCGCGACGCACTGGGCATGCGTGCAGTGCATAGAATTTTAGGGCCAAAAATTTTTGCTCCTTCGCCCAGATTCATGCCAAATTGCCTCGATTTTCTTGCAAGTAGGTTCTTCACACTTACTTAGTGAATTTTGGACATGATTATGGTGTTTTGAAAACAAAAAAGCAAGTGTTTAGTGTGGTGAGATATAAACCCTATGTTCCTTGCTAAATCACTCCCTAGGGTTTTGAAACAAATGTTAGTAATATTGTGGGGGTTTCCAGACTTGTGTTATTGAGATATATGCTCATGCTCTCTATTATTATTGTTGTCATCACTTATTGTTTACCATAGCCTCACGCTCTCTCTCCTATTTACATCACTGCTGTCATTATTACTGCCATTCTTATTATCACACTGTTTATCATTCATGTTATAACATAGTCCCATATTCACTTGTCTACATCCTCCATTGACATTGTCAAACACTGCAAGGGCTATTGTCACTTTTGTTCCTAATAGTTATTTCCTCCACATTACACTCTTTTCTACTCATTTGTCAAATCCCCTTGTAGTCAAAACAGTGACTGTTTTCCATTCAAATTCATTTGACAGTGCCTTTATCATTATGGTTTTCTTATAGCGCCTTGATACACATGTGACACATTTGGGATTAGAGCATACACTGAAACTTTTGTTTTCATCATACCTATATCAGCATATATTTGTCAGACATCTTGATTTCAGCACAATGTCAGAGACGGATTCAGTTTATGAGCAGGAGTATGACAGTGATTCCACAGCAGAGATTAATGTGCCACGGAGGTCTCACAAAAGTGGAAAAAGTGGTAGGCATGTCAGGGAGGAGCCTACTTCTTTGGCTCAATTGCAGGCTTGCCTGCTTGCAATGGATTGTTTTCAGCATCAGTCATGTTTCCAATACTATGAGATGATTTCATAAACCCAGCATCATCATGAGCTAGCTCGTCTATTTGTTCTACATTTACATGATGGCCGTGTAAACCTTGCCGGAGTAGATTTCATTCTGTCACCAGAGACCATTGCTCAGGCCACCGGAATACCAAACATAGGAGAGGAATGGAACAAACGACAACAGCTAGAGAAATCCTACTATGAGCCATACATCAAACCTGGGTTTATGAGGCAGCTGAGCAGGGTATTTCCATTCAGATTTCTCAAGGATGAGTTTGCACCATTGATGAAACTCATCATTCGATATTTCAGTTGCTAGGGTAGATTCTCGCGCCTCTATGCGTACCATGTACGTTTGTTAATGCATTTCACGAGGGTACGTATGATGAGCATTCCATACTTCATGTATCGCAACATAGAGAGGATGAATTTTCTTGTACAGAAGAAGACCCCAGCACAACAGCATAGCAGCATATATCATTACGCGCCGATCAAAATCATGGTGGTACATCAGTTGACACAGCAGGGAATTACTTGGGAGGATTTCATCTCCCGTGACTTCTTCACAGCGCCACAACTGCCTCCCGAGGTAGTTCATGATGAGGGAGAGCCTTCACACTAGCTTTACATTCCTGAGACCGAGCATATCAGTGCTCCAGTGTATGTGACATATCAGCGAGGCCACAGAGCCTTATTTGCAGCTACACGATGAGTACTATCTCCATCCGGGGTGGAAGGGGTCTTGTTGACTTCATCAGCAGCGCGAGTATTATCTCCACCAGGGGTGGAAGGGGTCTCGCCTTCTTCTTCAGCACGGGTATAGATTCAGGATAGAGGCAAGAGGCCTATGCATGATGAGGGCCTTTCAGGAGGCCGAGACACTGACTTTACACTCATCGATGTTGATGCGAGCTCTCCTAGCTCGAAACTGAAAGAGATCGTCCAGGAGCAGAAGGCCGAGATTGAAACGATGAATGTTAAGTTGCAGAGAGCTCAGTGGGTGATAAAATACCTGGAGCAACGTAACAAATAGCTAGAGGGCCAACACACACTTGTATAGCTGCGGCGAATCCGTGAAGATCAACAATTGGCCCGGAAGAGACCTGGTGACATGACACCAATTGAGAGAGAGACATGCCTCACACATGTTAACATTCATCTGGAGAAGTTGTTGGCAAAGGAAAATAGAGACAAAGGCATGCTCTTTCACATGAAAGGTCATTATTGGGCCCGCATGCACATCTGCAAAGCAAAAATGAAGATTCTGAAGAGAAGGTTGAGCAGAGCACTAAAACGGCGGAAGAGGCCTAATCCACTCCGTATTTTGGCCGAGGCTTTATTGGCTGGGTATGATACATGATGGAGGGTCTTCGCTCTGAATTTGAGCAAATTTGAAGAAGTTTTTGTCATTTTGGAAAATTTTGGTCTCAAAACAGGTTTTTCAGCCCAATGCGTAGCACGTCGACGCGCGCGCTTATGATTGGGACACTTGCTGGATGAAAAATTTATATTTTTGGATTTTCCATGGTAAGTTATGCATGCTCCAGTATGGCCAAAGCATTTCACCAAGTTCTAGATGATCAAAAGGGCCAAAAACACCATGAAAATCACCTTTCTGCCACCTTTTTCAGCAGCAGGAAGTACTTGTGGGAGAATGAATTTTTGGAGGGGCAAATGAGCTCCAAATTGGGAAATTCCACTTGGGCTGGATAGCAGACATCCACGGATTTACAAAAATATATCATGAGCTTGATTTTGATGCTAGGAAGTGCCCCAAAAATAGGCTGAAAGGTGTGCGATGCATAGAGCTCAGGCGCGTGGCGCATAGAGAAATTTGGCCAATTTTTCACCTTCCAGCTCAGGATTCCGGCCAGTTGGACCAGTTTTGATTGTGGATGTAATTTTTTACTTACCATGATGTAATTTTGTGGTTTTAATGTAATTTTGACTTGCTTTTACCTATTCTAGATGATTCACTCTCAAAAAAGTGAAAATCAAGTGAATGAATCAGTTTCCTTCCTTTTAGAGGCAAGTTGTTTGGCTGCCTAGTTTTTAGCTCCTTGTTTAGAATTGGTTAAAACTTCTCCTAGAAGGAGGAATTCGACCCCTAGAGGAATGGGAAGGGGTTAGGATGGTCTATATATTGTAATTTCTGAGACATTATACAGGTTGGACTCTTGGGAAACGTTTGGCACATTGTTGTACATATTTTTCACATTTTGGCTAAGGAAAGAACAGAGGTTTTGCAGCACCTATTGGGATTCTTGTGGCTTTCAGTTCTTGATGGTGTTTTCTCTCAGTTTATTGTAAGTTATTTCATGTTTGATGTATTCAATTCCCTTCTTATGCTTCTAAAACTAAATAAATGAGTAAATGAGGTAGAATCCATTGATTTCAGTGCTCTACTTTTAAATTTGTTTAGTTTTATATGTTTTCGCCTGTTTGGAGAGGATTCCTATTCTCCCTTGCCCTCTTTAGCTCCCTGTCATTCTGATCCATCCATACACATAATCAAATGTATCAAAACTACTGCCTACCTTGCCCCAACTCGAATACTGCAAAGATCTGGCCTCATCCCCGAGCCTAAAATTGTTTTTCCAATTTTTTCAACAAAAACCCAAAAGATCAAAATCAAACTTTCCTATCTCTTTACTAGCCTAAAATCAGTATTCATTATAAGTCATCTCAGCCCCTTTGAAGACCTTTTGCCGAGTTAGACCCGGAGAGAGCCCTCTCCTGTCCTCGTAGGGCTAGCTACGAGGCTGAGCGTGGTTTGATGTAGCCTTGAGTTTTACCTTATTTCAGCCTAAGGTATATTCGAGCGCTAACAGTAACAAATTGCATCTAACTATTCTCCAATGAAAGAAATCTACTTATTATACTATGATAAGAGTCACAAAGCAACCTAGGTACCTTGCATGAAGTAAATTACTGAATTGAAATGGCATAAAGGAAACTAATCTAATCACACTTATTTGGTAAAATTTTCTAAACACACTCTACTTACCTTATGCTCTATCTATCTTGTTTTTATTCATGCAACTATTCATGACATAACTATGATTGAAAATTTGTTTTTTTACAGCTAGGAGTAGAAAGTGCTAAGGTGGCTGATGGAAGGCTTGAACACATGGGGGCAAAGCTAGAGGTGTATGAGGGTTTTTTTCAGGTTTAGAAAATGGCCATGGTGGTTCTTGGACTTAAGGATGGTCCCAGAAGTGTTATTTCAAGAGCTAATATAGGTTTCCTACAGTGCTATAGCCAAGTGTTGAATTGAAACACGAAATAGACCAAGGGAAATCTGAGGCCAAAAAGAGGTGGAAAAAGGGTATGGAAGGTGGTGTAAAGGTGGACAAGGATGAGTAGTACATGACCCAACCCTTGGCCAATATTAGAGCCTCTTGGGATCCTCTTCTTGCACCACTAGGGTTTCCTCATGGTGTAGTTATGAACAATCCATAAAGAGGGTTCATGGTGATTTTGATGAACATAGGGTTGAAGGAAGATGAAATATGAAGGTAGAAGTGGTGGTGAAATTATCCTTCCATGTGTTAATAGTACCTTCAATAAAACCACTTATTCATGGAATAAAAATGGACAAATCCATGATAAAGACAGTGGAAAAGATGACTTCGATTTGTAAATAAAATATATTATAATCTATAAATATAGATCTATCACATAATACTTAACATGTTCATGGAATTACAACAACTAATATCATCCATTATAAGAAATCATAAACTTATAAGAATTTTTGGTCTATGGGGAAAGTGTACCCTCCTCAAGCCCTATTAACAGAGGTGAGAGGGGGAGGCTTGACTCAACGCTTTATGGATTTATGACCTATTCTACCACTCATGTAAGAAGACTAAATCTACATCAAAAGACAAATGGAAGAAAAATAAAATTGTAAATGAAATTACCAACAAAATAGCTAGCTATTCATAAGAAAAACAATCTAAATGACATGAAAGGAAAGAATGATTACATAAGAGAGGTTGAGGCACATGGATTTGCACCTAACCCACAAGCCTAGCTCTCTAGAACTAGCTAACTAAGGAAAATTTTGAATACTCATCTCTTCTCAAAAGACGGTCTCATTACATCAACAAAAATCTTAGAAAACTTATTACAAGAGCAAAGAGCCTAATGGCTTTCTCCAAAGTTTGCATCCTAATGAGCTCTTGATCAACCCTATTTAACCTAAAGGGTAGCTAGCAACAACTCCCTAAAAAGTAGGTGATGATTCCACTTGACTCCGAGTGAAGTATGGCTTGAGTGCACTTGATCTTGAGTTTTCTTGGCTACCTTTGATTTCGAGTTGTTGGAGGGAATCTCGAGGATCCCTTGACTGACTTTGGGAGTTAAGGAGTGTGAAAAAATCCCTATTGTCTCTCCTTGTTATCTAATCTGAGTCTTTATGACAAAATCTAAACAAAAATTCCATATCTTCATGATTTTCCTGCATTTAATCTTATGTTAGGTACTCTAAGTATGTTAAGCCTCAATCACCACCTACACTACCATCATAAAACCATAATATAATTAAAATGGAGAAAAAGATATTTAATAAGGAAAAAAGGTGACCATTAAGCCCTCAAAATGTACCTAACGATCGAGGTCATCAATGACTATGGTTTATGTATAATCAGTATTTCCTTAAACATGTATGTTTAGGAGTTAATTCCTCTGGGAAAAAATGTTGATCAAATGTGTATTATATAACTCAAATACTACTTTAGATCCTATGTTTTAAAATATAAAATGTAATATAATACAATTTGGTCTCTTGGGAAGAGAAAAAATTAGTCCTCAATCCTCAAAAATTTCTTAAAATCATGAAAAAATTCTCAAAGAATTGTATGAATTTATGAATCTTTCTTTTAAAATCTAGAAAATGATTTTTTTTCCATACACGAATAATATGGGACTTAAAATTTATTACTATATTTCATACAACCCAAACTACATGGACTAATAACAACTAAAATAAATCTCATTGACCATTTAAGGATGATTTGAGATTTGGATTAGAATATTTTGTCTCAGTAGGAATGGGTTGTTTTCTAGTTATCCTAGGTTAGGATTTTTTAGATAAAATTGTAACTAAATTTTTAAAAAATTTATCATGAATTAATTTTTTAGATAAAGTGTTTTATTAAGGTGGTGAATTAAAACTAAGTAATTAATGTTTATAAATATTAAGAGAATAATATTGTTAAAAAAATATTTAAAATTATTTTAATAAGTTTTTAAATTTTTATATGATAATAGTTACAAAATCCTAAATAAAAAATATTTTCATCTTATTTAAGTTACATCGTATGGATTTTAGAGGGAAATATTGATTAGTAAATTTAAAGAAAAAATATGAGTATCTTCACGGATTAGAGTGGATGTCTTAGAAATTTACGGATATATTAATGTGATGCAAAAAATTTAATTCTTTTATATAGATGAAGAATTTTTATAGATAAAAGACATGGAGTTTCGGATCAAGAGGCTTGAAAACGTTATAGCTAATGACATCAAATACGACCAAGTAGAAGTACTAAAAATTGTAGCGCATATACTCATTCCTCAAATTCTTCAATATAGTAGTCAAAGATGATTTTCCTAAGCCCAAGACTCAAAGCTTCATTACATGCATCCTTAAAAGTGAGGATAAAAAATCCTTCTAACTATAGCACCTTTATGATTAGCTTTCTGTTAACCAAGTTAAGTGGAATTATTTTTAGAGAAACTAGTGTATGGTTAGAAAATCACAAGAAATATATAAATGATATACCCAATTTAGGAGCTATCATTCGATTATGGAGCAACTTATTATGATTAGGATAATTTTGGATGAATATTGCAATAAAATAGCTAATATTTGTGGTGTTTCATTTATTTTATAACAGTCTTTGACATAATGCCCATGCCTAACAATTTCAATATATTAAAAAAAAAAAAATTTCTTTTCAACTTGAGAATTGTGATAATTTTGTATGAGAATATTACTACTAAGTTTATGAACATTGATTTTTGGTTGAAAGAAATTAATTGTAATTTAGAACTTAAGCAAGGTTGTTCCTTGTCCCTTATCCTTTTTTGAATATATTAACAATTTAGAGAGATATTTGGAAAATGTGGGTTGTATCATGCTAAATATTTCTAGTGTATTCATAATTCTTCTCCTTTGAATGCATGAAATTCTTGTGGTGAGGGGTACTTGATACCGTGAAAAGTAACTAAAATTTCTCAAGCATTTTATTATTGTATGGTTATGATTCTAAAGACTGAAAAATTGAAGGTTATGATAGTTAATTGAAAAACTTATCATCAATTTGAAAGAACTTGTGAATAAATATCACTTTCGATATGGAATAAGAATAAAATTTTATTTCATACTTTTTTTACCTTATATGGTAGTGAAAGTTAAGAGTACAATATCTCTAGAGAGCGGTGAGGAAATATATAGAAAATCTAAAACTATTTTATAACTTATAATCTCAAACAAAACACCTTATCATGTCCTCCTCATAGAAGAAAGTATATCCTTCATTCAATGTTGGACTATGACTAGGTTCCTTATGTAGATGAATAAGATAAGAAACATGGAGAATAAGAGGCTTCCTAAGATTAATTTAAAATGTATTAAAAACCACTAGTAGAGAAAACATAGTTGGGATATATATAAAAAGTGTCGGATAAGTCACTAAGTAATAAAGAAAGGTTTCATTCCAAAATAATGATAATATTAAAAGTATTGTTACAACTAAAATTAAGGAAAAATCAAAGACAAATTGAGTTGTGGAAAAGAATTAGTGGATAAACAAAATTAAAATACTATAAGTGATCAATCCTAATATAGAAAACAAAATGTATCTCTTTATGTTGACCAGTGTAAAGATAAAAATAATCATTTCTAAAGTATGAACAAAGTCTTAGAAGCTCCATAGTTAAATTAGACATTGAAAAAATTCTAAAATATCGGTGATTAAAAGAATATGTTATATTTGTGATGTTATGCGGGTTGAAAATGAAAATAACTTTATCCTTAAACATCCAAAAAACACCATGTACTTGAGAACGATGGTGGTATCACAATTTCCTAGGGCTTGTTTGTCCTGCAACCTTCTTCTTGGTTCCACCACTGCATTCTCACCCATTAGTTTATATGCCGAAAAGCCTCGGTATGATTATGAATCCCTTCATAACCCATGAAAAAACTATCGAATGGAAGCTTTGTTTTTTAATCGTACATAAGGGTCAAACCTCCACTATTCTTAGCATATTTCATATTATCACAAGTGAATATTTGATCTCATTAAATATTTTGGGGTCAAGGATCCCTTTTAACTTGGAGAGAATGAACTATGAATTAGAAAGGTGCCCAAAGTTTGGATATAATTTGGTGATAGGGTAAGTTTGGTGATGGTCATGTCTAGCATGCCCTATGAGATGCTTAACTAACGACTCCCTCTCTTGTGCACTAGGATTCCATACTACCATCCATAGATCGAATGTTGGAAGAATGAAGGATTTGTTTCACTCCATGCTGCCACAAGACTGAAAGAAATCTTTCCTAGGGACATTGTAACCATATAAGCATAGAGGTGGTCCAAACACCAACATGCACACAACAAAACAAAACCTTCCATATCTTCATAAAAACACAAACTAGAAGATCCATATTAATATGGTTCAAGGCTAACGACATAGTGGATAGCCTAAAAACAAATATCGAATAACATGAAGTCCTCCAAAAGATATAGAAAAATCTCATTTAAGAATGAAATTTTCTACAAAACATCTTTTCTTTCAAATATTACAATATTAGTGTGGGTTCCAAACTTTCTTTGGTTGCAAGAATCCATGTTAGATTTGGACGTATCCCATCTATCTCCTACAAATAAGTAATGAGAGAGGGTGTGAGACAAGATAAGGTTACATCCCTAACTAGGGATTTTCCTAGGCCTTACATAGAGGAAAATAATTAGGAATACACGTGAATAGAGATCAATAACACATAAGAAAACCATTTTTTCACATACTTTCATGGATATGTAATATCGAGATGTAATGGTTTTTTGCCGAAAAATTAAATTTTTTATGAGTACATCTACTCTAGACCAAATAATGTGATGTCTACTTATGTTTGAAGGGTTGCTTCATAGTAAACACCTTCCTAAAAATAGATTACTAGAAAATATTGGAGGAAAAATTGTACTTTTGGCGAAGAGCTCAGTTATTCACCACTCCTTAGTTTCCATATTTCTACTCATCCACCATGGAGTTTTTAGCATCCTCCTCCAACGTTTTCCCAAGCTACATGGTCCACTGGGGTAAAAATGTGACAAAAGGCTACTATGATGTGATTTGACTCTCCATGTAATTTAAGGAATTGGAACCAACATAACTGAACCAATATGACCTTCTACTCTTACTATAGAGCCTTAAGGAGCCAACCCCTAAGGAAATCAACATTTTTATTAATACAGAGCCCCATATGCTCCCTTTCCAAGCTGTCAAAGTGAATGAGAGCCCCAATTACTCCCATGAGCCTACTTGAATGCAAATGTCACCTTTTTCTGCAAGTGCATCTATGCCATTGACTAAATATTTGTGGATAATTTTTAGGTATTTGACCCAGTTACTGCCTAGAAACTTATGAAACTTATAGAATTAATAAAGGACATGAAGAGAATGATTTTTATAGCAAACTTGATGAAGAACTTAACCAGACCCCTACTAGCCATGACACACGTTTTGTCAAACAAGTCACAAACATGTATTCTACATATCATTACAACAGATCTGAGCATAAGGGTCTCATACTTATCTGAGAATAGCTAGGAAGTATTTATGCCTTACCAAATTAGCTGTGTTATCATCTATTAGGTCATGTATTCATTGTTCATTCATTTACAAAAAAAAACATCATGAAAGCCATACATCATCTCTATCTTAAAACATACTTTTAACCATCATATGAAGAAAAAAAATTAAGTGGTTATTACAACCATAAATACCAGATATGAAAAAACACATTTTCACATAAAATAGAAGGAGAAGAAACCATTGTTATGAAATATTAGGCCAATTAGGTTCAATACTTCAACACACCACCTGGCCATAGATTGGTTGAACTAAATATCTATTTATCCAATCACACTTGTTCCATATTCCAAGCATGAATGTGGGAATGATAACCAATATCAACCAGGGATTCTCAAGGCTACACCACATCACCCTCATCAATATAGCCATGCTTTACTACAATCCACACTAGATTACTAGGCCTTAAACAAGCATGGATTCCTTTGTAACTCTGCACCTAAACTATGAGGAATTTTTCTATCTCAACCTATCAAATTTACTATGTATTACACAATTATGGATCAAGGGATTCCTAGGCCTACTAGGTCTCTATCCTTTCCTATTTACCATATATCCCATCCATAGATTCCTAGGCCTAATAAAGGGTACTCACCACCAAGCTTTACCGTGTATACCTCCATTCACTAGTCAAGGGATTCCTAGGCTTAATAAAGGTGTTGATATGCGGGATTTACCATGTATCCCATCACGAGATTATTAGGCCTTGTGATTAATCCTAAGAGCACCCTACTCAACTTCAAGTCCATTCGAAAATACAGCTCAATGTAAACAAGAGAACTCCATCACACCATTGATATCCATAAATGGAAAGGAAAGGTTGAAGAACATTTTCACACCTAGAAAAAATCATGCCAATGATAACAAAAGAACGAAGAACACACATGCATAACAATGCATTTCAAAACTAGAAAGGAAATCATACATGCAAATCAATACTTGCAAGTAATCTCATTGTAGTTGCTTGATCTTGCTCTCTCTTTCTTTACATGTGCTTCCTCTTTGCCTTCTTTTCAATTCTTAATCCAATGTTTAGGTGATTCAAGAAAACTCTGTGTCCAAGAGTGTGTGAGGAAGAGAATAGAGAGAAAAATCCAAAACTAAACTAAGAAAAGGTACCAAATTATCCACAAAATCTGTTTGATTAATGTGGCCTCTATTTTCTTCACTTTTTCATTATTTTTCCTTCATTTTCCTCCTCACATGAAATATGTTACCATTAACCATCCTTTTCTCCTAATTTCCATTATTTTAATAAATAAAAGCCCATAAATGCCACTTTTCATTTCCAAAGCCTTTTCCTTTACCTTTGCCAATTTCCTTAGCCATATTAAACTAAATCAACACCCAAAATAGGATGTTTTTCCCAACATCTAGCCTGGAATAAGTGTCCCATAGCCATGGTTATTATTTTTTATTTATTAAATTTGTATTTACACAAATTTTTCTCTAGGGATGTTATACAACCCTCCCCCTCGGGGGAATATTTTACTCGGTGTTCAATGACACCTAAAAACAACAAGACTACTAAAAGTGAAACATAGTTCCCATGGAGATTTATAAATTATCTCATTGTAGTATTTACAATGATAAACCTACCGAGAACGACCCCAACATGACAACATAACAACATGAAAACTAAAATGACATGACACGATACCACTTATTGCAGATTTATAACACATCTCAAGCTGGTACTTACATCCATATACATATGTAAATATACTAAAACATCATACCAAAGCAGATAGAAAAAATATACCAAGGACATTCGCTCAACGAACAAACAGAGAAGGATACATAGACAACAACTGATCTACCATCTACCATATACCATGTATCTTCATTGAGCCTAAATTCTTCCACTGGACTTTAACTTCCTTGATTGCTCAGTTCCAAAGCATGAGCATATTTATTTTTAGTATATATTATGTTTTCAGCTAGAATTATCCTCAATATCCACTTAAGATATACAATATTCAATCACATGATCAACATATTTAACATGCTTCTTAAGCAGTGGCATATGGAAAAAATCATGCACTTTCACTATCGGAGGCAGTGGAAGTCGATATGATACTCATCAAATCCTTTTAAGATTCTTGAAAGGTCCACAAAATTGTGGTGCTTGCTTCGCACATGATCCAATCCTCAAGGATATATTCTTGGGCTTAACTTGGAATAGTACACATTTTCCCCAACCTGAAACTCCTTAAACAACATGTTTTGATCTCCATATTTTTTTGTCTATCTTGTGTTTCCTATACATTCTTCTTGATTAACTACATTTCTTATTCCATCTCTTATAAAATGTATGGTCCTATCAATACCCTATTAACTAAATCACTCCAACTAATAGGAGTATTACAACTCTGCCCATACATTGCCTCAAATAAACCCATCCTTAGTGACTCCTCCTAACCATTTTTGTAAGAAAACTTGACCAAAAAAATTTACTTCCCCCATCTCCTCTGTTGATGCAGCACATACAACCTCAACATTTCCTCTAATAAATTGCTGACCCTCTTTGTGTGTCAATCTGCCTAAAATGATAAGAAGTATTGAAGGTCAATTTTGTACCTAAACCTGCAAACAACTCCTTCCAAAATTTGGAAGTTAACTTAGCATCCTTGTTTGATGAAATATTCTTCATAACACCATGCAATATGTATACCTCTGTGATGAATAGTTGGTCTTCACTGGAATGAAGTGTACTATCCTAGTCAACATGTCCCCCACAAAAATGATGGAATCATGTGGACTAGATGTCCTAAAAAAAATTTAATGGAATATATTGATATGACCTCCCATTTTCACTTTGGAATTGGAATAGTTTTTAGTAGTCCAACTGGATGCTTGCACTCTTCTTTAACATGGTAACCCTACAAATTTATATCCTGAAACCCTGCCATGTCCTTCTTCACATCTGACCAATAATAAAACTTGTTCACTTTTTTCAATATATTTTTCTATCCTGTGTGACCTAAGTATGGTGCACATGAAACTTCCTCAAGATAATATTCTTGATCTCACTACTTTCTTTCTCATTTTTCCTGTACCTAAATCTAATCAAGTCATATTTTAAGAGATGATAGTCCACATATTGTGCACCTGTACTGGTAATTGTACTATGTTGTAACTTGTGCGTAATCTCTCTATCCCTCCCATCCTGGTTTCCTTCCCATAATATTTGATCTCGTAAGTTTTTCCCATAAGAAATCATGGCTACTATATGATTCACATGTATCTCCATGCTAAGAGAATTTGCAAACCTATTGTCTTTACCCTTTTGTACCTAATCTCAAAGTAAAACTCGATAATCATGTGATCCGTACTTATGGAGGAACATAATAAAATACAGAAATACACATAAATGCATAGATTTGGTAGGAAAAAGAAATAATTTCATTAATATATTATAACCAAAATATGCTTATAGAGAGAATCAAAATAAACTAGCTAGGGAACTGGTAGCTTATCTCTGAGAAGAGACTTCAAGGCTACATGCCTTTGAACTTTGTTACAATGAGGTTCAATGCTTATTTATTATTTAGAAACAATGGAAAACCCTAAACATCTAGAAACCTAAACATAGGAGATAAAACGCCACACTATGGACCCCGTCGAGGTAAATTGGTACGTGAATTTCCTGGGATCGTCATTTTTGCATACTATCTCATTTTGATGCACATGATGCATAATTATAAGGAAATATCCAAGGACTAAAACTTTTTACAATGAATATGAAGTCTCTAATCCATATTCAAAAGATATTCTTTTCAGGTTTTTTCCCCAAAAAACGTCATTTAGGGCCTCAAAACCGCTCTGGAAGTTCAGGACCTGAAAAACTACCAAAAATTGTAAATTGTGCTACAATTAAGGAAACTAAAAAAATAAAAGAAACAATGGTGGGGGTCCAACTGGAATAGGTGGGTGGCCACATATATCCACCTGGATCATTCCTCCCCCCTTAGGAAGAAATATTCCCCATTTCATTGAGTTCGGCCATGAGATGACGAAATTTATGTTGAATTTCATCCCTGGTGAAGGAGTTGGCCTACTTTGAAAAAAACATATATTTGGATCCTATGGTGGTGGGTTTTCTTCATCTTTTTGTCCATAATACAATAAATTCTGGTTTGTTCCATGTAGTGATGCAGGGACATTAGGCAAAGAGAAAAATACTTTGTATTTTATTAAACTTAGGGGTTTTTAAGTTTTTTAAGGAGCTGGATTTTTATGAGTGAATAGAGTGAATTTTATTAAATATGGAGAGAAAATGTAACTGTTCTCAAATGATTGCAGAAAAAGGGAATTTGGTAAGTCGGTAATGTGAAGAGACAGTTCAAATTTAGGAGTGAATTAGAGTTAATTTGAGATAATCTAGGGATTTGGTCTAGATTTAGGAAATTGAGAATTTTAAGAGTTTTGTTGAGTTATTCAGGGAATTGAATCAACTCATCATCATTTTATATAAATTTAATCATGAAGGAACAGAGGAGGAGAGAGAGGTAGCATATAGGAATTAGAAGAGGACAAATAGATTTTTTTTCAAGCCTTCGGGCAATTGTAAAACAGGGCCCTTGACTCCAATATCTGGCGAGAAGCAAGAAAGGGTTTTGTACTTGATTTCATATTTATATATGAAGGAATTTATTCTGAAATACATGTGTATTGATTGATTACATTATGCATGTATTGACTACTTGAATTATTTGTGAAAGTATGAGTTAATTATTCAAAGTTGTGGGTAGTATAAAACTCTGTGTAAAGGGGTTAAATTGTGATTCTGCATATGGTTGAGAAATTGATGATTAATTGCAGGTTAGTATCAATTTCATAATTTATAAAAGAGAAGGATTGCATAAAAATTTATGTAAATATGCATAGTAGAGTATATCGATCACTGGAGGATCGATCATCCATGAGGAGAACTGACTCAAGTTTTCAGTTCAAATTTGATATTGGCATATTGGTTTTGGATTGAAACAAAAGGGGAGATTGTAATTGATGAATGTTTTTATTGTTTAAAATTGCATTAACAGATTTATGGTAAAACCAAATTTCAGAGTTAAATTGCAGCGATGTTGAAATCATGTGGATGAATCTGTTTAATAAAGCCAATTTATAATTTCCAGATCCAATTTGGGATCGCTTTCCATTTTTATTATGAAATTATGTTAGCATTAGTCAAAACAGAGACTAAAGAAGAAACCATATGGTAAGAGAATATTTTCTAGTGCGTAGAGTCTAAGAAAACACAATAAGGGGATCACGTCATTGATGAGTCTCAAAAGCGCAGAAGAAGAAATGTCAGTGTGAGTTGAAGAGCGAACCCTGATCCTGATCAAAACTAAACATGGAATGAAGACAGAAATTCCATGTTAAATTATTGAAATGCAATTGTGAGAAACCAACAAAATCGTGATGCGATGTTGAAGTGAATACATGAAATAACTTTACAGGAAAATGTGTTGGTCAATAATGTAGTTTAGAAGTGGAACCTTGGTCAATGAGGAACCATGAAGATGAAGAGCGGAACCAGCACTGAACAGTGACGACAATTTTCAAATTCAAACTGGCAGTATCGCATGACCTCTCAAGTGGTAAGTTTTTTTTTACTTTTAGAGCACGATAAAGGTCTTTGATAGACACGTGGAAAAAATGGTAAGTCTAAAACCATTCTTATCGCATAAATTTTGATGGAGAAGGTTCGTGCATCTTAGTAACATGATAACCATTGATCGCTTGTGTTGAAATGCGGTGAAGTAGTGACCATTGGATCGATGCAACAATTAACAAAAGGTGAGTTTAAATGTTGTGGGGCCAACCATTTATAAATGTTGGCATGTGGCATTTCTTCTAAGGTATGACATGAACTCTAATACACAGGTAGGGGGTCTAAACTATGGTGAAATTATTAACGTAGGATGAATATGTTCAATGAGAATGAACCATAGTGGTATGATGTTGTGGGCCCATATGATCATTTTAATATTTGAAGGCTAAGGTCGAGTGTTGATTCAATACCATAAGGATGTTGACTAAGGTTTAATAATTAGATTTGATTATAATTGTGAAATGTTGAATCCACATTATGATTTGGGTTATTAAATGAAAATCAATGTGAAGAAGGGAGTTTAAAATCTGGTATGTAAAAGAGAACTCCATATATGAAGGTTGATGGGTTTTTATCAAATGGTTTTAAACCATAAATTATGGAAATCTTTAGTGCGTTAGAGTTTGCCCAGATTTAAAATTATTTAGGGCTAAAACTTGAGATGTAGTTTTATATGCACATAGAGAGTTTGAATGTGGGTTGAGTGGGGCAACCTGCCATCAAGTGGTATCAGAGTGGGAATAGCTCTTTTTGAAAGTTCAAGTTTTCGTTGAATGGATGTGTAGTGAAGTAAAATCAGATTTTGAAGCTGATATTAAACTGTACAGAGATGCAGTGCAGCTGAGAGGAACAACAAGATAACACATGGATCTTGGAAGGTGATTTGATGAGCATTATTTAACTCTGGTTTGAAGTATTATTTGCAGAATCGAGATTGCAGGAAATCGAAGAAATCTCAGCAAAAGTAGATCACAACTTTGAAAGTAGTGATGAAGGAGTCCAACAAGGGATTCTGAGTGGAAAGAGAATGTGGCAGGACCTGAAGAGATTCAACAGAGGTTGAATAAGTTCTAAAAGTTTCAGAGTGAAGCCTAGAGAGAGCAGAAGAGAGTGCTCAAAAGGTTCCAACAGAAGGAGAACCAGTACTTGCCAAAAGACCAGATCCGAAGGGAAGGATTGGTGAGGTAAGTGGCAGTAGGGGAGCTTGTTGTTGCAGAGGCTTAGTGCAGATTATGAGTGAGGAACTCATGGAGAAGAAGATGAATAATGAAATTCATAAAGGAGAGAGCAGAGTTTCATAGGGAGGCCACAACAAAAGGGAGAAGGAATATGCCAAAGAAAATGGCATGAGGAAGAAATTCATTGATGTAGAATATGAGAAAGAGGTAGCTGAGCTCAGAGAACAATTTAGCAAACTGAAGATGATGATAGAGGAAATCCAGAGAGTTGGTTGGCTCATGAAGAATAGAGTAAAGTGGCCAAGGCTACAAAAGAGAAGAGAACAACAAGACAACATGAAGTTAGCAGAAAATATGAGAAAGTTTGAACAAAGGAGTAGTGTATAGTTGAAATGTGCAGAACTCAGAGTAGCTGAGTTGAGAAAATAATTTTTTGTTTGTGAAGAAGAACAGAGTATAGGTGAAGAATATAGATCTATGAAGGCTCTTATTAACCATGATGAAGACTTAAGGCATCAAGAATTTTGTCTTGCTGAAGAGAAAATCATTGATGATTTCTTTAGTTATTGGACAAGTCTAGATCAGCTGGATGATTTAAAGCCTTGTATTTTTTAATCTGACAAGTGTGAGGTGATTACATGTTCTATAGAAGAAGAGGATCAGCCTAAAGCGCTAATAAATGAAGCAACCAAGATTGAAAATTCTTGTGGTTTTAAAACTAAATAGTTGTGTATGTTTGTAGGTACATCACAGGGAGATGAACAAGCTTTAAAGTTTGTTGAGGAGGAGAAATTGAATCTGAAATCTATTCAAATCAATGCTGAGATAGTAAGATCTTAGGAGGAAGGCATGAAGATAGAAGAGTCTAATTAGAATATTCAATAGAATATTGAGGCAAGAGATGAGGGACCATATGATGATCGGTCAAGAACAAGTGAAGGTATAATGGGTTGTGTGAGGTTCCCAAAATCTACACCAATTGAATATTTTGAATTGTATGGAAGGTTGGATTTTCAGAGAAGAGAATCGGAGAAGCAGAGGACCTTTTCACAGGATAAATTGCTGAAGAATCAAGACAGAGGAATTGTCATGAATGAAAATCAGAGAACATAGGATAAGAAAATGATTCAGCAAAATGAAGAAGTTCATTTTGGTGAATCACAGAAGAAGGACATTCATGAAACAGATGATGGAAAGAAGGAGAGACTAGCTGACAGTCTCATGGAGGATGCAAATCAACATACTGATGTGCTGACAAAGGAATTGGGAGGAAACTCATAGCAACATATTGATGTGTTGTCAAAGGAGAAGGAAAATGAAGAATTTCTAAGTCTTGAAAGAGACTTAGAACTGTAGAAAGAAAATTTGGTGACTGGATTAGCAAGTGAGACCATTGGGTCTTGTGATTTTGAAATTGACAATTTGTTTATGTTCATAGGTGATGCAAAAGACAATCCATAATTTGGAATTGTCCTGAGAGAAGAAGAACTGTTGTAGAAAGGAGGTGAGATAGTCATGTCTCATATGCAGAAACTTGTTACTGTTGGTGACAGGGAAGAATTGGCTCATCTGATGGGCCAAGAGCAGACTATGGGGCAGATTTTTAAAACTGATACAGTGATGAAGAATCAGAATTCTATTATGATAGAAGGTGAAAAGGCAGAATTTGAAGAACTTGATTTGATTTCCAGAATCAATAAAGGAGATGAAAGACAATTACTAAAGATTGTCAAGGAAGAAGAGGGATATGCTGAAACTGAATTGCAGCATACTAATGATGTGAAAAAAGTACAAATGAGACGGCTGAAATGTTTGCTGAGAAAATTTGAACAAGAGGAAGAAATTAAAGGCACTAGAGTAAAGATGTCTGAAGTTGTGAAAGGAGCAGATACTAGTTTGTTAAAATTAATTTTGCTTACTAGTATAGAAATAGAGATAAATAAATATGTTATTGCAGGAAGAGAACTAAATAAAAGTTTATTTTTAAAGAGTAAATTTTCAGGTGTTGAGCAAAATAAAATTGTTATAGAGGGAGATATCTTGAGAGATATTCAGGAATTTTTGGAGGCAACAACAATCAGGGAGGTAAAAACTGAGGCAACATTGACAGTAGCAACAACAATGTTGGCAACAAGAAAGACAATAGCAGCAGTATTGGCAGAACCAGAAATTGGAGGCAGCAGTAGTGGGAAAATTAATTTCTAGATAGAAGATAAAATGGATAGGGAAATTGACAGAATCATAAAACTTATGATGAAGGTGTCTTAGAAGAAAAATACAACAGCAAGAAAGGAGAAGAATTTTTACAAAGGAAAGACTAGAAGAGATTGTGAAAGTATAGATGGAGGCAAGTTGCAGAACAAGATATGGAAACCTGGAGAAGTGCAGTTGAAGGATGATGCAGCTTTTGGACAACAGAAAAATAGATTATGGGATCCAAGAGGCAGATATTAAAGGTACATGACCAGGATATCATGAATAATTTTGACCTTGGGAGTCTGATGCAGGGGCATTAGGCAAAGATAAAAATACTTTGTATTTTATTAAACATAGGGGCTTTTAAGTTTTTAAAGGAGCTGGATTTTTACGAGTGAATTGAGTGAATTTTAATTAAATATGGAGAGAAAATGTAACAGTTCTCAAATGATTGGAGAAAAAAGGAATTTGGTTAGTCGAGAATGTGAAGAGACAGTTCATATTTAGGAGTGAATTAGAGTCAATTTCAGATAATCTACGGATTTGGTCTAGATTTAGGAAATTGAGAATTTTAAGAGTTTTTTTTTAGTTATTTAGGGAACTGAATCAGCTCATCATCATTTTATATAAATGTAAGCATGAAGGAACAGAGGAGGAGAGAGAGGTAGCATAGAGGAATTAGAAGAGGACAAACATAATTTTTGTCAAGCCTCCGGGCAATTGTAAAATAGGGCCATTGACTCGAATATCTGGCGAGAAGCAAGAAAGGGTTTTGTACTTGATTTCATATTTATACATGAAGGAATTTATTCTGAAATACATGTGTATTGATTGATTAGATTATGCATGTATTGACTGCTTGAATTATTTGTGAAAGTATGAGTTAATTATTCAGAGTTGTGGGTAGTATAAAACTCTTTGTAAAGTGGTTAAATTGTTATTCTTCATATGTTTGAGAAATTGATGATTAATTGCAGGTTAGTATCAATTTCTTGATTTAGAAAAGAGAAGGATTGCATACAAATTTATGTAAATATTCATATTAGAGTATATTGATTACTGGAGGATCGATCATACATGAGGAGAACTGACTCAAGTTTTCAGTTCAGGTTTGATATTGGCATATTGGCTTTGGATTGAAATAAAAGCGGGAGATTGTAACTGATGAATGTTTTAATTGTTTAAAATTCCATTAACAGATTTATGGTAAAACTGAATTGCAGAGTTAAATTGTAGAGATGTTAAAATTGTGTGGATGAATTTGTCTAATAAAGCCAATTTATAATTTGCAGATCCAATTTGGGATCGATTTCCATTTTTATTATGAAATTGTGTTGGCGTTAGTCAAAATAGAGACTAAAGAAGAAACCATATGGTAAGAGCAGATTTACTAGTGCGTAGAGGATGAGAAAACACAATAAGGGAATCATTTCATTGATGAGTATCAAAAGCGCAGAAGAAGAAATGTCTATGTGAGTTGAAGAGCAAACCCTAGTCCTGATAAAAAATGAACGTGGAATGAAGACGGAAATTCTGTGTTAAATGATTAAAACAGAATTGTGAGAAACCATTAAAATCGTGATGCGATGTTGAAGTGAATACAAGAAATAACTTCACAGGAAAGTGTGTTAGTCAATAATGCAGTTTAGAAGTGGAACCTTGGTCAATGAGGAACCATGAAGATGAAGAGTGGAACCGGCACTGAACTAATGAAGATGGTTTTCAAATTCAAACTAGCAGTATCGCATGGCCTCTCAAGTGGTAAGTTGTTTTTACTTTTAGAACGTGATAAAGGTATTTGATAGACACGTGGGAAAAATGGTAAGTATAAAACCATTCTTATTGCGTAAATTTTGATAGAGAAGGCTTGTGCATCTTAGTAACATGATAACCGTTTATCTCTTGTGTTGAAATGCGATGAAATAGTGACCATTGGATCGATGCAGTGGTTAACAAAAGGTGAGTTTAAATTTTGTGGGGCCAACCATTTATAAAATTTGGCATGTGGCATTTCTTCCAAGGTATGACATGAACTCTGATACACAAGTATGGGGTCTAAAATATGGTGAAAGTATTAACGTAGGTTGAATATGCTCAATGAGAAATAACCATAGTGGTATGATGTTGTGGGCCCGTATGATCATTTTAATATTTGAAGGCTAAGGTCGAGTGTTGATTCAATACCATAAGCATGTTGACTAAGTTTTAGTAATTATATTTTATTCTAATTGTGAAATGTTGAATTTGCATTATGATTTGGGTTATTAAATGAAAATCAATGTCAAGAAGGAGTTTAAAATCTGGTATGTAAAATAGAACTCCATATATGAAGGTTGATGGGTTTTATCAAATGGTTTTAAACCATAAATTATGGAAAGCTTCCATGTGTTAGATTTTTCCCAGATTTAAAATTATTTAGAGCTAAAACTTGAGATTCAGTTTTATATGCACATAGAGAGTGTGAATGTGGGTTGAGCGGGGTAGCCCACCATCATGTACTCTGTGTTTAACCTTGTTGGTGTGAATTGTTTTTCCATGTCAGATGTGTCAAGTAGAGGTGGAAAGTACGACTAAAGGTGGTCGACATTGAACACTGGGTGTAGAACGAGTAATGGTAGAATAATGATCTTGAAGGCATTATCCCCTACAACCTTGGTGATGGTGTATGGCCCATATCAGAGTGGGAAAAGCTTGTGGTGGGGTCCAGCTTAGCACTCCTTCTACAAATGTAGCCACACTTTTTCACCCACCTAGAAGCTGTGTGGCACCTGATGCTGATCATGCCACTGCTTTTACTTAGGATTGGCACTGTGCAATATTTCATGAACGTATTTGCAGATGTGTTGAATGCTCTCAATGAATTTGTTCACTTTGTCAGCTTCATACTAGACATGAGCCGAATGAGTATGAGTAGCTCTAAATGTCATGGCTATGTTAATGGGATATAGTGGCTAGAATCCAAAGCCCACCTAAAAGGGACTATGGTCATTTGAGGCGTGGAGGGCTCAATTACAGTTGTGTTCTACATAGTGAAGTTTCTCATCCCATGTGTGTGGATGCTTTGAGTTTTACGTGCACAAAATGTGTATGATAATCTTGTTTATGACCTGAATATGGCCGTCAGTTTGGGGATGGAAAGCAGTCGACTTGGTGAGCTTCATGTCCAGCATTGACCTAAGGCTTGACCAAAATTTACTGAGGAAGCTATTTTCATGATCTGAGATGATAGACTGTGGGATCCAAAAGTGTACCCACATATATTCTAAGAAGAATTTAGTAGTGGCTTCTGTTGTGATATTCTTCTTGTAGGAGACCATAATGGTAATATTAAATGATCTCTCGATGACCATGAAAAACACAGTCGTTTCCAATCTTAGTAGAAGGAAGTCCTCACATGTAATCCATTGATATTTATTCCCAAGGTTTACTAGGGGTATGAAGTGGAGTATAGAGGACTTTCTTCTTGATTTTCAGTTTGAAAATGGCACATGTAGTGTAGGATCTAATGTACTTCCCGACATCCCCTCGAAGGTATGGCCAATAGATACACTTTTGTAGTACTACCATTATTTTCTCCACCTCGAAATTCCTATCGACCAGACTATAATGCGCTTCCAAAATCATCTTGGAATTCTAGCGTGAAGGAACACAAAGCCGTCCCATGTGACATAGCAGTGCATCTTCGAGGTGAAAATTTAAAACTTGGTTACACTCCAAGAGTGTCTTGTATTCTGGATCGCTCTTGTAGAGAAGAAACCAAACATAGGTCTCGTGCCCACAACTATTGGTCATGGTGGTTAGCACCATGATCGGTCGCTAGCTGAGGTAGTCTGCAAGATTATTGGTGGTGCCCTTCTTGTACTTGACATTAAAATTAAATGTTGCAGACATGTGGAATACCTCTGATGGCCATCGTTTTGCAAATTCCCTTGTGTATGTATGAACTTCAGGGGTCAATGGTCGATGTGGATGATCATTTCCTTCCACAAAATGTAATGCTTCCATTTTAGGCCACCATGCACAATGTAATACATATCTTCGTTACACATGGGATACTTCTGGACTATGTTGGATAGTGTTTCACTATGATATTCCACTGGATGCTCTTGTTTAGGAAGAACTTCTGCAATAGCATAGTTAGAGGCATATTTCTTGATCTAAAATGGTTTTTTCAAGTATTGTAATGTGAGCACTGGAGTAGAGCAGAGTTGATGCCTCAACTCTACAAAAGCCTGATGTTGACTTTTAGACCAAAATAATTTTTCTTTTTCTTCTCCCTTGGTGACTTTACTCAAGGGCTAAGTGATATGAGAGAATCGCAACATGAACGCGCAATAGAAATTATTAAGACCCATAAAGTTGTAGAGCTTTGTTAGAGCGGTTGGGGCTGGCCAATCCCAAATGACTTAGATCTTGGATGGATCGACATGAACCCCTCGCTCATCAATAATTTTTTTTTACAGAACCTAGGTCATGCCAAAAGTTCACCTCTCCAAATTTTCACAGAACTTGTGGTTCTGTAGTGTTTGGAGGACCTATTGAATGTGGTGGAGGTGCTCTTCCCAAGTCTAGCTGAAATCAGGATTTCATGCAAGTATACTACTACAAATGAGTTGGTGAATGGACACAAGATGTCATAATTTATGATGCTGACATATCCAAACAACGAGAACTCCACATATAAAATAAATGACAAATTGTATATTTCATCGAAGTCCATTGATAATGGATTAAGATCCATAACATTAAAATAGATACACAACTTATATTGTATATGATGGCCTGAGCTTCATCAATGTAAATACTTCAACCATTCAGAAAGATGATATACAATTAATAAACATAATTATAGAATTCCTTATGAATGAAATTATTTTTTGCTGGTCACCAACCTGAGAAAAAGGGAAAGGCATGATCAGGTATGCTCATTGTTGATCATAGCCAATTACAATTGAAAACCAAACTAGTTTACCCACCTGCCAAATCAATAGGGGAAACAAGTGAGGATAACAGTGTAATAAAGAAGGATTAATAATTAAGATACATATTGGAAAAATATGAATAAGAGTATACATGTAATATATTGTTCTTGATTAATAGTATATGCCTTGAATTAGAACATACTAAAGAGGGAAATTTGTTAATAATCGACAATATTAGCAGAATGGAAATTTTGAGTATAAGATACATGAATAAGAAATGAAGTGAATTATCTAGCAAATTTAGTCTTCTGAATGGCTAGTAAAGAATTTCAGATGGACATTAGAAAGTATAACTTTGTTCATAACAAATTAAATTTATTTGCTCTGAAGAAAAGTGAGGTAGATTAAGTTGCTATATTAGAGTCCAAATCTTCGTGACAATTGTACAGAAATGAAAACTAGAAATACTGAACAGAATTAATATATATATATATATACCTTGTAACATCTCCATTTTCAATAAATATTTATTTATTTTTTATACTACTTAGACTAATCACTCTCTATGTATTGACTATGGTTTGTCACTTTCTGACAAATTTTATCCATCAACATTTACTTCCCTGTACTTTTACTCTGTCATAATTTGAACATATACTCATTGGGACTAAATTTCGAAGTCTACGACCTCAATGAGCCTATATGTCCTATGAAACCATCCCATTTTATTTGACATGGAAATTTGTAATTAATAGCTAAATTCTCCCTTAACTATTAATCATCAATTCATTGCCCATGCCACTGTTTATACATATTCTAAGTCTAATTTCCAAAACTATATATACATTGTCTTAAATTTACATTAAAATTTATAACTATTTTTACTTTCTGATATGTATAGATAAATTCTCATATGAGAAAATTCCCCTTTTGGGAACTTCGTTCCAATAGCTCTTAATTATGGCATAGGTTTCGAACCTTTATATGAAACCCCTATTAAGGGTTCACGTTGCATTGGTATGAGTTTATATTTGAATCTTTCTTTAACCCATATCACAATGTATATTGTCTGTTGATTGAATATATATATTAATTGAGTCTCATATGAAACTCTATTCACATTACCACATACATTTAATAATATTTAAATTTATACTCATAACTATATAACACCTATGATAAGTCAGGTTTTGGTACATTCCACATCACTATCATTAAGGTATTACGTTATATGAAGGTTGAATTTGTACCTGTCCCTTTTAACATCCATAATAGTTGTCGAACTCTTACTTTGCATTCACATACGAGAGTTCGGTTTTTATAAAATCTACCTCACTATATTTTAAACATGTCATTCATTTTTATTTTTGTTGGGTTTTAATGCAATTTTTTTTTCTGTATCTCAAACACATCCAAACTCGTGTAGGCAATAATCCTCGGGATCTATATCTATTAAATTGATGGTACTTTGTTCAAATGGTTTTTCTTTGGTAGATTGAACCCTTTAATCTGCGGATTTTTCCCAGAATTCCTACACCTGGATGGAAAATATCTTCTCAGAGTTAGGTTCAGGGTTTTCATTTAGCTCTTCAAGTTAATGTGTTTACTCTTTCTCCTCTTCTGTTTTTCTTGCTATGCATTTTTGGTTTGACTATCAACCAATCTCTTTGCCTATCAGCTCTGTTACAATTTGTGTTTTCACTACATGGAGATTTGAGCATCCCGTCCATTTCTCAGTGTATGATCTTGAGAGTCTCGTATCTTAACCAGGTAATCCTTCTTCCTTACCTACCTTTCAAATTTCCACGTTGTGGTTTCACCTTGAAGGTTTGAAAGTCATCGTGGTAATTAGATATACATGTATTCATTTTGGTTTACACCCTTAATCGTTATTTCATTGGTTGTTTTACTTACAAACATTATTTTATAAATGTGTTTCTCGACTTGGACAATATTACCGAGATCTTTTCATATCTTAGTTTTGATGCTCCTCTACGGGGCATTTATGGTGCAAGGCCGTGTGCAAAACTGAAATTTGAGCAGTACATCCATCCCTTAATTGTAAGCTAACAGTTGTAATTAGCTTTTATAAACACTTCACTTTCTCCTATTATTCACAATAACTCGTATGTGCTGGCTGGATTTTGATTTTTGTTAACCGCTTTCAATTTCTACTTTCGCCATATGATTTTTCATACTATCTCCTTATGATGAGCAAGGAAGGGAAGTCATTAATTATTTCAAGTTTTTCATATCAATTCCATTGGTTTTTGACTTTATGGACTTACCATTGACTACCCGTACAATCCTGAGATTTCTCCCGCTCTATTTCCAATATAATTGATGTGTTTGTTGTAACCTCGGTTCGACTCTTCTGAGATCATTATGGTTTTAAGAACTTTTTGGTTTACCTTTAACAATCTCTGTGTTAACATTGGTTGTGAACGTATTCTCATTTTTCCCAAATATTAAATTTGGTCCTCTCTTACCTTGAGGAATTTCGATTTCTACCTCAATCACTCTCATAGGAATGTGCCACCTTCATTATTTCATAATAGTATAATCCTTGTAATTATACTAATGTCATATTATATTCTTGTTATTTAAGTCTATTAGGTAGATATTATTACTGATTTATAGTTTCATTTATTTCATTCTAATTACGATGTATATTTTTCATCGTCTCATGTAATAAATAGAATTCTTCTTATTCATTGCAGGTTGGAAATTCCAACTCTCTCCTCCAGTTGATTCCTTATCTTTGTATTTTTTATTTAAAATCTATTATTATTTCCTGTTATGTTTATACTCATGAACCATAACTATCTCTTGGTATTTGTATTGTACAGGTACTCCTCATACCTTACTGGTTTTTCATACTGCTGATAGTCTTTCACATTCAGTCATAGTTGTGGAACTTTCCTACTAAGATTGGTCCAGTAACCCACTTGGGGGAAATTTTTGATATGATATCTTTGCATAGGTTCTAGAGAGCTTGTACAGTTTGTTTTATATGGGACGAAGTTCCCCATTTGTATAATTTAGTTGTACTCAGATTTAATTGAACTGTATACCTATATGGATTTATATCCTTATTTCCTTGACATGACTCTATAATATTTTGAACAAACTCTTTCCTCTTTTAATGAAGTTATGTCTGACACTCCTATACAATACTTTTCTTAAAGTTGTTATTTTAGTTACAATAATAATTTCTTAATTCCTCCTTGAAAGATATTACTAATGTTTATTATGTCTCTGTTCTTGTATTACTTTGTTCAGTTATACTATAGCATAAGATTTGCTTGACTGTACTAATTCCACATTATTTTTCATGCATATTTATTTCCATTATTTAGTAGTTTATTTATAGAATTTATTGATTTGCAAGATAATACTAAGACAATAATATTATTTAGTAATAATTTATGAGATTCACCTAACCTCAGATTTAAACTTTCATCAAGGTTTAGACATTCTGAGAGTTGGTACTCTTCATAGTATTGTTTGTATAACCGTACAAAGACATGCTATATATATTATAGACTACTCTGTTAAATGTACAGACCTACCCATTAACTGACACTCTGTCTTTTTAACCTACCTTTAATGTACAACATCTACTTTTGAATACATTTAATCATGTCCATTTATACAATTTTACTTCACCATAATAAGAATAATAATATTAAAATCCCTAAATCCGTTTATTATGATTACATAACATAGGTAGTCAGTTACTGTTGACCTTTGAATAACACCACAGCTCACTGACGAGAATCTAATCTTCTAGCAGCAAAACCTCTTATCTAAGTGCACCTTTATTCCACCTCCTTTCCCACTAGCTTGTTCCTTAAGCGTGAGTTATTGCTGGTATATTCCCTTATTGTTGTTAGTGTAACCCCCTTACATTGTTATTATTGTCACCCTTGTAACCCCCATTTTGTTATTATTGTTCCCTTAAATTATTGTTAGGTCGGCTAGGATTACATTTGGCCCAGGATTACATTGTAGCCCCCATGGACTCCTATATAGAAAGGAGGTTTTGTAAATTGTATCATCCAAAGGTGTTCATTTATGTAATGTATTGAGTTTCCCCCTCAAAGTGGCTCATTTATAAGGCATTGATATCTCTTTTATTTTCTTTTTTGGTGCAGTTTACAACATTTGGTATCGAAGGTTTGGATTCTAGGAGTTTCGCTGCTCCAAAAAAAAAGAAAGGATGTCGACGTGCTTACATAAATTTACTTTGAAGTTTTAAGAATCTGAAATTTTAGGGTGTAGGCTTCGAAATCCTAAAGATATTTTCTAAAAAATTTCGAGTTTGGTTCGCAACATTTTCGGATATCATCTGTGGAGATTGGGTCTTTTTCAACGCCTAACGGAGTCATCGTGGAATTTGCGCTATAGATTTCCTTCTATGAAGGGTCAAAATCGGAAATTCCTTGTGGTGCGAGAAGCTAAAATACTAAGGAAATTTGTCAAAAATTTCGGAGTTTTGGTTCGCAATATTTTGGGAGATGTGATATGTGGAAGGTAGTGCATTTTGGGCTCTGAATTTCATCTCAAAGAGGTGATACGTGGGAAAAGTTCAATAACTCTCTCTGCGGGGCATGATTGGAGTGTTGTGAGAGTGGTCGCAATTCATGGTATTTTGTAGTTTCTTCGCTGTCAATTTTAGGAGACAAAGGATGAAACGGTGACATGTGTCGAGTCGTACAATTTCTCCTCTCTTGAACTAGTCCATAATTAGGTCATTATGGGAGATTGGACACAACTTTTAACCCACCAGAGAATACAAATCGGCTTGAACATGAGGCATTACTGAAGATAATCAAAGGGCTAAGTCAATGTTTGAAATTCAAATATTTAAGTGCGCGCTGTAATCATAGAGATAATCAATTTCAATATCGAGTTCCTCGAAAAGAAAGAAAAAGGTGTGTATATTTTTTTGTTTAAATTACACGAGTCTTCTTTTGAAGAATCAATTTGATTTGATTCAAGGAGCATGTGCTTAGAATATATAGCGGAAATTGAGTTTTCTAAATATACCTCGTAAAAATAATTCAACACCCATTAAGCCTTCGAAAATACATGACTCATGAAGATGAATAAACATAACATAATCTATCAAAATTACGAAACAAGTACAAAAATTTCACTCTCGCGAAGAGCAACAAAAAATGATATAGAAGTGAAAGATGGACGGTTTGAAGAAGCGTGAAGCTAATATAGATGAGCGTGGAATATAAGACGGATGGCATGAAGCTAAGATGGATGGCATGGAGAAGCGGACATGAAAGACAACATGGAAAACATAAGAAGAATTATCTCCAAGCAGACATCGAAAAGTTTGACAGTATTGATACAAGAAATGTTTCCTAATGGTGAGAAAACATGAGCAGAACCTCATGATGAGAAAAAATAAATTTTAATCATGATTTCATAAACTCTAATGTTAGCGGGAGAAAGAACAACCATGTTAAAAAATGGATATGAGAAAGTTTGATGGAAAGGATCTTGTAACATGGATACTACTACGGATAGAACAATATTTTGATCTCCCGTAACGTGCTAAACACACAAAAGGTACACATTGCAACTTTAAATTTAGAACAAAATACATTTGTATGGTATCGATGACTTTGCTCCTGGTAAAAAATTGTCACTTGGCAGTCGGTTTCGGAAGAATGGTGTTTGTTGAAGACAGAACGACACCTTCACTTTGTCCAGTTATATGATGAAATCCCTCAGGCTCCAAAAGGTTTAGTGGGGTAGCACATTGAGGACTTCCAAGAATTGAATATAAGGGTAAGCCAGTATTCCCGAGGAGGAACACGAAGTTGATCTCTTCATAGGCACTGAGATAACATTGAACATGAGATTGCGTTACGGAACCTCATTCATTGGAGAAGGCATTATTTGGGGTTGGAAAGAAAAGTTGAATGTAAGGAATTTGTGTATGAGAAGCCTACCATAAATTCTGTGAGAGGAGTGGCTGTTACACCTAGATTTCCACAACCTATAAGATTGACACCACAAAAAATTGGAAGAAAAAGAGCAAAATGGCTTTTGCTATAGTTGTGATGAAAAATACACTAAAGGTCATAAGTGGATGAGAAAGAAATTATTTTATGTAGATTGTGAAGAGGAAGAGAAGAAAATGAACAAGGATATACCAGGGCCGACCCCATAAGAGGAAGAAATGAATCCCACCATATCGTGTAATGCTGTAGTGAGGTACCACTCCTGCGAGCTCTCAAGATAAAAGGACAAATCGAAGAAGAAAAAAGGTAATAGTATTAGGGTTAGTTTTTAGGTAGCATAATTTTATTTGGGTACATAAGGTAATAAGGAATTAAATTGTTTTCCTATACCTAACAAAAATGTCAAGTGATGGTTGCAAATGGAGGAACTATAAATTGCTCTAGAAAATACCACATAATATCAGAAGCTAACCATGGGAATATGTGTTGACTAGTCAATGCTTTCCATTCCTATGGGGAGGTGTTGATGTTATTACTAGGAGTACAATGGTTACGATCTTTTGGGGATGGTAGCTTTTAATTTCAAGAACTTTGTAGAGAATTTTTCGGAAGGGAAAAGAAATTCGAATTACGAAATTATTGAAGGAAATACGAGAAGGATAATAAGCTCTAATGGCTGAAAAATAAAGACAACAATGAGACTTGGTACAGTGTCATTTCAGAAGGATCACATCATCAGAATCATCCCAATTATTCTACCAGCATCTCTAACAAGTCTTGGACAATCATTACAAGGTGTTTGAAACTCCCAAGGACTCCCACCTGGTCGTGATTATGATAATTCTATTCATTCATTCGAGAAGTGTTCCTCCAAACGCGGGGCCTTATAGATATCCTTACTTCCAAGAGCGAAATTGAATGTATAGTTAACGAGCGAGAAGTGGTAGAGCGGGTATAATTCAACCCTAATCAAATTTCTTTCTCTTGCTCTGTAGTATTGGTACACAAGAAGGATGGATCATGGTAGATGTGTCAGTTATAGGGGCTCAATAAGCTCACCATTAAGAATAAATTTCCCATTCTGTGATTGATGGATTATTGGATAACCGCCATTCAATTGTTTACCAAGTTGGATCTTAGATTAGGGATATCATCAAATTATGAAAGTAAGGTATTTAAAGACAACATTTCGAACTCATGAGGGTCCATTATGGGCATGATTATTTTTCCTTATGATTACACCTTCTGTTTTCAAAGGTTGATGAATTCCATTTTCAAACCCTTCCTTAGAAAATTTGTGCTAGTATTTTGATATACTAGTCACAACGGAGTCTTGGAGGATCATGTTGAACATGTTAGCCAGTGCTTAAACTATTATGGGGCATTGTAGGCATCTCTGAAAATGTTTCTTTGGAGTAAAAGAGGTGGAATATATGGGTCATATTATATCTCTGAGGGTGTTAAAGTAGACCTGGAATGAATCATTGGGGATGGAAAGTCCCAGACAATAAAGTAGTTGCCGGGATTTCTCGGGTTAACGGGGGCTATTATCATGAGTTTATTTAGAACTAGATGCATGACACCTCTAACAGCATTATTGAAGAAGATGCATTTTCATGGACTCATGAAGCAACTAAGGCCTTTGAACATCTTAAAAAAATGTGCCTGTAGGTTTTAGCTACGCCGGACTTCACAAAAACCTTTATTGTGGAATGTGATGCCTCGGGGAAATGGAATTAGTGCAGTTTAATATAGGAAGAGCCCATTGCTTTTGAAAGTTGTCCGATAAAGGAAAGTATTTACGAAACCTACAGCGCGAAGGAAATGTTAGCAATACCATGCACTAAAGAAATGGCGAACTTACCTAATGGAAGACACTTCAAGGTAAGCGATCATGATAGTCTTGAGCAGCACTTTTTGGAACAAATAATATCTTGAAGAAGAAAAAATGGGTCACGAAGATGTTGGGTTATGACTTTGAATAATCTACAAAAAGAAGCTTAATGTTGTTACGGATACACTCTCAAGAAAGATGGAGAGGGTGGAAGCATTGCTTTGTACCCATTTCTATTATCTGACTAGATTGGGTAACGAGAAGCAAGAAGATGAATGGAAGAAGGACAAAAGATGTATGGACACTCATTCAAAAGTTTATGACGAATCCTAGTACATCTAATACATTTTAGTTGGAAAGATGGATTCATATGGTACAAAGATTACTTATATCTTTGTAAAATTTAACTAAAACAAGGATTCTTCTAGAATTTCACACTTCTCCTTTAGGAGGACACTCGGGATTTTAAAAAACTTGCAAGGAGTGAAGAAAGAATTTTTTTAGGATCGGCCTTAAATGCGATATTCAAAAGTTTGTGGCGGAATGTTTGAGCCGTGAGGAATAAAAGTGGAGCCAATTAAGACCCGGGACTTCTGCAACCTTTTATCCGTTCCAATTCAGTATTTGGGAGGAGATTTCAATGGACTTTATCACGGGTTTGCCACCTAAGTTTGAAGGAAAGAATGTCATCATGAGTGAAAATTTAGTTGATAGGAGCTTGCCAAGTATGCACACTTTTTGTGCATTATATTATCCATTTAAATCAAGTACGATTTGCTACTACATTTGTGGACGAAATTCAAAAGCTACATATGGAAGCCCAAGGGTTATTGTAAGGCGACGGAGATTCCATTTTACGGGGAAATTTTTGGACGGAGTTATTTTCTTGTTGGGTACTCAATTAGCTCATAGCTAATATTGTCATCCTCAATGCGATGGTATTTGAGATAGTAAATAAATGTTTGGAAGGATATCTTCGTTGTTTGTATACGATAAACAAACACAATGGGTCAGTAGTTTACCTCTTGCTGAATGGTGAGTATAACACTTCCCCTTCCATACTACACCAAAAATGACCCATTTATGGCACTTTATGGATATCATCCACCATCGATCACATCATCTTCAAGGAAAATTCAAAGGTTCAAGTAGTGGAAGGTCGCCGAGCATCGGCAAGAAGTTCTCCAACTCTTAAGGGGATAACCTTCGTGCAGCGCTGGACCGAATGAAACAATAGCGGTCAACATCTTGTGATGGGGAGAATGTGATGTGGAGATGCATTTTGTAGCTACAAACTGTGTAATAAATATGACCCTCGACGAGCTAAAAGGATAATAAATTATCGCCAAAGTACTATGGTCATACAAGGTGTTGCAAAGATTGGTACTATGGCATAAAAATTGGAGCTTCTGCAACTGTCGAGTACATCCGAGTTCCGTATTTCATACTTAAAGAAGGTTATAGAAGTGAAAATCTTGATTCAAACAATATTTCCATAACTTGATAGAGAAGGAAAAATCATATTGGAATCGGAAGCATTCCACGGGAAACAGAACTGGGCAACTAAGGAATCGATCAGTTTCGGAGTATCTCATCGAGTAGGAAGAACTTACCCACTGAAGATTCTGCATGGGAGGATGAGAATTTTACGAAGCACCCGGAGCTACTCAAACATTGAGGACAACACTTTTTTGAAGGAGAGGGCATGTTAGGTCCTGTGTTACTGTTATGATCCCTTATTGTTGTTGTGTAACCCCTTATTGTTATTATTATTACCCTTTGTAATCCCCATTTTGTTATTATTGGCACGCAAATTATTATTGTTAGGTCGGCTAGGATTACACATTACGGCCCACTAGGATTACATTGGCCCCATGGACTCCTATGTAGAAGGAGGTTTTGTAAATTGTATCATCGGTGTTCATTGTATAATGTATTGGAGGTTGCCCCCCTCGAAGTGGCTCATTTCAAAAAAGAGTTGATATCTCTTTTCTTCTCTTTTTGGAGCTGGTTACTGAAATTAACCAAATCCCGATTAATCACAGATGTTGTTTCCCTTTTTGCCTAGGCTTTGCTTTTGTTTCTTCCATAAAATTACTTTAAAACTAGATTTTCATTTTTCTAGTTTTATTCCACCTCTTCCCAGTAACTTTACTCTTTACTAGGGAAATCTAAAAATCAATATTTAATTTATTTTCTCCAACGATTTTTGGAGAACTGAGAAAGTCTAATGAACCTTATCCATCCTCATGGATTTTAATTCCTTATCTCTAATCATTATCTAGTATTTTCACCATTAATTCATTTTTAATTTTATTAGTTTAAATTAATAGAATATATCCACAATAAATGTTTTCCCTTGGGTCCACTTTACCCTTAGAGCCTTTGACTGCCTAAATTAAAACTAAAAAATTAGAGACATTACATATTCCCCCTCTAAAATGGAACATCGTCCTCCGTGTTACCTATTTTTTTGTTGATTTCTCAACTTTGGATGGAGATTCCTCCATCTAATATTCTTGCTCCTAGTAGTTTATTTCGAGTACAAGTGCATTCACCATACCTTCACTCTGCTTACTACTATACTCTGGAGTTTGATTTCTTCCTGCTTCAGTATAAGAAGTATATCTAGAAGATTGTTTTCTTTCCTACTTCCACATGTCCACAGTTCATACCGATTCATATGAGTAGTATCACCTATATATATTGCTAAAAATTAATCATGATAATACCCTGAACCTTAATAATGCTCCAGAAAGTTACTTGGTAGGAAAACTCTTCATGGTTCATAGTAGTATAGGGTTAATTATAGCACAGCCGCTACCCTTCCATGTACTTTGGAAAGGCTTTGTCCTCGAGTACACATGGAGGTATTTTGAAATTATTTGTGAGTTATTTTCTCCTCTGTATGTCTTAACACATTGGCTCCATTTTATCGGAGTTTAGAAATTCTGGTTACACTTAGCGTGACAAAACAAACACCTCTTAATTAGAAGTTCATTAATTTCTATTAAAAACATTTTTTCATATGTAGTAGTACCACCTAAGGTTCTGTTGTTTTTTCTAGTTCATACATGCATCTCATGTAATTAATAATTGAGTGATTCTGTCAAACTATTCATATGGTGACAAACAATATTCAAGTTCAAATTGATACTAGTTTTTCTGTAACATAGTGTTCAAAGTCCACCTGACATTTACCTTATTATTTTTATCAGTTACTATCCATATTCAAACTTCATATTAGTTTACAATTTCGTTCTTGTATACATTGACAACTCTTATTAATGTCTGGTTCTAAGCCAACCAATTTCTAAATTTTATCAAAACATCTTGCTACTTCCGTTCTGGAATAGAGATAGTATCCAAAATTTTCGTTGGATACTTATGTTTCATTATCACTAAGTAACATTTTCCGTCTAGAAAATCTATTACTTTTTTTTTTCCATACCAGGCCAAAACATGCTATGGTTTAAATCTTGAATCCAAGTTTAGTCACAAGTATGTCCTGTCTAAGGACATTTACGATATTTTTTTCTAAAATTTATGTGTTACTGAGATCACATTGTTAATGCAGCATCTTTTTTTTGCAATTATCAGCCCCTCCTGATTTGGACTATATACCAATACCTTAGTATGTTGCGGTTTTTCTTGGATTTTTTTCCTATTTACTGCTGAACTCATTTCTATTTCTATCAATTCTTCAAAGTCAAAGTTTTCATTACTCCAATATTCTTCAAAATTTAGGAACATTCTCATTTAAAACATCAAAATTATTATTTTATTTTCCTTTTTCATGTTTGATTTTTATTTCAAACTCATTAAGGAAAGACAAACACCTAGTTTCCTTAGCACTTTTTCATGATGTTGAAAAATTTATACTTCAGACTTATGTGTGCTAGGATCAAAACCCTTTATGTCCTTACAGATAATGTCTCCACTTCCTACAGCATATATTTCAACAACAACTGTAAGGCATACTCATTGTAATTTTGTTCATTTGTATTATTTTTTCTTGACTAGTATGCTATGATTGAGTAATAACACTACTTTTAATCTTTCTACCCAGGCCTCTGTACCACTGCAATTTCTTGGATTGGGTCAAAATCTTAAAAGCAAGAGTAGTTGTTAATTTAAGTTTTTAACGGTTCAAGCTATATTGACCTTTTTCAGTCCATTCATTGTCCTCTCCTTGCTTCTGTAGAGAGGAATTTGTATAGGCTAAGCCTAATATCTTTCTACCAATATCCTTGAGTATTTCTCAATACCCATGGTTGATCTTATCTTATGGCTCAAACTGTTACACCATTTTTTGGTCATATAACCTATTACTATTAGATGGAGCTAAGTACACCATGTAAGAACAATTTTACCCTAAGTAAAATTGCTTTCACTATGAAAAATAACTTAGTAAACCACCTTTATTAATTTTTTTATGGTCTAAACAGGAAACTCCATGAAAAAATATTAAATAAATTCACATTTTCTTGATTTTCCTCAAGGAATAATTAGTTAAAGAACAGTTTCATTAATATTCCAGGTCATATTTAACCCAAAACGGGAAAATTGATTAGATAAATTATTATTTATCTTATCATTTTTCTAGGAATAATTATTTAAACCTTATCTAAATAATATTCCTTGTTAAATTTTACTAACAAATAACAAATAAATCATTTATTTATTTATTATTTACAAACAAAGGGACTTGACCCAAGTCAAATTCTTTTTCCCTCCAACAAATATAGTAAAATATTCCATAAAAGTTGTGTCTAGAATTGGTTAATAATATTTTAACTATGCACCAATGTCTAGACTAACTCAATATTTTGTTATAAATAGAAGGTTTTTTCCATTCACTCACTATCTTTTTTTGCCTAAATATCACTATGGATCTATAATTTTGATCCAGGTGGATATTCGTGGCCACCCGCTTATTTCACTTGAGGCCCCACCATTGTCTCTTTCATTTTTTTTTCACAACTTACTATTTTTAGCAGTTTTTTGGGTCCTGAACTTCCGGAGCCATTCTGAAGCACCAAACAGAGATAGTATGCCGAAGTTATGTCCCTGGGAAGTTGAAACACCAATTTAACCAAATGGGGCCCATAGTTTTGGCACTTCATCTCCTAGGGTTAAGTTTTTGATGTTTAGAGTTCTCCATCGTTTCTTCGTAATAAATAGGCCCTCGAGCCTCAATGTAACACAATTCAGAGGTCTGTAGCCGCCACATCTCTTCTTAGAGATTCACTACTAGCACCCTAGCTATGTTATTTCCATCATGTTTGTAAGCATATTTTTGTGATTTGATATTAACAAAATGAAGCCTTATTTCCGCTATATTTCTATGTTTATGGTTATTTCTATATTCTGTTGTGTTCTTGCATAAATCCAGATCAATGGTATTAGAACGGTTTGTTTTTTCTCGATCCTTCTTTGCATGTCCCCAATGAGGTTGGGGTATAAGGATTTAGGGCTTGATCTGGCGGAACCTTTGCAATATCAGCCTCACAAACCTCGAAGGATGCCAATGGGGGAAAAAAAGAAAGATGAGGGAGAAAGATATCCTATCAAAATATTGCTCAAGGAGGCCCTCGAAAACCAAAGAAACGCGATGATGGATAAATTTTCCCAGATCCTTCAACGACCGCCCACCGGTGGTGCATCTACATCTAGCAACCACTCTGGAGATGCAACTCCCTTTAAGGTACAAGTAAACTTTGAAATTCCCATATTTGATGGTCAAATAGATGTAGATTCTGTAGATAGATGGTTGAATCTATTAGAAGGATATTCTTCAGTTCATGACTTTTCTGACTGGGAGAAGATTATTTTTGCACTCCTGAAAGCTACCCCCCATGTCAAGGACTGGTGGGAAACCTACTGTGAGAAAAAGGACAAGATAGAACCCTCTTTGTTCTCAGTCATATCCACTTGGAATTATTTCCGAGATGCCATCAAGGAACAATACTATCTCATGGGGAGCTATGAGGACAAGCACATACAATGGACCATGTTGCGGCAACAAAGGGATCAAGATGTGCATGAGCTAACGAATTTGTTCCATACCCTATGCACAAAGTTGGTTATCAAAGATTCAGAGAAACATTTTGTGCTAAAGTATCGTGATTTTCTGCATAGATACATCAGGAGGAAATGGAGTTCCTCTACATCTCCTCACTTAGTACAGCATACCAGTATGCTACGAAGATTGAGCAGAAATTCAAATAGAAGAAGCGAGACTTTGGATTTGTAAATCAAAATCAAGGGAAAGGTGCCCCCAAACCGTAGAACAAAGGACAAAGCCAAGGCATGGTAGCCCAAGACAACCTGCCAAAGACACAAGCAAAGAACAACACCGTGAAGGCAAAGAAGGACACAGGAAAGTGGTGTGAGTTCCATAAGAGCTCCACTAACAACACAAGTGAGTGTTGGGCCAGGCAGTCGTTGGTGGCCGAGATGACGGCTTTAGAATTAGATTCATGCTCTGACTCTGAATCACAACCTAACAAGGTGAATGACAAAGGGAAGAATATTATTGATGCGGAGCCCAACGCCACTGTTGCCACTATGAAGATCCAAAAGGAGGAACCAGAAGATATAGAGGACGCAAAGTGTCTCTTCCACTCCAAGATGTGGGTAAATGGTTCCCCGCTATGGTTCATTGTCAACAATGGGAGCCAAAAGAACCTCATTTCAATAGATGTAAACAAGAGGTTGGGCTTCCCAACCACAGCGCACCCACAAGCATACACCATCGGGTGGCTTCACAAAGGACGGGATCTTTGCGTCAGCCAGCAGTGCCGCCTTCCCTATAGCATCAAGCCCTTCACAGATGAGTTATTGTGTGAAATTTCTCCTATTGATGTTTTTGATGTATTATTAGGCCAACCTTACCTGTGGAAGTGACATGTTGTGTATGAGTCCCAGCCTCGCATTGTTATTGTTACTTTGGGAAATAAATTGTACAGGATACCAGAGGTACCACTGCCTCCCACTATCTCTTTGGTTACTACAAAACAATGCAATAAGCTCATCTCCCAAACCAGGAAATTTGTTTTCCTAATGACCAGCCCCCAAGGAGAGAAGAAGACTATGGTCATGACCTCCAGACATGGCTCCTCTACATGACAACAACAAATGGACAAGGTTGTGGAGGAGTACGGGGACATCTTCACCTCACCCACAGGGGTGCCTTTACACTGTTAGGTCAAGAACCCCATTGACCTAACCCTAGGTGCATCGATACCTAATGGATTGATCTATAGGCACTCTATTATGGATAATGATGAAATCAAGAGGCAGATTTAAGAGTTGTTGCAAAAAGGTCACATCCAGCAAAGTTCATCGCCCTGCGGGAGCTCGATCATGTTGGTACAAAAGAAGGATGTGAATTGGAGACTCTATATTGACTATCGAGTGCTGAGCAAGATCATTGTATGGCATAGGTACCCGATCCCATGGATTGATGACCTTTGGGACCAAATGAAAGGGGAAAAATATTTCAGCAAGATCAACTTGAAGTCTGGGTATCACCAGGTACCAATCGAACCCTCTGATGTGTGGAAGAATGCCTTGAAAGCCATGGAGGGCCTTTTTTAATGGCTCATCATGCCTTTTGAATTCAAAAATGCTCTTGCAACCTTCATGAGGTCGATGGATGATATCTTGCATCCATTCACCAACTCATTTGTAGTGGTATACTTGGATGACATTATGATCTTCAACTAGAATTGGGAAGAGCACCTCCACCACATCCGAGAACTCCTCTAAACACTGCGGCAACACAAGTTCTGTGCCAATTTGGAGAATTTCAGCTTTGGCATGAACCAGGTTCAATATCTAGAATACATTATTGATGAAATGGGGGTGCATGTGGATCCATCCAAGATCCAAGTCATTTGGGATTGGCCAGCCCCAACCACCCTAACAAACCTTTGCATATTTCTTGGTCTTTATAATTTCTACTACAAGTTCTTGATGTGATTCTCTCATATCACTTGGCCCTTGAGTCAAGTCACCAAGGCAGGAGTGAAAGAAAAATTATGTTAGTCGAAATCTCAACAGGAGGCGTTCGTAGAATTGAAACATCGCCTCTATTCTACCCTAGTGCTCACATTACATTACCATACTTACAACAACCATTCGAGATCGAGACAGGAGCCTCTGACTATGCTATTAGGGTAGTTATTACTCAACATGAGAATCCAGTGGCATATCATAGTGAGACATTGTCCGGAATAGTTCGAAAGTATCCCACTTATGACAAAGAAATGTATTCCATTGTGCAGGCTTGTCGACAATGGAAGCATCACATTTTGGGGAAGGAGATAGTCATCCACACAGACCAATGACCCCTGCAGTTCATACAGACACAAGGGAAGTTGCAGAACGATCACCATCAGAAGTGGTCCACATATCTACAACAATTTCATTTGAACATCAAGTACAACAAGGGTAGCACCAATAATGTTGCAGACTTCCTCAGCCGACCACTGATCATGGCCATAACCACTATTCTCAACTCTTGTGAGCAGGGGACTTCTGATTGGTCGCTTCTCTACAAGAGCGATCTAGAATTCAGCTACACATACAAGGTACTTTTGGGGGTAAGTAAGTTCCAAATTTTCACCTCCAAGATGTACTATTATGTCTCCTGGGACACCTTTGGGTTACTTCAAGTGAGTGTGCCAGGATGATATGTGAAGAGCACTACAGTCGAGTCACTGGGAATTTTTGGGTGGAGAAAATAGTGGCAATACTACAGAAGTATTTCTATTGGCCGAACCTTCGTTAGGATGTCAAGAAGTACATCAGATCCTGCACTGCTTACGCCATTCCCAAACTGACCATAAAGAAGAAAGGGCTCTATACTCCACTACCTACCCCTAGTCAACCTTGGGAATCCATCTCCATGGATTACATGTCAAGCCTTCCTTCTACTAAGCATGGAAACGACTGTGTTTTCATGGTCATCGACAAATTCTAAAAGATGGCCATTATGGTGGCCTGTAAGAAGAATATCAGAGTAGAAGCCACTACTAAACTCTTCTTTGAACAACTATGGGTGCACTTTGGGATCCCATAGTCTATCATATCATATTGCTTCAGCAAGTTCCTCAGCACATTTTGGTCTAGCCTCTAGTCAATGTTGGACACCAAGCTCACCAAGTCCACAACTTGCCTTCCCCAAACTGATGGCCAGATAGAGGTCGTCAATAGGATGATTGTACACATTTTTCACATGTACAATTCAAATCATCCACACACATGGGATGAGAGCCTTCCTTATGTACAACATATTTATAACCGGGCTCTCCACAGCTCAACCGACCACAACCCCTTTCAGGTGGGCTTGGGGTTTCAAGCACTATGTCTCATTACCGTAACCATGCCATTTGCAGCTACTCAGACCGATTCGGCTCATGTCCAGTCTGAAGCTGACAAAGAAAAAAAATTCATCGAGCACATTCAGCACATATGCCAATAGGTTCATGACATATTTGATAGAGCCAATGCTAAGTACAAGCAACGACATGATCAACATCGGGTGCCACACAACTTCCAGGCGGGAGAAAAAGTGTGGCTGCATTTGCAGAAGAAGCACATCACTAGAGCCCACTGCAATATTCGCCCGCTCCGATATAGGTCGTACACCATCACCAAGGTCGTAGGGAATAATGCCTTTGAGCTCAATATTCCACCATTCCTTGGTTTGCACCAAATATTCAATGTAGACCACCTTCATCCCTACTTCCCACCTCTATTGGACACCTCTGACATTGCAGAAGAACTAACACCAAAAGAGTTAAACCCAGACTGCATGGAATAGTCCACCATAGACTATATCATGGACATGAAAATCGAGAACACTCACCGACAAAAGATCCAAATATATCAGGTTGTCAAAGCTGGCCAACTCCTACAGCAAGGCAAGTGGTTCACCAGGGACCAAGTTCAACAGAAGTTTCCTCATCTCATGGAGGAACTCAACACAATGGGGACCATTTCTTCCTAAGGGGGGAGGAATGATCCAGGTGGATATTAGTGGCCACCCACCTATTCCACTTCGGGCCCCACCATTGTCTCTTTCAGGTTTTTTTCCACAACTTACTATTTTTAGCAGTTTTTTGGGTCTTGAACTTCCAGAGCCATTTTGAAGCCCCAAACAGAGATAGTATGCCGAAGTTACATCCCTGGGAAGTTGAAACACCAATTTACGCAAACGTGGCCCATATTTTTGGTGCTTCATCTCCGACAGTTAGGTTTTTGATGTTTAGAGTTCTCCATTATTTCTCCATAATGAATACGCCCTTGAGCCTCATTGCAACACAATTTAGAGGTCTATAACCGCCACATATCTTCTCAGAGATTCGCTACCAGCACCCTAGCAATTTTGTTTCTATCATGTCTATAAGAATATTTCTGTGATTTTATATTAATGAAATGAAGCCTTATTTCTGCTACATTTCTATGATTATGGTTATTTTTGTATTATGTTACATTCTTGCATAAATCCGAATCAAGTTTTGGTCTGGATTTGAACCACCATCATTGCCATATTTTGCTACCATTTTTCTTGTGAGCTCCCTTTGAGTTCCATTTTTGTTTGGGTTTTCTACACCATCAAGAGAGAGGGATTTTAGATCTGAAGTGATGAGGACTTACAAGAACCCATCCCATTGATGAGGACTGGTAACATCTTTCTACATTCTCCTCGTAGGAGTCAAAAATACAAAAAATTCTTTAAACTAATCTTATCTTGTCTGTTGGATGCATGGAGCAACTCTTGCTTTTATTTACTGCTTAATGTATTTTAATGCATAGATCTAGATTTTTTTAGCATTTAACTTGGTCAACTAATTTCATATCTAAAGATATTGGTAGCCATCTTTGATGTTAGGGTTATTTTTTATGTGCGGCTAAAGTGAGCCTTTTTCATACGCTTTCGATTAAGATTCATACTAGCAACTGACGACTCCACAAGGGTTTACTATTATGACCTTTGTTGTTTTCATATCCCTACATATCTAGCTACTTAAAACCTTAGGATTTCTCTTTATCTTATTTTTTTGTTTCTTGTGATGTTGTTTTTAACCTATAAAACCATAAAACATTGAAAATTCCAACTTCCGTGTGTTTTCGGTCCTATTGCGCAGGTGACAGGCATCAGCCGCAGCTGAGACGACAATTTTTTCTTAAAAATACTCCAAACATTAGGAAATATTGATCAATTCATGCTAACATGTGTCTTTTCTCAGTTGAATACACATCCTTTTTCTGAATTTACACTACTGAAACACTGAAATTTATCTTTATAAAATTCCCTTTTGTTAAGTCTATCATGCCCTTTATGTTCTCTTGATTTGGCATAATTGTAAAAAAAAATTAAGTTATTCTTTATGTTCTATCTTATTTGACACATAAAGAAAAAACATTAACCAACCTGATCATGTAGAACTTCTAATTCATAGATTCTATACCTTTCTCTTCATACAGGTCTTCTTTAACTCTCAATTTCTGATAACTTATTGATCAATTAAATCATCTATCCTGAGTAGACGATATATATTATTGATCATCATTTTATTCAGTTGTCAGTAGTCTATACCTACTCTGAATGTTGCAACTTTATTTTTTACCAACATTACCAGTGCTCCCCATGGAGATACACTTGGTCTTATATAAGCTCTATCCAACAACTTTTGTAGCCACAGTTTAGAATCCTACAATTTTGGTGTACTCATCCTATAGGGCTCTAGAGACTGGTGTAGCTCCTGGTATTAACTCAATTGAAAAATAAGTTTCTATTTTAAGGAGGTACATGAGCAGTTTTCATCTGAACTACATCCTTAATCTCTTGGATGACTGGTAATTTTTCTAAAATTTCCTTTTCAGTTTGTTGTCCTAATTCTTCCACAAGTACAGAATACACTTGTTAGCCTTTTCTTTTTAGCCTTTTCTTGTTGTCCTTTTTAACTAAAGTGCTGAAATTTTCATCACTGATATTGGTTTTGGTTGTCCTTTTTAATATCTTTGGTTTTCCCTCACCACCTATACCATATATTGTTTTATCTAAAACATTTATTATGTCTTTTTTTTTTCTAACTAGTCCATTCCTACCAACACCACATATGAATTTAAAGGTAAAACATGTAACTTTAATTCATGTTATTTGTACCCATTTAATTCACAAAAATATTGTGTAAACTATGTGTGACTTTTATTTGAGTAGCTTAGTTAAACAATTCCAGCTTGCTGAAATTTTTCTTTCTTATGTCAATCGACACCTAAATTCATCAAGCAGAACAGGTTGTTTAACATTCATATCTTTGCATTTATTTTCAAATGTCTCCATCCTATTTTTCCTACAACATATTTTATACTTCTACTCATATAATGTTTACACTTTTCAATTATTTATAACTCTCTTGGTCAAATTGGGTGTCTAGAAGTATTAACTCAGCAATAGTTGGTTCAAAATCCCTACCTTCCATTTTATTATCATTACTTCTATCCTTCATGTATATACCTGGAATTTGAGGGAGAGTCTTCTAAATTAGTGGTCCTTCCACTCCACACTTTTATCATTCTCTTTTCTACCTAATACAATTAAATTTACCCTACAATTAGTAGATTTCGGATTATTTTTTTCCTAAATTCGAGAGCCAAAATTCATCATCCTTCTCCTTATAGATAGTAGGTAGCAAGTTTTAAAATCACCCCACCTTTGCCTTCTCTTATAGTATATAAGGTACCTAGCGAAGCAGCCTGGTGAATTTGGTAACAACTTAGCACTAGTAAGTTGTCCCAACCTAAGTTCATAAAACTCTTTAGCTTTTTCATCCTACTATTAGTCATTCAAATATCTATTTTTAAATTTAATTTGGAAATCTTCCCAAGTGACAGTTTTCTTATCTATCACATGCACCATTTTGGTTTCCTCCCACCACAAGGTATCCTTACCTCGTAATTATTAATTAGCCAGCCTAGCTTTCAAATTTCTTCCATACTCATAACTTGGAATTATTTTACCATGTTTAGAAGCCAATCTTCTACATATTTCTCCTTCTCTCCATCATAGGAGGGAGTCTTGATTTTGTGGAATTAACCTTGTAATTCCTTGTTCCTTCTAGAATGTTGTCTAAAGGATTCATCCTCCTCAGAATCTTCTGAGTGGTTTACAGTTCCCTTTCTCTTTTTCCCAAAACCTTCACCTTCATGACTGTTTTGGAAGGTCAATTCTCTGATTAACCTTTCTTGCCCTTCGTTGGCTAGTGATAGCCTACCATTGTGGTATTTCAGTTGAATCATTTCTCTTTGCATCTTATGTATCATGGCCAAAAATAGAGCATTATAATATGATGGATTTTTTTTCACCACCCAAATCCACATACATCTCATCCCATTCACTCATGGTTTGCAGTTGTATGGTTCTACACTGAGTCACTTTACATAAAAGTAAACAATAATGAAAATTTTGTTTTTTACAAAAAAAAATTACAACAACATAATTTTTCTCTAGTGTGAGTACACATTTTGGCCCATTGTTTTAACATGGGCTATGATACCATTTGTAACATCTCCATTTTCAATAATTTTATTTATTTTTATAATACTCAAATTAATCACACTCTATGTATTGACTATGGTTCGTCACTTTCCGATGCATTTTTTGCGTTAATATTTACTTCGTTGTACTTTTACTCTTTCATAATTTAAAAATATACTCATTGGGACTAAATTTCCAAGTCTACCACTTCAATGAGCCTATATGTCATATGAAACCATCCCATTTTATTTCACATCAAAATTTGTAATTAATATTTAAACTCTCCCTTAACTATTAATCGCTAATTCATTTCCCATGCCACTTTTTATACATCTTGTAAGTCTAATTTCCACGGCCATATATACATTGTATAAATTTTACATTAAAATTTATAACCATTTTTACTTTCTAACATATATAGATAAATTCTCATATGAGTGTTATACAGAATTTTGTTACCATCCCTGCAATTCCCATCTCGACCATTGGAGGGTCATTTCCGTGATCAATAAATAGTGTCATGCCTTAAAAAAACCATCACTGTTTCCTTTTACATGAGAGTAATATTCCTTTTGTTGACAATTCCCTAAAACAGAGATTCAAAAACCCTTATTTTTTCCTTGGTGTGAGTAATCAGTTATGCCCTCATGCCGAAGAGGAAGATTAACACTGGGCCCCATGCCAGTTGGCGCTCTATCTCATTTAGCCACCTGTGCCGAGCTGTTTATGGAATTTTTTTTAGAAATAGAGGCACAGATTCCACTCCAATAACTTCAGGGATGAGTCAATGGGAGTGGTTGAAATGAATTAACCATGGAATCCCTCCTTTAGTTTATGGTTTCCACCTCTTATGGGAATATCCTAAAGGATAGGCCTCCCTCCCACCTTTTTAGGGATCCTAACCTCCTCCTTTTCCTCTATAAAAAGAAGCTATCTCTCTTTGCATAAGCTAGCTGAACATGGAGAATTGAGTATACTATAGCTGAACTATTGAAGAGATAGAATAAGAAGGAACTATATTGAGAGAGCTTGAGTCCATGCCTTCATCCCATCCAAATTCTCTGACAAGCACTTGAGACATGCTTCAGTTGAACACGGCTGGAGGAGACTGTGACGTCAAAGAATTGGTTGTAACTCTTCCTTATATCAATACATATACATGACTATTGTTTGGTTCCCATTTTGTATTATGTTAGACATTTAATGCAATATGCTTAGCCCTCTTTGTCTGGCTAGTATTTAAGAATGAAGTTATTATGTCGTATGCTGCTCTTTTTTACTGTTCTATGTGCAGGTCTCCAAGCATGACTCCAGAAGGATTGTGACTTGCTAAGGCAGGAGCGAGAGACCACCACCATTGCAACCTTGACGAAAATGTTGTATTTCAGGTAGGTTGATCTACCATGTCCTATTTTCATTCAATAATTAGGAATCAACACTCTAGAATGTATCTTTGTTTCTAGATCCACTCTAGGGCTAGAGAGATAATCTCTATCTATAGAGAGGATTTAACTACTTAAAAAATTGGCGACTCCACTGGGGATCAGTGTGAGTTTGTCATTTCATCTTATTGGGTCAATTTCAATCATTGATTTTCTTATCTATCTTTTTCTGGTTTTCTTGCTTGGTTTATATCCTTTTTTCAGCTCCAGAGTGTCAATATTGACCGCTGCTCATTGTATTTTGGTTTTTCCTTTTCCCATAGTTATCCGGCTTGGCATACTTTTTGTTTGAACAGTCGTGCCAACTAGCACAGGTTTCTTTTGTTCGAGTCGCATAGACCCCTATTTAGCAAGGATTACAACCTTACAATCGTGTCGAATCTTGTAGGATCTGGTTTGGCCTCCTTAATGATGCATGGGAAGTTTAGTTATTTAGGGTTTGTAGGATCAGTTTAGTTATTTAGGGTTTGAGTCTAAATTTAGGATTTAGGAAGTTTAAGAGTCTTTTTCGAGCTGTAAAGGAACCTGAATCGATTCAGGTCATCAGTGGTATAACTGTAAGCATGAAGAATAGATAGGGTTCAGATTTCAAAAGCTAGAGGTCTGTTTAGATACAAAGTAGGCTATAGAGGGGCCAATGATTGAAGATTTGGCCAAGATAGAAAGCATTTGTAAGTAAATTCATGTATATATTATGAAATAATTTGTTCCCAAATCTATATGGATTAGTTGAATCAAATTTTGTGTGAGACTGCTTTGAAACTCCTTGAACAATGTGGGATACAGTATTTGTAATTTGGGGTTTAAACGGACTCTGTCTATCACTATATATATTGACATTCATGTCGATGCTCTAATGTGAAGTTGAATATGCACAATTTTACGGATCGAATCCTGTGTGGTTCGCCTTTATCAAGGGTTGATTAGTGACCACAGCATGAGTCAATGCCTTTGAAGAGATATGGCTTTGGATTCGACATTAATATAGTAAAATCAATGCGCGGAGAATATTTATGTTATAATGTATGCATGCAGGGTAATTTGTGAATGGTAGTTCATATCTAGAGGTCATATGGAGCCTGTGAATAGATCGTGGATGAAGATGAGCCAGGGTGAAGGACTGTGCGAAGAGATTACAAATTCACAACAAAAAGAACAAGCAGGAGCGAGGTCATAGTTTTTATAAACAAAGGGGGAATCAAATATGAGTCAAGGCTCATTCAATTGCAGAGAACCCATGAAATTGAAGTTATAAAGTTGAAAGGGAACCTTGAGCGGAGTAACTTAACCGGGAGCGTGAACAGTAAAACCGGAGTTTGGAAACTGGTGGTGTCACATGGTCGCATAAGTGGTAATTTTTTTTTGAAAAAAAAACGCAATTCCATTAGTTGTAGGATGCGTGGAAAAAGCTGTAAAACCAAAACAACTTTTATCGCGTTTTTTGGGAGAGTTAAAGTTTGGTCGTGGAAAAAACGTGATATCTATTCTAATCGTCCGATGAATGGCACTAGGAGATCCAAAGTGGTCGTGTTTCACAATGGATGAAGGTTAAGGAGGTAAGTATAAGTTGTGGCGGGACCCAATTACATTGTGGATTTTGATTTGATGTGCATTGAGGCCATGGGGCCCGAAAGGTTATATAAGTATATATTAGTGCTAGGTTTAAATCTGAGCCCAAGGCTTTGTTATAATTTTAACGGAGGATGTAATACATGTTAATATATTATCATTGATATGGATTATCACAAGGGCGCACGTATAAAATTTGTATATGCGAGTATGAATGTGCTGTGGGACCCAACCTCTAATATCTGTTGGTGACTGGAATTTTAAACAAAGTTGAAGAGTGAATGAAAGGAAAGGTTAGAACATGGTGCATGTATATATGACGGTTGAAAGGGATATTAAACCAAAGTTTTAACATAGTTGAGTCACATTTCATAAAGTGGGTTTGGAATATATTTTATACTTATAAGGTATAAAGGAGTGGGATGACTTCCACTGAAAAGGGTTAACTTTGAGGGTTATTTATATGGTTCTAACCATTGAATGAAATTTAAAGCTTCTGCATAGTGTTAGAGGTTTCAGAGATTTAAAATTATTTGGGTAAACTTAATGTCCATTATAATTATATGCCTAAGAGTAGCAGAAAGGAGAAAGTAGGTAGCCCGAGAATCAAGTGGTATTGGAGCTGGAATAGCTGTTTTGGAATTTAATTTTGGAATGCGTGCTTCATAAGAGTAGTGAGGAAAATTTTAAGTTTTAATCTATTTAACGGTTATTGTAGAGTGATTAGATATGTAGTGAGGTGATTGCAGACTTACAGAGTCTAAATTGGAAGATAATTTTTGTGAAGATTGCAGCTGATGAGATGCAGTGCATGTGATAAGAGAAGAAGGAAGATTAGATTCTAAGATCTGATATACATAAAAGTACACAGAATTACAATGAACAGAGGCTTGTAGAAATGGATGAATAAAAATATCATGCATGGATCTTGCAGGTAAAATAATTTTAAATCTGATTTGAGATTTATGATCGCAGAATTATGGTTGCAGAAAAATGAAGACAGAGTCTTGGTGATGAAGGCAGTGATCCTGATATTCAGTTAAAGACTGGATAAGGAGGAAAATTACAGTGTTCTAAAGTGAAGGTGAGTTGATGAGCAGTGTTTAACTCTGGTTTGGAGAATTTTTTGTAGAATTCAGATTGCAGGCAATTGAAAAAATCTCAGCAGAAGCATATCACAGCTTTGAGAGCAGTGATAAAAGAGTCCAGCAAGGGATTCTGAGTGAAGAAGAAGTGTGGTAGAACCTGGAGAATTCCCAACATAGGTTGGATGCAAGAAGAACCAATTTTTTCTTAAGAATTTGCAGAGTGAAGCCTAGAAAGAGCAGAAGAGAGTGGTTAGAAGTTTCCAGCAGATAGGGGACCAGTACTTGCCAAAATCCCAGATCTAGAGGAAATTATTGGTGAGCTAATTTGCAGCAAGAGAGCTTGCTCTTGCAGACGCTTCAAGCAATTGATGAGTGAGGAACTGATGAAGGAGAAAATGGCTACTGATAGTCATAGCAGAGATTACAGAGGTTCTGAGAGAGGCCACAATAGAAGAGTGAGGGAAGATGCCAAAGCAAATGGCATGAGGAAGAAACTCACTAATGTAGAGTATTGGAAAGAGATTGCTGAGATCGATAAGTAGTTTTATAAACTGGAAAAGGTGATGGAGGAAAACCTAGAGAGTTGGTCAGCTCATGAGGAGGAGAGTGAAATGAAATCCATTACAGTTGAGGTTGAGGAAAAAGGAGATTGCCTTATTGAAAGAAAAACTCAGAGTAACTGAGTTGAGAAAATAATTTTATGTTTGTAAAGCAGAATAGAATATAGATGAAGAATGGGGATCTGCAAGAGATATTGTGAGACATGGTGAAGAATTAAGGCATCAAGAAGTTTGTATTGCTGAAGATAAAATCATTGGTGATTTCCTGAGGTATTAGACAAGTCCAGATCAGCTGGATGATGTAAATCATTACACTTTTGAATCTGATAATTGTGAGGTGATGACAGATTCTACAGAGGAAGAGGAACTCAGATTTCTTGAGTCAAGGATGTAATTTGAAGATTACACATACATATCTGTTCAAAGGGAAGTACTTGAGAAAGAAACCAAGACTAAAAATTCTTGTGGTTTTAAAACTAAATAGTTGTGTATGTTTGCAGGTACACCACAGGGAGATGAGCAAGCTTTAAGGGTTGCTGAGGAGGAGAAATTGAATCTGAAATCTATTCATATCAATGCTGAGATAGAAAAATCTCAGGAGGAATTGAAAACAAGGGTGTCTAATGAACATATTCAGCAGAATATTGAGGCAGAGAATGAAGGACCATCTGATGATTGGTAAAGAAAGAGTGAAGGCATAAAAGGTTGTGTAAGGTTCCCAAGATCTACTCCAATTGAAGTTGTTGAACTGTATAGAAGGTTAGATTTCCAAAGAAGAGAATTGGAGAAACAGAGGACCTATGCACAAGATGATTTTCTAAGGAAGCAGGGCAGGAAGGTATTCATGAACAGTGTTCATGAAGCAGATGATGGAAAGAAGGAGAATCTAGCTAATAGTCTCACGAGGAATGAAAATCAGCATACTAATGTGCTGACAGAGGAATTGGAAGAAAACTTAGAACAACATACTGATGCATTGTCAAATGAGGAAGAGGCATTGAGACCTTCTAATTTTAATGTTGAAGGTTCATGTGTTAATGATGCAGGCAGAGAAGAACAACAAATGAATTTTATCAGAGAATGGAATGAAGGAGAAACTATGTTGGCTGAGAACATAGTAGAGGATCATCATTTAACATGGTGATTGGAGCAATGGAGATAGCTCTGGAAGTTGAGAAGAAAGGCAGTGGAAGTTTTCTGAGTCTTGAAACAGACTTAGAACTGCAAAAAATAAGTTTTGTGTCTGGATCAGCAAATGAGACTAGTGGGTCTTATAATTTTGAAATCGACAAATTGGCTATGTTTACAGGTGATACAGAAGACAATCCATCTCTTGGAGTTGTCTTGAAAGAAGAAGAACTGTTACAGGAGGAAGGTGAGGCAGTCATGTATCATATGAAGATACTTTTCATTAATGAAAAGGAGGAGCTGATTTGTTTGGTTGATCAAGAGAAGACTATGGGACAGATTTGTAAGACTGACACAGTGATGGGAAACCAAAATTCTATTCTGATAGAGGAAGATGAAAATGCAGAGCTTGAAGTACTTGATTTGATTGCCAGAATCAATCAAGGAGATGAAGGAAAATTACTGAAGATTGTCAAAGAAGAAGAGGGGTGTGCTAAAACTGGATTGTAGCATATTTATCATGTGAAACAAGAACCGAAGAGGTGGCTGAAATTTTTGCTGAAATAATTTGAAGAAGAGGAAGAGATTGCAAGCACTAGGGTGAAATTGCCTAAGTTGTGGAAGAAATAAGGGTAGATGCTAGTTTGAAAATTTTTCTTATGTTTACTAGTATGCAAGAAAAATTACATGAGTATGTTACTGCAGGAAGGAAATTAATTGATGATTTGTTTTCTAAGAGTGAATTTGTAGATGATGAGCAAAGGAAAATGGTTAGAGAGGGACAAGAAGTATGGGAGGCAGCAACACCCATGGTGGCAGCCACAGTGGCAGCAACATGGGGCATGACATCTGTAGGAGTAGCAAACATGTTAGTAACAATAGTAACAGCAAGAGTAACAATATTGGAAGCAACAGGGATTGAAATCAGCAGCAGCAGGAAAATAAATTTCCATCTAGAAGAGAAGTTGTACATGGAGATTGAAAACATCATAAAACTGATGATGAAGGTGTCTCGGAAGTAGCAGGCATCAGTAAGAAAGAAAAAGGATTTTAGAAAAGGAAATACATGAAGATATTTTGAAAGTACATCTGGGGGTAACATGCGGAATAAGATATGGAGACCTGGAGAAATGCAGATGAAGGATGATGCAGTTCTTAGATAGCAGCCAAACAGAGTATGGGATCCAGGAGGCAGAGATTGAAGACACATGATCAAGAGATCATGAAAAATTTGAACCTTGGGAGTCTGATGCAGGGGCATTAGGCTCAAGAATTACTTTGTACCTAAGTAGACAAAGGGGGGTCTCATATTTCTAAATTCTCATGTAATTATTAGTGATTTTGAATAAAAAGTGAGGAATTGTAAATGTTCTCTAACTGCAGAGAACATGAGAGAAAATGATTATTTAGGAATGAGTAGAGACTTTCGAATTAGGATCAGTTCAATTATTTAGGGTTTGAGTCTAAATTTAGGATTTAGGAAGTTTAAGAGTCTTTGTCGAGATGTAAGGGAACCTAAATCGATTCAGGGCATCACTAGTATAACTGTAAGCATGAAGAATAGATAGGGTTCAGAGTTCAAAAGCTAGAGGTCTGTTCAGAGACAGATTAGGATGTAGAGGGGCCAATGATTGAAGATTTGGCCAAGATTAGAAGCCTTTCTAAGTAAATTCATGTATATATTATGAAATAATTTGTTCCTGAATGTATGTGGATTAGTTGATTCAAATTCTATGTGAGACTTATTTGAGCCTCCTTGAAAAATGTGGGATACAGTATCTGTAATTTGGGGTTTAAATGGAATCTGTGTATCATTATAGATATTGACATTCATGTCGATCTTGTAATGTGAAGTTTAATGTGCACAATTTTACGGATCGAATCCTTTGTGATTCGCCCTTATCAAGGGTTGATTACTAACCACGGAATGAGTCAATGCCTTTGAAGAGATGTGGCTTTGGATTTGAAATTAATATAGTAAAATCAATGTGAGGAGAATATTTTTGTTATAATGTATGCATGCAGGGTAATTTGTGAATGGTAGTTCATATCCAGAAGCGGTATGGAGCCTGTGAAGAGATCGTGGATGAAGATGAACCGAGACGAAGGACTGTGCGAAGAGATTACGAATTCACAGTGAAAAGAACAAGAAAGAGCAAGGGCAGAGTTTGCATAAACAAAGGAACAATGAAATATGAGTCAAGGCTCATTAAATGGCAGAGAACTCGTGAAATCGAAGTTATAAAGTTGAAAGAAGAACCTTGAGCAGAGTAACGGAACCAGGAGCATGAATAGTAAAACTGGACTTTGGAAACTGGCAGTATCGCGCGGTCACATAAGTGGTAAATTTAAAATAAAAAAAATTCGATTCCATTAGTTGTTGGATGCTTGGAAAAAGCGGTAAGACCAAAACAACTTTTATCACGTTTTCTGGGAGAGGTAAAGTTCGGTCGTGGGAAAAATACGATATCTGTTCTAACCATCTGATGAATGGCGCTGGGAGATCCATGGTGGTCGTGTTGCGTGATGGACGAAGGTTAGGGAGGTAATTATAAGCTATGGTGGGACCCAATTACATTGTGGATTTTGATTTGATGTGCATTGAGGTCATGGCGCCCGAAAGGTTATATAAATATATATTAGTGCTGGGTTTAAATCTGAGCCCAAGGCTTTGTTCTAATGTTAACGGAGGATGTAATACACGCTAAAATATTATCATTGATATGCATTATCACAAGGGTGTGCATATAAAATTTTTATATGTGAGTATGAATGTGTTGTGGGACCCAACCTCTAATATCTGTCGGTGACTGGCATTTTAAACAAAGTTGAAGAGTGAATGAAAGGAAAGGTTAGAACATGGTGCAGGTATATATGACAGTTGAAAGGGATATTAAACCAAAGGTTTGACATAATTGAGTCACATTTCATAAAGTGGGTTTGGAATATATTTTATACTTATAAGGTATAAAGGAGTGAGATGAATTCCACTCAGAAAGGTTAATTTTGAGGGTTATTTATATGGTTCTAACCATTGAATGAAATTTAAAGCTTCTGCACAGTGTTAGAGGTTTCACAGATTTAAAATTATTTGGGTAAAATTGTAGTGCATTATAATTTTATGCCTAAGAGTAGCAGAAAGGAGAAAGCAGTTAGCTCGGGCATCACTTAATGAGTCTTTTGGTCAGTTGTGCTTGCCTCTGGGTTATTTTTTGTGTGTAATTATGCCTTTGGGACTATTTTGACTGCTCTTGAATTGTTTTTTGTAGTTGTTTGTCCATTTTCTTATCCGTGTAGTATAACGCCTTAGGGTTTCTAAGTGTCTTGTTACACTGACCCTTCTATTTTGAAATCAAGTCTTTTGATTATTGTCAGTATCATTCTCAGGTCAATTGCACTAAGTTTTCTTTATCCTTTTGAGTGATTGCTTTGATTCAATAATCATTTCATTTTTCGATTGATTCTTCTCCTTGTTGCTCCAAGCATAGATTACATTGCTTGTTTTGGGTCGTTTTGAAAACTTTCTTTTGGTTTGGAAGATTGCAACATTAGTTTGAGTGCTTTCTTGTGTTTTCTTTGTGTTTGATTGAGTCATTCAATTTCGATTCTTACACAATACTCAAGATAGTATTAGTTTTCATTCTTCATGTAATTAGTGCATCATGTACTTCTTTTGAGATAAATTAATAATTCAAACCGCACTCAGAGGTAGGACATTTCCTATTGATATAGGAGCTTTTGGACTAGAAAGAATAATATCTCCAATCATGACCCCTCTGGGATGCAAAATATACATCTTATTTCCATTCTTGTAATGCACCTTGAAAATGTATGCACTTATATTAGGGTCGTATTCTATGGGTTGAAAATTAAAAAAAAAAACATATTTTGCATTCTTTCATTTGCATCAAAGGTGAAATATTCTTTTCCATAACTAGCATTTGATAGTCTAGGAAAGAGTTTCATTTTCTTTTGATTGTGTTAGATGCGTTAGTGGATTTCTTCACATACTTTCATTGTTTGCTATTGTTTGACAGATCTCTATCCTTCTCATAACTAGCATTCATTGAATAAAAGATGATGTTCATTTGCATATAGTTTTCATTTAGGAAATTTGAAATATAAATTCGATAGGGCCTTGAAACTGAACCATAATCCAAGATCAACTTTAAAATTCATTCAATTAATCTAGGGAAGCATTGAAACCTAACACAACATTTTTAGTGGTCTAGGCTAGAGACGTGTTCCTGCATCCTAAACCCTAGTAGCTGTCATTCACCATTTGACTTTAGACAATGCTAGTACGGGCTTGTGCTCCCCATATCATTGAGTATATAAAGGGAGACCCCTCTAGGTTGAAATAATTTTATCCATAGGAAGCCGAGTCTTCTGCCTTGTGACCGTGATACACTGAACACGACATTTTGGGAGACTACCTACACCTGCATTAAGTCCTTGGTCATTTCTCTTTCATTTTATCACCAAGGTGTATATGGCAGTTCACAGAAACCTGGTATACCCTCTTTCTTAGAGTACCTGAGTAGTCATTTTGATCTTTTCATGACTCTTTAAATAGAGAAGAGATTGTCTACAACTTGTCCTTTCACTCTTGTTTAAAATTTAAAGTGAATAGAGTCATATTTTTCTTGTTTCTCAACTCTTAAAACATGAAATAACAGAATCTGGTTTCAGTGTCATAAAATTAATCACCTACGATCACATGCCTATTATAAGTTTTATTACTTGGCTTGTTTTTTTTTCCTTAGATTTTGATCTTGGAGCCTTCGATTGGTTATCTTTTTCCTTCTTGTTTTGAACTACAGTCATAGTGGCGGAACTACCACTTTCGTCGTCCTCACTGCCTCCTAGTGGTAGTTCTTTTCCGAATGTTTCTTTTGAAACACATTAGCCCACTAGGTGTGTCGAGTTTCCGCAACCTACTCTCCCATATGTTCAACCTCTTGCTACCCGATCTCCTCCTAAAGAATTAGTTGAGTTCAATTGGCCTCCTTCAAGTGCTTGGTCTAGTTTTGGGGAAGAAGGAGATTTTCCTCCTCTTACATCAGGCTCACCATTTTTTGTTGCTACTGTACCTCCTAATCCCCATAGCCTTTTCGAAAATCTTATGGCAGAGTTAGACATGGATTCATCTAGTCCTGTTGGTACTGAAGGAATGCCTGTTTCTACAGGAGAATATCATTTTTTTCCTGAAGATGTCCCTCTTGTTTATACTTAGTCTTCTCCACCATTACTGTCACTTCCACTTGGATATAGGTCCTTGAGTCACATTATGTCTGATGTTGCCTACATAGCACAATTCAGCACATTAAATCCTCCTCAGAGTTCAGTCCTTTCTTCATTAGGACTATCACCTTCGACACCTGGTTCGTCAGATACTGTTACATTTGTTTCAGTCCGACCGACTGTTTGTGTGGATTCATCCACACCAGTTGTTACCACTTAGTCCTCAGGATATTTTCACACTTGCAAGTCTATTTCTCTCAATCCTACATGGCCTATTAATCTTGGTCCTAGTAAATCACAATTTAGTGTAGCGGAGGCCCCACCTACTTGTAGTGCAGTTTCCACTACCCCGATGATTCTTGGAGGCCTTAATTTTGAAGGGTATATGTTGGTTTCTCAGCAGCAAAGCTCTCAGGGTTCTCAGCTACTCCAGGCTCTTGGTAATCCTCGATTCCATCACTATGATGTTGTTGCTAATCTTGTTTATTAATTTCAGCATCATTATGATGTGTATGGTAATCTTGTCTATTTTCCTCCTATTAATCCTCATCAGGTTGTTTATGATCCTTATCAGACTATTTTTTATCTTAGACCTACCTTATCTGTGCAACCCGCTGGCTTGTAAGGACAACCCTCATTATGACAATATTTAGCTCAGCAGGGCCCTGCCTGTGGTCCACAGGGACAACCTTGTGATTCACAAGGCCAACCTTCACAAGGTCAACCTTTGGTCCAACATGGTCAACCCTACGGTCTGTCTGGTCAACCTCAGAATCAACCAGGACCATCTTATACTCTTGGGGGGAAAAAATATCTACTACAGGGACAACCTTTGGTGCCACAATCACCGCCACATGTTTCGTATGGCCAAAAATTTATGCCATAAGGAAAACCCTACGCTCCTCCTCTAGGTCAACCTGGTTATCAGGGACGACCTGGTCCATCACAACCATCGGGCCAACCTTTCCCACAAGGGAAACCTGGTGGCCCTTAGAAACTAATTCAACCTATTTCTCAGCTAGTTCCATCATTTCAATAGCCAGTTCTACCTGCTTATAGTTAGCTTGGTTTTCTCGCTGAGCGGCCTATTCAACCTGCTTAGCTGGGTCTGCCTTCTCAACCACAAGGCGATTATTACCCTCAGGGTTCATATCAGCTGGTATATAGTGCACCCCAGGTTTCTTACCCTTAAAATCAACTTGTATATCATAAACCTCAAATCCATGCTTACATTCCACAACAAAATCCATACGCTACTCAACAAGGACCTCAATGGTCGAATCTGACTCAGTACCCTATTCCTCAACCCCAGTATCAACCTAGTTACCCTGATTCTAACCCCTATGGTCATAATCCTCCGGGATAGAATATCTGGGGATAGAATCCCTCTCAGACTCAGTGGAATGTAAACACGGGTCCTCATCAAAGGCCTCTGATGACTTTCAACACTCAATTATCATTGCTTGCTACATTGGAATTACCTGATGTGTCAAAGTTAATGAACGATCCTATTCTTCATAACCTGTATTGGCCTCTGGTTCCATCCAAGATTCCTGGTGATTTTCCTAAATTTGAAGGCAAGTATGGTGAAGACCCCAAAGCATATGTCATGACTTAACATTTTTGGTGTTCCTATAACTCTTGGGTTGACGATTCTATTCGACTCTATCTTTTCCAGCGAACTCTTACTGGTGCCACTGCAAAGTGGTACATTGAGCTATCTCATGGCATCTTCCAAGAATTTAATTCTTTAGCCATGGAATTTCTTACGCATTTTCAGTTACTAGTCTGCTATGAGATTGGGAGGCACCTCCTCAGTTCATTGAAAGAAGACCGAGCCACTCATATCTCAGATCATATTCGTGAATGGCGACACCATCGTCACATGATTAAATTTGAAATACCTGATCAGATTCTGACTCATTGGTTCATCACCTCCTTTGTCAATCAGATTACAAAAGACATAGCTATGGGGGCATGTGTAACTGAGGAGTAAGCCATCACTTATGCCCAGTACCTTGATCTTGTGTACTCTAAGTCTGGCACATTATATGATATCTTTCCTGATTCTCCATAACTTGGAAGTTCTAAACCACCAGCGACTCTATCCGTCAATGGTATAATTGTTTCTACATCTCAGACTTCTCAAAAGTCTTCTTCTTCAAACTCTGGGAAGCCGAAGTCTACTTCTTCCAATAATGTTTCTTCTCAGTCCACCTCGAATTCTGGTAAACCTGCAGAAGTTAATTCTGTTTAGGCCAATCCTATAGATAATACTACTAAAGGTAAAAATAAGGGTAAAGGTAAGGCCAAAGCCGATACCCCGAAACAGGATTCTTAGAAACCCCATGCTGGTGATGGTTCTTAATGCAAGCCAAAGTACCCCTGTTTGATTTTTGATGACGAGCACTTCACCAAGGCCTATCTTAGACGATCCAAAGTGAGTCTATTGCTCAAAGGCACCCAGGGAACTTCAACCATTCTTAAACAACCCTGCCCATATCAGCAGACCCATATGGTAGAGAAACCTCAGTTCTCTGCCCCTTTTGCCTCTCAGGTGTACATGATGGATAGTTCTGCAGCTGCTTCTATTGCTACTCAATCAAAATATTATACTTGATCACATCAGGCCACGGGGAAGGAGATCACTGATGGTCCTCCTCCTCCGCTTGTTACTGGCCCTCTTGAAATTGAAAGGCCTAATGTTGAATCCGTTGTACAACCACCATCCAAAGTTGTCATCCGCAAGTATTCTTATAATCCCAATGCCCATGTCACTCACCATTACAATATTGTTGAGGATTTGGCTCAGGCACCATCTGTGATTTCCACATTAGAAGTACTTCAGAGTTGTCCGTATTAGCAAAAATATTTGTTATCTACGATTGGTGGGATTGATCCTATTGATACTAGCCTTATTTCTTTCGATTTAGAGAATTTCGTTCCATGACTTTCGCATTAGATTGCGCTCATTATTCAAGTTTCTATTAATGTTCTCAATATCCATCGAGCAATTGTGGATGAGGATGCATCAACCTATGTCATATCATCTTCATGTTGGAAAGCTATTGGTTCTCCAGCCTTGAATTCATTGCCAAATGCCCATTAAGAATTTGATGGAAGAGAATCAAAGCCTTTAGGTGTTCTTGCTATTTTAAACTACAAGGAAAAGACCCTCTAGCAGAGGTTATAAAGGAGGTTTTTAGCATTATAAAATTGGCTAAAATTGTCAAAAAAACATATGCTACCACATCCATTTATGGATACGAAGGTTTTGGCAGAGCTTTTAATGGAAATTCAAGACAACTAAAAAAAAGGGTGGACAGAGGTTCTTACTAATGTTTTTTTCATCGATGCGCTAATCATTATTGAACGCACCAGTGCGTACCTGTAGTCGGAGCCCCCGGGTGGTCGAAGGAGAATGCACCGGGTCATTAAGGTATAAAATAGCACCGGGCATAGTTTTGGTGATACAATGCATGGGGACGTTCTGATTGTTCTTGGGACTTGAGCGATGCCCATAGGTCATATCAATGCGCTGGTGCGTAGACTTATAGAAATGCACTGGTGTGCCCTTTCACACAAATGCACCGAGATTTATAATTGGTATCAGTATTCGTGCGGTGGAAATCTGTCATATAAATACACTGGTGCGTATAGACACATAAACGCCCCAGTGCACAATATCACACAAATGCACCGAGATTTATAATTGGTATCAATATTCATGTGGTGCCCATAGGTCATCCAAATGCACCAGTGCATATAGAGATAAAAATGCCCTGGTGCATAGTAACACATAAATGCACCGAGATTTATAATTGGTATTGGTATTGGTGTGGTGCTAATAGGTCATAAAATGGAGCCAGTGCATATATATACCTAAACGCACCAGAGCACCATACAACATAAATGCACTGGAGCGTCGTACAACACAAACACCTCGATATTTTTAACCGGTTTCGGTGTTTCTGTAGTTACCATAGGTCGTAAAAATGCACTGGTGCACTTAAGAATAAAAGTGAACTGGTATAAGAATACACGGACCGGTTTTCATTTTGTATTTTTTAGAAACATCGACCTGTGACAGTGCAATTATTGTGATTGTTTTAAATTCCTTACTCACCAAAAGTCGAGACGTCTTATAACAATATTCATATTAGTTAAATTTTTATTAATGAATTTGAATGTGGTGTTTGGATTAATTTGTAATATCATATCATAATTATTGTAGTTTTTTAAAATTCAGTATTCATCAAAATTCGACACATATATATCTTATAACAATATTTATATGAATTAAATTTTTATTAGTACATTTGAGAACGACAATGGAGAATGAAATAGTGAAAATGGACAATACAATACACTAAAGTAAAACATTTTTTATTATATATATATATATATATATATATAAGACATTATTTGTCATACAAAATGGGACAGTTATTGGTATCCCTTTATCTTTCAATTGGGACACTATGTCCACTAAATTAAAGAAAATGTTTGATTTCACAGACATTTTTCAAAAAATATAATGCCTTGCTTTGATATCCAAACATAGTGATCATCATTCTTCGCTTGAACTATTGTCACCGCTAGAGCTACTTCCATGACTTTGGTTATTTTCAGGATTGTTTTGTTCACGGTGTTGATTGTTTTCTTCTTCCTCACCTTCCATCTACAAACATAAAAATAAACTGTAATGAGTGTATATACATTGGTGAGAATAATGAAAATTGCAATATTAAATAATATAAATAAATGTAAATAGAAAAGAAATGATTTACCAATGAAACAAAATCTAGTTAAGTTGCTATAAAGAAGTAACAATTACTTACAAACTGAGATATCAATCATTTTCTTCCTTGTCGTCATGTTTTATGTGCTGACTGGGTTCCATTTTCTTTTTTTTTATGCAAGAAAATACTTGAAAATTAATATTTAATGCTAAATCATTTATTTATTGTACCTAATGATCGAAAAATTCAATGATTACATATTACATTTAAAGCACATTGTTGTTGAGATGGCTCCCCCCACGATGCAATTTTGTCCATTTCTTTGACCATCTCCTTGTACACCTTTTTGGACATTCCTACTGGCATATTTATGATATCAGCCTGTTCATATTTTGAGATTTTCATAATCTTCCTGAAAATGTAACATGAAAATAAACTATTTAATTTTGATATTGATATATGAAAATTAAGTATAAAAAAGGTGATATATATAAATAGTTCTAGACAAACATCTAAAGGAATATCACTTTTTCATTCCATCATTTTTTTTGTATGTTTTTGCTATTAAAAGTTTGACATGTCTCATTGACCAATTCTCTAGAAATTCTTCCTGTAGTTTAGACAAAATTTGGTTCTTGGAATCATTAGATTGGTTTTTGTATTGTAAGTGGAAATAACGTCTATACATTCATTCCACTAGATTGCTCAAACTTTTGTAGAAGTTTTTCCCCCTTTCGTTAACCTCCAGCACCACTCCAAATGTGCTAAGGAGCAATTCATTTTCATTTGCAAGTTATATTTTTTTTCTTTTCTTAGAACAACATTCCTTTTCTGAGTTGTTGGTCCTTGTAGAACATTAAACATATGTGAATTAATAGACTATTTCACACATGTTATCTAATAATTTTAATTCTATTATTAATGAAAACTAACAAAATAAACTCATATTGGATCGATACTATTTTTTCATTCACCTGATTCATCCTTTTGCAATTTTTCCATCAAGATTTTATGCTTTTCTGGTCCTAGATAAGAAATAATCTTATTGAGTTTCATCATTTTGTGGCTCTGCATGATAGACAATAAACAATACATATTAGTTAAACTTACATATAGTTCAAAAATAATATTTTTTGTAAAAAAATTAGAAAGAACTTGCCTTTTTTGTTGTTATTGATTTGTTATTAGTATTTTTGTTACTTGATATTTTTTCAGTGACTTATTTATCAATCCCAAACCCGTACCATATCATTCATTAATATATTTATAAACAAACTATCAAATTTTCGAAGTAAAATAAAATAAAATCTCAAGAAACAGGTGCGCCATTGATGATGTATGCACTGACGCTGGTACGTGGATATCTTCCAAACGCACCGCACAAATAGTACAACAGACCAAATGGTGCTCTCTGTCTACAATGAGCACCAGTGCCTTACAATTCAATCACCGCACTGGTTAACAATGAAAAAATAATAAAAATCGTCTAGTGTTAATTTTTGTAGCATAAAATGGTGCCATATTTCACATATGGCGCATCGATAAAAAAAAAATTGTTTATTAATTTTTTTTTATCACATTACTTATGTGGTGTGCTTGTACAATACAGAGCACTAGTGTGCTATGTTACGCCTAGAGCACCGATAATTTTTTTTTTTTAAATTCATGCAAGGGCCCACATGGATTGGGATACAACTATGCTAATCGTCCTATTGGTTAGATGTCTTAGGTCTATATTTGGCAATACAAACCCTATAAATCTAAATTGAAAAGCCCTAATTCTGAAATCACAAAAAGAGGGAGAAGAAAGGGCAGAAACAAAAAGAATGTAAGGTTTGTATTTTTTGAAAGTTTTTTTTTTGAAACAGAACATTCGCAATGCGCCATTATGAAATAGCGCATCGGCTGCATATTTTACAAATGGCGCATTAAGAAAAAAAAAAAAATTATCTATTTTTTTATCATAGTACTTGCACGGTGTGTTGGGATAATAGAGTGCACCAGTGCACTCCAGTACACAGGGTGCACCGAAAAAAAAAAACTGTTGTTTTTTAATTTACAGAAGGGCCGAAATGGATTGGGATCTGACTATGCAGGTCCTCCCATGGGTTGGATGTCTTAGGCTTATAATTAGTAATACAAACCCTATAAATATAAATTGAAAGACCCTAATTGTGAAATCACAGAAAGAGGGAGAAGAAAGGGAAGAAACAAAAAGAATGTAGGGTTTGTTTCTAAAATGGTTTTTTTTTGTAAAACAACACGTTTGAGGTGCACCATAATGAAATAGTGCACTGGTGCCATATGTTACATATGGTGCACCGATAAAAACATATTTTATTTATTTATTTATTTTTTATCATTGTACTTTTACGGTGCGCTGGTATAACAGAGCACATCAGTGCGCTGGTATAACAAAGCGCATCGGTGCTCTATGTTATGCAGGGTGTACCGATGAAAAACAAGTTTTTTTTTTTAGATTGACGCAAGGGCTAAAATGGATTGGGATCTGACTATGCAAGTCGTCACATGGGTTGGATGTCTTATGAATATACAAACCCTATAAATATAAATTGAAAAGCCCTAATTCTGAAATTAGAGAAAGAGGGAGAAGAAAGGGAAGAATAAAAGAGAATATAGGGTTCTATTTCTAAATATGGATTTATTTTTTTATTTTGTTTCTAAAAATTGCAGAAAAGGTAAAAAAAAATAGCAGAAAAAAGTAAAAAATGCAGTAAACTTTTATTTTTTTATTTTCCTTCATAAAAGAAGTTCAGAAAAAGTTAAAAAAAAACAATAGACTTTGATGTTTTCTTTTACTGCATAAAAAAAACTACAGATAAAAGTACAAAAAAACAATAAAATTTACTCACTTCATTTGAAATTCTATGGTACAAGGTTTGAATCACCAAAGGTTTTGAATTATGATTGTCTGAATACTTTTGTTCGAACGTATTTCCCTACTCCACAGTGCTCTGTTTTCTCTAGGTATGTTTCCTACAAATCTATGGCTGAATTTTTTTGCAAAAATAGTGAAATAATGAAAAGTGTTTAGTATTTAAAGAAATGTTTTATGAAATTATATTTTCGAAAATATTTTGCTGCCCATTTTTCAATTTCACCACTTTTTTTTCACTTAAAGAAACTAGGGTTGAACGTTTTTTATTTGTCGTTATTCATTTAATGGTGTGTCCTTTAATTGAACTGCATCGGTGCATTAGGTTATAAAACAACATCCATGCGCAATACCAAAAATGCACCGATGCAGTTATCTCTACATTACACACCGAAATTACATTTAGGTTTGTGCACCAAAATTTATTGTTGTTTTTCTCAAATGCAGGGACAAAATATCATATATTATATGGAATGGACAATTCTTCAAAATGCAGCTCGTTCCATAATATTTCTCAAAGTCCATCACAGATTTCTCCCTATCCATCTAGAGACGTAATATTTACTTCAAATTTGTTTTATTTTTTCACTGTCTAATTGAATTTATGGTTTTTATCCATGCAGTCAATCACACACAACTTAATTAAATTTGCAATGTATAAAAATTTGCAGGTTGATGTAGATTCATCATTGAGTTCAGATGCACAAAATATTCAAACTGCTCCAAAATGTTGAAAGTTCTTATCAGGAGCTGCATACCGCAATGCGCATTTGGTAGATGAAAATAGATAGTCGCTTCACCCTGCCAATTGTAACAATATTGCATCTTCCAGCCACAATCCCTGGACAATGATGGTAATTATAATTATAATTGTTTGGTATATATACTATTTAATATGTAATTATTTCAACATTAAAGCAATTTATAATCATGCAATATTGTCAACGTGGTTACTAATTGACATCATATATTTTGTACTAATCATGTTCAAATATTTTTTTTTAATTGTTATGATTCTAGTGATGATGAACGGCCTACCTACCATCTTCTGTTGCACACCACGACAATGTCAAAAAGAGAGAAGACTGAGTTAAGAGAAAAAATAAGAGACGAATGATACCAAGAATGGTTGAATCAACCACCGATTCAATTACCGCTACGTCCAGATTCACCAATTAGGAATGACTATAGCAATTGTAGTTCTTCACAAGCTGACAATGGATGTAATCAAATAGAGGTTGGTATGGATGATTACTTAAGGGATACAACTGCAATAGAGACAATGTTGTTATATGCATTCCAAAATGATGATCAACTAGGGGATGATGCTCATATCACTAGCACCTTTTTCGAAAGCCTTAAATTTGCTTCCACCACCCCTCCCTTTGGACTTGGCGGTCAGTCAAAGTATACCCAGTTGGGGATAATGATGTTACTGTACAACTTGAAAGCCAATTTTGGCTTGTCTAATGCATGTTTCTTGGAACTTTTGAGGTAAGTTACCATAAAGTAATCCCCTTATATAAATTTAAAATATAATCAGTACACTGAAATAAACATTAAAATGGTAAATCCTATGAATGTTAATAATTATATCAACATTAATGTACATTTATTAATATATTTTTCCACGATCACCAACTGCAGGTTATTCAAAGATAAGGTTATTTTGAGTGATAATTCCTTTCCTGGTTGCTGCAAAGAGGCAAAGAAATTGTTGAAAATCATATCATGCATGTCCAAATGATCGTATTATAGATAGAAGAAAATGTGCAGACAAAGAGATGTGTTTGAAATTTGGGCATGACAGGTATGATAAATAAAAAAAGAAGGGTAAATCACGTACTGGTCCTCCTTTTAACATATTGAGGCACGGGCCTATAATCCTATAATCCCAAGGATTCAAAGGCTCTTTCATTCCAAAGAATTAGCTATGTTGCAAGGATGGCATGCCTCACACAGAAGCAAGTTGGGAGTTATGCGAATTCCAACTAATTCAATAGCCATGAAGCATATAGACCATACATGGCCCAAAAAATTCAAGGATGAAGTATGAAGTCTACGACTCAGCATAGCCATGGATGGTATCAACCCATATTCCCTCCATAACACAAACTATTATGTTTGGCCTGTAGTAGTGATCAATACAATATCTCCCCATGGTTGTCTATGAAGAATGAACATCTTATGTTGGCTCTCATAGTTGATGGTAGAATACAAGTGAAGAATGTGGATTTCTACTTATAACCATTGGTAGATGAATTGAAGGAATTATGGGATGGGATAAATGTATACGATGTATCAAGACCCATCACAACAGAGAGGAGTTTTATGTTGTATGGGATATGTGTTTACACAACACATGATTATCCAGGATTAGGAGTTTTCCCTGGTAAATTATATGTTTAATTTATTGATTTGTTTATATATGTAACAATATTCTTTCACATATTAGTTATTTAATTTGTTGTAATATTTGTTATGATCTTCATGATATTATTTAATGTGCCATGCATATTAATTAATGTATACAAATATAATCTTGCAGGTCTTGTAACAAAAGGGTATTTTGGATGTAAATGTTGTGGACCTTCTCTGAAAGCTAGATGGTCCAAGGACCTACGAAATCTAGTGTATGATTGCTTGAGGGTATTCCTACCAAAATAACTCCCTTACGGAAGAGAAACATCCACTTTCAATGGTAAACAAGAGAGAACCTAAAGGCCTCCAATAGTGACACCATCTGAATGTCTTAGAGAATATGAGAGAGAGAAGGAGAAGGAGTTCATAGAAATGTTCGATTCAAATGGGGAGCCTATGTTCGATGATCCAGATTTCTTCAGCACCTATGTTGAAAAATTTCCCATTGGGATGAAAAGGAAATCTGTATTTTATGACCTCCCATATTGGGAGCATCTTAAGATTGCCCACTTATTAGATCCCATGCATATATTTACAAATGTTTCATCTTCTTTATGGAGGTACATATTATCGAAAAAAAGTGACACATTGGCTATTAGGAAAGATCTTGTTACTTCAAAAAATAAAAAGAAACATTGGCCAAGGCGTTTAGAAGGTATAGGATCAGAGGCAGGCACTGGTCCCTCTAATTCATGGTTTTCCAAAGAAGTTGATGTCCCATGGATTTTTAAAAAATATGATATATCTTTGGCAAAGGAAGTTATAATGGATGTCAGGGTGCCAACTTCATACAACTCTTCACTACGGCACTGCTTCACCGTGGATGACCATTTGTCGACATTGAAATTACATGACCATTTGAATCTTCTAAGAGTACGTATAATGCCAAAATCATGATTTTTTTATTTGTTATATTAATATATTTTATCCCGTGCTGGGATCATAAAACATAACTAATTTTGTATATTATTTAACGTGTTTCTAACTTTGCAGTGTCATTATCCTTTTTTTGTGCGTGGGTGTGTAAAACATGAATTCCCTCAAGACCTAGGACATGCCTTATCTAAATTACATGCATTTCTATGTTGGATCATGTCAAAGGAGATTCATGTGGCTAGCATTCCATGGTGGTGTCAAGAGATAGTTCAGATTGTTTGTATGTTTGAGAAGGAACTGCCGACGAGTTTCATGGACTTATAGGTTCATATTCTAATCCACCTGGTAGATGAGGCTAAATTAGTTGCGGTTGTTTCCTGTCATTGGATGTTCTTCTTAGAGAGGTACATGAATAAATTGAAAGGTTTTGTTCGACAAAAGGAAAAACCCGTGGGGTCTATGGAAGAGGGGTACGTATCGTATGAGTCTTTCTATTATGTCAGTGAGTACATCAAGTAGATCGACAATAGACCAGGTGTGGTGATTTGGGACGATGAAATGGATGAAGAAAAAAGAGAGGGTGAGTTGCTCCAAATGAGTGGAAAAGAGTGCTTGATAAAGAGTAAGCGACTTATAATTTTTCAAATTTACAAAAAGTAATTAATATTCATATTGAACTTAAATATATATTTTTATCTCTAAGTACTATATAATGTTGGTTTGATTTCATCAGTGAAGGCAGAAATTGAAACAATCAATAAATTTGTTCTTTACAATTCTGAAGTGACACAACCATGGGTCGCATTTTACAAACAAAATAGGATGAAATGGGATAGTGACAGGAAATAATTCATATGGTTGAATGGTAGAAGTGTGCCTTATCCCGATCATTTGAAAGAAAATATGCCAAAAATATGCCCCAACAGTTGGGTTGATGACCAAGTCAAACAGAAATACGGTGCTACTGGTCCTTACCCGTGTGCTAAAGAGGATGCATTAAATGTAGGGATCGGGTGCAGCAACTCGGTAATAACATTTTTAATTTATATGTAAATTTGAAACTAATATTAAGACATCTACATTTCATATTTTAACTGTTGGATTATTATTTATAAGACACATGACACTATGGTTTTTTTAACTTTTTTATAATAGGTGCATGTGTTCCCATATATGTGGGCATATGGAGACCATTTTCGCACAGAAAATCTTGATGCTGGAAACATCCCACAAGACTGTGGAGTGGAAGTCGAGTGCGACCAATCTAGTCGATCTAACCATTGTAATCAAAACCTAGTACGATGGATGTTAGGTTATGTCGGAAATATACAAGAGATCATTGAAGTGGATTTTTATTCTTTCCAATGTGTTATTTTTAGGTGTAAGTGGTGGGACACCTTTGATCAGAATAATGTAAAGGAAGATCATGATAGTAAGCTGATATGTATCAACTCTAGAAAGATGTGGAATGAAGCTAAGGAGCCCTACATTTTCCCTAAACACTGCAACTAGGTGTTTTTTTTACCCAGATGTGTTGGATAGGGATTGGTGGTTCGTATTGACAGATGACCCTAGATCAAAACATATTTTTGAGAACAATAGTGTTATCATGCCATGCGAGCTAGAAGATAATGAGTGTGATCATGAGAACCGAGAGTGATATGGTACATGTGTTATTTCATCAATATTTATACTTTTTAAGATGGATTTTTCAAAATATTTATATAAAATGTATTTTGAATTAATTGGTAATTTGCATTATGTTAATGTTAAAATCAATAATTCACTTGATAATTTTCAATTATGTTGATCTCAAAAACAATGGTGTACTGTATAAATTAATTATTTTTTTGTATATAAGATCAAAATAAAATAATGATAATTCTAAAGCACATGAATTTATTTGCATTATTTTCTAAACTTTATTATGTTACAATAAATCATATTATTCTAGATTTATTATTTTAAAATTATTTAAAATTTACAAATTTAAAAATTTAAAATTTTTAATAAATTCATTTCACATTAATACAATTAAAATTTTACAAATATTTTACATACAATTACAATTACAATTTGAATTAGAATTAGAATTACAATTACAATTACAATTTTATAATTTTACATATATACAATTACAATTTTACAAATTAAAAAATAAAATAAAAAACATTGTACAAACATAAAATTTGACTAAAAGACACATTCTGCAAAATCACTAACTGTATCATTGTGATCGTAATCATCTAAAAAAACACAATTAACATTATATATTAACATAATCACAACATAAACATCAAATATACATCTCATGTCAAATAACTCATGCTATCACATAAACATCTACCTACAAGCTGCACATTAAATGAACATATCTAACATGACCTTCCAACATACACATCATGATGATCACCAACATGTAAATTAAGTACAATTGCAACATGAACATAAAATACATGGAACATATATATATATATATATATATATATATATATATATATATATATATAACTTAAAAATATACAATTTTAATATAAATTTCATGGTTCAGCTCCTGGTAGTACAACGTCATCAATATCAGTACTAGTGGTCGATGGTCTATCCTCATCTCCGTGATGACTCCTGCTAGATGCTAGTGGAGACTCATGCTCATCTAGCATGGCGCAAGATGAATGATCATGAGGTGATGGTATGATGTGCCTCACAGACTGTCCATCATGTGTTGTGGCTCGATCATAACGTGCAACGGTCCTCGTTAGTTGAATAAAAAATGTCGTAACTCCTATGACATGTCACATCAGGCTGTACATGTCACACGACATGCCTCTCAACATTTGTAATAGCCTATCATCGACCTCTATGTCTCTGTAATGAGTGGGCCTGATGCCCGCCTCAAAATCAATGTAATGAGTTGGTCGCCCAACTCCATCTTGTATCTATCATCACCAAGTTGACCCCACACCGGCGCACCGGCAGGAGCAGGTCTCTGATCTAAACCGATCTCCTGATGATCCTCAACATCTTCTATGCCCTCATCATCATCAAGATCCACACCTGGATCAGGTGGTGGTGGCAGCATCTCCTCGCCATCAAAATATCCAATGTCTACAATATATATACAAATACACAACAATAATTAGACAATTTCACTACACAGTTTAATAAAAACAAGTGAAAGAACATGTTAGAATAAATTAAAATAAAAACATAATATTACCTCTATCATCTGGCAGCTCATTAGCTGTGAAGAGGATGTTGGAACAACCTCACCAATCCAACCCCACATAATGACAGGGGACCATAATGAAGGGATGCTCATCAACACTGGCTAGCAACTCCAGTGCATCATCTGATATCCTCATTGGAAAAATAGTCTCCTCCCTCTTGGGCATCATCTGCCCCCACATGTGCATATGTGCCTCAGTAACTGGCCTATGAGGTTGCCGAAGAAAAATAGGTCTCATCTCTTGAAACCTCTCAAAAAATAAACAAAAAATCTCTAAAGAAAAATGGAAGTCGAACCTCCCTTGTGCATGAGCACGACATCTATCTAATGCTGTACATAATTGCCGAAACAAAAATGGCAGACCACCTAACAAGTTGTGGCTGCTATAGTAAATAATCAACATAATATAAAAGCGAGCAACTAATGTGTTGCTCGTCACTCGTGTTGTGATAAATGGTCGAAATGATAAGTGAGAGACATTGGACCCCTTCACAACCAAACACACCAATGAGTAACTACCCTCCAGCATCCTGAAATTTGCAGGAGATACAAAATGTGCCCCAATGTATCTCTGGGAGTAACCTAATTGAATCCCTGTCACATTGCCAGTTGGAACCTCGGGGAACGAGGGAAAATCCACCCCTCTCCTTCATATCCATGAGATAAAATATACATCCTCCTCAGTGGGCGTGTACCACTAGTTGATACCAACCTGGAAAGCCTGTCGCTAGGCATTCCACCTTTGGATAAGATGTCTCAAAAACAAACTATGGGACTTTAGGGAAGTAGCCTCCTCATATAAATTGAGGAGGCCTACCTACCTTAGGAGCTCCTACGTCGTTGTTGTAATAGGGTGAGGGTACGCATCTCTCTCCCTCTCTCTAGTCTCCCACAAGCGAACCATGTTATAATGTTCCACTTGTTGTTGTTGTTGTTGACCCTCTTCTCTCCTTTCATCTCTCTGAATGATTGAAATATTAAACACAATTTATTTATTAAATGACACGTGTACTTAGAAATATACGTATACAAATATTTTTTGAAAAATAAATAAAACAACAATCGGTCTGCAAAAAAAACACAGTCACGCATCGGTCCTGATGCATATTTCAATAGAGTGCATTGGATACGGTACACCTAATTATATTCAGTGCACCAAGGGCGGTGCTGTAGAAAATGTTTTTAGCACACTATTCAGTACGTGTGGTGTCAGTACGATGATGCCCTGACTACACTATATGCCCCGAGGCGTATATCTATGTTAGTGAACTTCCCTCATGCCACCATACATAGTTGTCGGTGTGGTATTTTAAAAGGAAACACCGTTGATGAAGGCCAAATACGGTAAGTCGTGCACTGAAAAAAATATCCATCCCGGGGCGGTTATTTTGGTCAACACACCGCATCACCACTATTCAACTAGGTCAACGGTACAATGAGGTAACCGACCACACCGTTCTTTATAAAGAAAATTAAAATAACATGGTGCGCCTTCGGTATCACCCTAGAACTGGTGCAGATACCCTTAGCATTGGTTTACCCGGCCGAACCATTGACAATGTTGAATTGCGGTATGAAGTGCACTAACCACATTAGGCACCCTGGGACAAATAATTCCTTCAATGCACCGAGTTGCCGCGATACCACATTGTCAACAGTGTGGCCTAGTAAACGACCGCACCGTATTTTAAATTTTGTTTTTAAATAACACAGTGCGCCTCACAATACCACCCCATAACTTGTGCGGATACCACTAGCACTATTTGTGGTGTGGCCTGTACATTTACAAGCAGCACCGCAAACTGGTGTGAGCTGAATGGCTTGAGCGCACCACGCGACAAATATATATATTTTTAATGTTTAATTTTAACGTATTTTGAAATTCTAATCCACTAAAAGGTTTAATTATGGAAAAAGAAGAAAAATACCTGTACATTTACTCATCGAGGAGGCATATTGGCTATAGAATTTGCAAAATAAAATTTTTCCACTGTTTTATAAAATTTAATCTGGAGATTGGTGGAAATGCATAGCAACCATGCATGAAATAAATGCAATGGGAGAAAGGATGTCAGGGTGGCTCAAACAAGGATAAATTGAACTAGTGCTTGAGAGCTCTATAGCACTAACAAAAGTGAAAAATGTGGTTTTTTGGCCGTAATATTTTTTTTTAATTTAACCCTGCTCCGGTGCGGGGTTTTTACTGGCGTACAAGTGCATTTGTAGTATGTCGCTCTGGGATGCTTCTATTTTTGCACGCTTTTATGAGGTACTAGGGTGGTGTATCTGTAATGCACTAGTGCTCTATAGTAATATGACACACCGAGCATGGTGTCCAGTGAGCCAATGATTTGTGTGATTTTTCGGTCAATTTTTTTTTTATTTAACCATTTTTTGGTGCGCAGCATTTATGGGGACCCCGGTGCGTTTTCGTCATTCCACCTTGAGCGGCTTCTATTTCGCATGATTTTTATCAGGCACCAGTGTTGACGAGTTGACGCACACCGGTGCTATTGCTTAATTAAAGGCACCGGGTGGGTGTGTACGGAGTGCATGGTTTCTATTGTGCCAATGTTTTTTGTGGTTTTTCGACATAATTTTTTTTTATTTAACCATCTACCAATGCATGGGGTTTATGGGCACCCTGATGCGTTTGTTTTATTCCACACTGAGCGGTATCTATTTTCGTGCATGTTTCTGGAAGCACGGTGCGGTAGAGATGTAAGGAACCAGTGCTGTACAGGAATACGATGCACCATGTGGGTGTGTTAGGAGAGCACGGTTCCTAGTGTGCCTATGTTTTGTGCAGAGTTTTGGCTGTAATTTTTTATTTACTTAACCCTATGCCGATACACGAGGATTTTAGGGAGGCCATATGCATTGGCGACCCTGTGCGTTTAACGCCGACTCGGGCGGTTTCAGTTTTAACACATTTTTTATGAGGCGCCGATGCGCAAGTTATGTAAAGTACCAGTGCTCTACAAAAATACAATGAACTGGGTGGGTATGTAAGGAACACACAGTGTCTAGTGTGCCAATTTTTTAACCGCACTAGTGCTTTCTCTTGTTGAACGCACCGGTGCGTTTTATGGTGATAAGAGAACCAGATGAATTACCTCCACAAAAACCTTCGCCTGCCAACCTCCTTTAGGAACCTCCACTAGAAACATATGTCTAGGGTATTTTTATAAGGGGTTCCTCAAAAACATCTGCTAGAGGGTCTTTTCTTTGTAGTGTTACTGATTAATTTGAAAGGGAAGACAATCAATGTTGAGGTAGATGTCATTGATGCTAAAATCAACTATAATCTTCTCCGCAGTTGTTGTTGGACTCACGCCATGCTATGTGTTCCATCCACTCTCTTTCATGTTCTGAAATTTCCACACAAAGGAATTATTGTTATTGTTGATCAATTGTCCTTCTTCACCTCTTCTTCTGACAAAAATGTTCCGTATGTGGATTAGATTCCTACTCCATACGAGAGCAGAGGGTCGGGTCATTTTAAGGATCCTACCGTCATGGGTGTTTTTCCTCTTCCTCCACCAAATATTGTTCAGATAAATATGATCTCTCGATCTGATGACCCATGGATTATTTTTTTTCCTGAACAGATCGATTCCTTCAGAGATTCGATGTCATTGAGTCCAATTGAGATTGACTATTGTGAACTCATTGCAGCTTCGAAAGCTCTGACCTCTGATCATGCTCCTTTGAGCATGTCCCTTGACATTTATTCCCAATCTCCCAGGCTTGGTGTTTCGGATTCATCTGATCCTTTGGAAGAAGTGTTTCCCTCTGATGAAGCAATCTTGGAAACCATGTCTCTCAAGGATCTACCGTGGGATGATGGTCGTCATCATTCCTCGTTCATGCCTAGCCTCGGGGCTATGTCTACTTGTCTTGAGCGTTTTCCATCTCAATTTCCTTCTCCTCCACTTCAAATGCTTTTTCTGACACGTGACATCTTTACGAAAGGTAACTTGAGTAATATTACAGCTACGATGCCTATTGAAATTTTCGTTAAACCGGGAATCGTCGATAACATCCATATCAGGGTCACTTGTTCTTCAAATGAAGTACAAGTTTATATTAGCCTTTTCCGCGAGTTCCGTGACATATTTTTATGGTCCTACGATGAAATTCCTGGCATTGATCCTAGTATAGTGGTTCATGAAATACCTACTTACCCTAGTTCAAAACCTTGTCACCAGCATCTTCGTCCTATGCACCCTAGAAAAGATGCTACCATTAAAGGTGAAGTGGAAAAGCTTCTTAGAGTTGGTTTCATTTATCCAATTCCTTTGATAGGAAGGGTCTCAAAAATTGTTGTTGTAGATAAGAAACAATGAACCATTTGAGTCTGCATTGATTATCATGATATTAATTGGGCTTGTCCCAAGGATATTTATCCTACTCCTTTTATCGATCAAATCATTGACGACTGTGTGGGGAGTGAGATTTTTTCCCTCATGGATGGTTTTTCTGGTTATAACCAGATTAACATTCTCCTAACTGATCAACATAAGACTACCTTAATCTATCCTTGGGGTGCTTTCACATATAAGAATATCCCTTTTGGCTTAAATAATATTGGGGCTACATTTGAGTAAGCGATTTCGTATGCTTTTCATGATATTCGTTACATTTTTCAGCCTTATCTTGATGACTTCCTGCTCATTCAACTAAGCGTAGAGACCATCCTGACCATCTTCATCAGATTTTTCTTCATTGACGATGTTACAATATTTGGCTTAATCCACACAAGTGCGTCTTCTACGTTGATTCCGATAGAGTCAGGGTTTATCGTGTTCAAACGCGGAATTCACCTCAATTCACTCAAGGTTGAGGCTATTATCAATCTCCCCTCTTCCTCCTCATTCCATCAGTTGCAGAGTTTGTAAGGGAAGGCTAATTTTCTACATCGTTTTATACCTAACTATGTAGAAGTGGCTAGGGGATACACACGATTATTAAAGCAGGGCGTCCCATTTTGTTTGGATGAGATTGCCTAGAGGTCTTTTGAGGCATTGCAAACATTGCTTCTAAACACTCCTATGTTTCGTCCTCCCAACTATTATCGTGATTTTTCCCTTTATTTAGCTGTCGCCTTCAACATGATTTCCAAGGTTCTAGTACAAGACGATGATGACGGTAATGAGCATGTTATCCATTACTTGTCTCGTAACCTTCTCGATCCTAAGACGTTCTTTGCACATGTCGAGAAGTTAGCATTAGTTATAGTTCAACTAGTTCAGCATTTTCGTCATTATATTCTTTTGCATAGTGTGATTGTGATTTATGATTGCAACCCCATGACCTATATATTGTCTTGAAAATTTCTGGGGGCAAATACTCGAAGTGGATTTTCATCCTCCAAGAGTTCAATTTGAAATTTACTACTGCCAAGTCAAAGAAATCATTAGTCTTTTCTGATCTGATCTGTTCCTTCCCTTCAGACTCTCCTCCATCTCATTCTGAGGAATACATTCCAGCCAATATGCTCTTCTTGATTAGCACCCTCGATCCTTGGTACGGTGATATCATTGTCTATCTCCAAAATTCTACTTTTAGATCTGAGTTGGCGAAGGATTCCTGCCGACGCATCCATCATCAGTAGCAACCTTATCGTATAGTCAGAGATACACTCTATCGTGTCAGAGTGGATTCCATACTCCACCAATGTTTGACTCTCGAGGAAGCTCAGAAAGCCCTAAATGATTGTCATAGTGACGCATGTTGCTGTCACATGTATAGTTATGCCACTGCACAGAAGATTCTTCATGCTGGTTATTTTTGGCCTTCTATCTTCAAGGACTGCATTGCCGCAGTTCGTAAATGTCATGATTTACAGATCTATCAATGCAAAATGCATGCGCCACATGTACTTCTTCATTTTTTCATTACCGTTGGTCCCTTCGTGAGGTGGGGCATTGATTTTATGATGTATAACCCTCACTTGGCTGAGGGGCATGCTTATATTATCATAGCCACAGACTACTTCACCAAATGGGCCGAAGAAATGCCCACACTTGCCGCTGACGGGAAGATAACTGCTCAATTCATATTCAATCACATCATTGCTAGGTTTGGTTTCCCTCAAGCCATCATTATCGATCATGGTTCCCATTTTCAGCATTACATGGTGGCAGAATTGACTTCTAAGTTGGGTCTATGTAACGACAGCTCAATGCCGTACTACCCTCAAGCCAATGGCCAAGTTGAAGCCGTAAAAAAAATTCTTGTTACCATGCTTCAACATACGATTGGGATAAAAAAAATCCAATTAGCATCTCATGTTATTTTTGACTCTTTGGGAATGTCTAACCTCAGTTAATAATGCAACTGGTTTCACTCCTTTTTAGTTGGTTTATGGTATGGAAGCTACCCTTTCAATTGAGTGTGAAATAACTTCGCTCAAGTTGGCTGTTGAATTACTTCCAAACAATTTTCTAGAAGAAGAGAATCTTCTTTACTTAGAAAGGTTGGATGAAAGGCACCGCTTTACTGCTCTAGCTATTGAAGCACAGAAAAAGCAGGTCAAAGCTCATTTGGACTAATCAATTTCCCCTTGTTCTTTTGCTGAAGGAGATCTCATCCTCCTGTACAACCAAGCTCATGATAAGCTGGGGGCAGGAAAATTTCAACCCATCCGGCATAAGCCCTACATTGTTAGATGTGTGTTGCAGAATGGGGCCTATGAGCTTATTTACTATGAAGGTCATCCTTTAGAACAACCCAGAAATGGGTTGTACCTCAACAAATATTATGCATGAGTCATTCATGCATGATTTGTGTACATAGGTGTTTTTTTTCATTTTTGTACATGTTTTGATTCGGTGTGATTTGTGATCATTTTCCTACTTATTGGGTCTTTCTTATTTTTGCAGATGTCTATTACCCCTTATGTTAGTTTCGCAGATGGTGTTTCCCACAGTACCAAGAATTTGTCTTCAGCAGCATGGGTAATATATCATCCTACTGGTGAGTTTATAGAATTGTAAGGTATTTGTATAGGACAGAATACAAATAATGTCGTTGAATATAGTGCTATCCTTGAACTATTAACTAAGGCAATCAACCTTGGCATACACGCATTGCTTGTAAACCTAGATTCACAGTGTTTTGTTCTGCACTTCAATGGTCATTATTCGGTCAGAAACCCATACATTCTAAGATTATATTTACGTATTATTTTGTTTGAAAGACATTTTGATTTTATCACATTTTAACATATTCCTAGATGAATGAATGCATTAACTGATATAGTGGCTAACATTGTATTAGATAGACATTTGTGTAATTTGTAAAATCATCATATGTAAAAGATCCATGTAGGAAAATAAATGTGTATGTATATATATATATCAGGTGTTTGCATCAGTGTGCATCATAAATTCAAAAAAATATGTGTATTTATGTTACATCCTGAGACACCATGTCTCTCAAAATATGAAGGTATAAAGCCTAGGTTTCTAATCGGTGTGATGCTCATGGTAGCATGTCATTGCCCGTACGAGCTGCCTCAGTAAGTGGTGAATGCAGCTTGGAAGCCCTATACTATGTCTCTAGTAGGCATGAGGAACATCGTCAAATCATGCATAGTCTGGGATTCCATGCGTGATTCCCTCTAGGTTGCACACGATCTCCTCCTCCTTGCCTCCCTCACCATGGGGGTTGAAATCGCGAGGGATTTTCCTCACTATCAGAGACATTCCCGCTAGTCTCTCTAGGCCAACATCTCCAAATCCATGGATTTAATGTTAGAACATACATAATTAAAAAAAATCATAACACTCATGAAAATTAGAAATGAGTCTTACTGACAGTGGGAGGTCCAGATCACCAGTAAAATTTGTACCAGAGTAGGGTCAGTCCTCCTTGACGATCAACTGTCGATGGAGCCAATCAAAGAACTCTAGTCTCCAGTAAATCTATTGATCATTCCCTACCCTTGGCATCAAAGCTACCCATCGGGCCATCTGTGGTTCCCTGTTGGGACTATGACCTCCTAACGCTAAAAAATTGGAAGTTGTTCCAAGAAGAACGATACTAGGATACACCCATAACCAAATTTCTTCAATTTGTACTTCTTTCATTTTGTTAACTGGTATTTCATGTTTATTGTCATGGCCTCTGCCTAATTGTAGATGGTCAGTGTCAAGTAGTCTACAACAAGAAGCAACTATGTCTTTGTCACTTCATGATGTGCTTCGCAGCTTGTGTGATGATATGTAGCACTAATTTTAGTGCCAAGTCTGGGATAATCTGGATATCAAATTTCCCACTTCCTGTTCCCTTCCTTGCCCCTAGACATACCCCGTCAATCACCATGTACATGCTCTCCATGCAAGGCCAGGTGTCGGTTAGGATTGGTGCTGCTCCCCTCCACGATAATCCTCTTATGAAATAGACATCAGAAACCTCAATCTCAAGTTCTTGATCTTAAAGGATGAAATTTTCCTGATTCTCATTCCATATGCTGATCAAATGTTGTAGCAGATCCGGTTGAGCTTGGAGACACAGTGTCAAGAATAACTTATTCAGTCCACAGTCTCAGATAGCTTCCATGCATCTCTCATTTTCCATGGCAAGCTCTTCCTCTTCCTTGTGTTCTCGTTCTTTCCATTCGATTACCATTTTTCCGCTTTCTACCTAGAAAATTTTTCATATGGATATTATTAGCCATTTTTTAATATTGGATTTGTAAAAGATTAGGTATTTAACTTTCATTTTTTGCACAAAAATGGTCTACGAGGTTTTCGCGACTGTTTCCCAAGCAGTCTAGCCAATCGGAGTGCCCTAGTTCAGAAAAATGGGCGATTGGTGCGAGTCTGTGCCCAAAACCCGCAGCAACCGCCGTGCCCTAAAATTTGAATTTCCTCCCCCAGAAATAAAAATTAGAGATTGAAGGCAGTAAAATATGGCTTGAAATGAAGGGAGAGATATTGAATCTTACCTAGAACTGATGGATTTGAGATTGGTCTGTCAGATCGTCCGCTCTCGTCGCCGCTAGATCACAATGTAAAATGCTCAACTATTGCACCACAAGAGGTAAAAAGTGAAAAGTAATTATTTTTACCATTTTTGGCACTTTATAACTTTTCACAACCCTAGTTAGGTTTTGAGACATGTTTTTCTATTATTTTATAATATTATTTTCGAGAAATGGGTTTTACACATGTCTCTTGTGTAGCGACAAGTTTTCAAGCCATAGTGTTGAAGTAATGAGTTATATTTTATACTTTTTCGGACTCGGTAAAACATGAAAAATTCACGACTAGAGTTATCTTTCAACTCTTTTCTAACACTCTAAAATTGAAAAGATTGCCAAGACTCTGGTTGTTTCAAACTGGTTAAATGGTTGCGAAGCGATATCTACCCAGTATACCTTTACCCCTTTTTCGGGCTGGGGTAGATTATTTACGAAAAATGAATACCTTAGACTATTGCGACTAAGAGGTTCTCTCATCTATAGTTTTCTACCTTTTTGGATCTGCGATACTACTCACGAAAAGGGCCATGCTAAAGTTTCCTTTTCTGCCTTCTTTTCAATCTCTCTAAACATGAAAAGATGTCTATTTCTCCCTTTTTCAGATTCATTAAAACCTAATGACATCGGACCTCGTCTCCATGACGTTACTAGAGTTCCTCCTTCCTAGGGCTCATAAAATGTAATAGGTTGGATTTTTCTGAAGGAAAAACTTACAACACAACCATATTTTATCCCATTCAAGTTTGTTTTAAAAAATAATTGGGGTACTCGCTAGAAATGGTGGGGGAAAATGGAACCAAGTTTTAGTTATGTTGGCACTATGTCGCTCTTGAACATGGCACTTGTCTACATTCGTGTCAGGTTGGGGACATCTCATTTCATCATTTTTTCCTCCATGGGTTTGGGTAATCCCTTTTGACATCTCATATTCTCTTTTCCATGTCATCATGACCTCAGATCTTTTGATGTAAAATACTTCCAAATCTAGGGTCGTGTCACTGATATGTTCAAGAGAAGTTTGACTTTGCAGTTCTCAACTTCCCTCTAATTCTTTATTGGCCCCGATTCACTGTTATCATGTTCCTCTGTCTAATGTCAATGGTATGGGAAACATATAGCCCACCTTCGATCAGGTCACTTCCTGTCGACTTTAGTTCATTATCCAGGAATTTGATCTAAAGACTCCCTTCTGGTACCTTGGAGCCTGCACGCCTTAATGGCAGTCTTTTTCACATTCGACGTAAGGTCCACGTAATTGGCCTTTGATCGGGTGATTCTATGAATGTTTGATGCCATATAACTGTTAAAATTCCATGGATTGTACTAGTTGTACCTTGAGATCCATTGTCATTATTGGTGGTTTATCCCATGCATGTTAATAGCTTTCATCATTGGCTGGTAATCAGGTGATTTTATTGATTGTTCGACTTCAGCTCATATATTCAAATGATTGAATTTGTACTTGTTCGGGTTGACATGGAGTGCAAGACCCTAGGTTTTGTCTGATAAAGTCCAAGCTGCGGATTTTTGTGGATTATCATGACTTATTTCATGACTCTTTTGATTTGATGACTACGACCATACATGAGTCTATTTGTTGATCCTTCTTGCTGGATGGCTGCATCCATACCTCGGATATCAGTTTTTATATACTCTATTATGGATGGTTGTGCCCATAACACATGTTCATGTATCAGATATATCAATTGTATTTGCAATTTTAGTTTTTCTAACAACGGTGTTTGGTTCAAATGTGTTCTCATAAATCATTTTACCCCTCCCTCTCCCTTGGACCTCATGCCTTAGGGGGTACTTGTTACACATCGTTTTGTCACTGTCCCTGCAATCTCCATCTCACCCATTGGAGGCTCATTTCCATGATCAATAAGTAGTGTCATGCCTTGCAAAAACCATCATTGTTTCCCTTTACATGAGAGTAATATTCCTTCTTTTGACAATGCCTGAGCAGACATTCAAAAACCCTTGTTTTTTCCTTGTCACAAGTAGTAAGTTATGCCCTCACACTGAAGAGGAATATTAACACTAGGCCCCATTCCATTTGGTGCTCTGTCTCGGTTAGCCACCCGCGCCGAGCTATTTATGGAATGTTTTTTAAAAATAGAGGCAGATATTCCACTCCAACAACTTCGAAGATGAGTCATTGGGAGTTGTTGAACTGAAAAAACCACAGAATCCCTCCTTTATTTTATGGTTCCCACCTCTTATGGGAAATTTCTAAAGGATAGAACTCCCTCCCACCTTTGTGGGGATCCTAACCTCCTCCTTTTGCTCTATAAAAAGAAGCTATATCTCTTTGCATAAGCTAGTTGAACATGGAGAATTGAGTATACTATAGTTGAACTGTTGAAGAGATAGAATAAGAAGGATGTACATTGAGAGAGCTTGATTCCATGCCTTCATCCAATCCGAATTCATGGACAAGCACCTGAGACGTGCTTTGGCTAAACCATGCTAGAGGATACTGTGATGTCAAAGCAGTGGTTGTAACTCTTCCTTCTATCAATACATATATGTGACTATTGTTTGGTTGCCATTTTGTATTATGCTAGATGTTTAATGAAATATGCTTAGCCCTCTTTAACTACCTAGTAGTTATCAATGAAGTTATTATGTCGTATGCTGCTTTTGTTTGTTGTTCTATGTGTAGGTATCCGAGCATGACTGCGGAAGGATTGTGACTTGGCAAGGTAGGAGCGAGAGGCCACCACCATTGCAACCATGACGACAACATTGGATTCCAGGTAGGTCGATCTACTGTGTCCTCTTTTCATTCAGTAATTAGGAATCAACACTCTAGCATGTATCTTTGTTTCTAGACCCACTGTAGGGCTAGATGGATCATCTCTGTCCACAAAGAGGATTTACCTTCTTAAAAATGAGAAAATTCCCCTCTTGGGAACTTCATTCTAATAGTTCTTAATTATGACATAGGTTTAGAACCTTTATACGAAACCCCTCTTAAGGGTACACATTGCATTGGTATGAGTTTATATTTGAATATTTCTTTAACTCATCTCACAATGTATATTGTCCATTGATCGAACACATATATTAATAAAGTCTCATATGAAACTCTATTCACATTAGCACATACGTTTAACAATATTTGAATTTATACTCATAACTATATAACACATATGATAAGTCAGGTCTTGGTACACTCCACGCCACTATCAATAAGGTATTACGTTTTATGAAGGTTGAATTTCTAGTTGTCCCTTTTAACAACTATAATTTTTGTCAAAATATTACTTTTCATTAACATACAAGAATTTGGTTTTTATAGAATCCACCTCACTAGATTTTAAACACGTCATTCATTTGTATTTACTGGGTTTTAATGAAATTGTGTTTTTGTATCTCAAATACACCCAAACTCCTGTGGGAAATAACCCTCAGGATCTATATCTATTAAATTGATGGTATTTCATTGAAATGGCTCGTCCTTGGTTGATTGAACCCTTTAATACGTGGATTTTCTCCAGAATTTCTACACCTGGACGACGAAAATATTCTCGAAGTTACGTTTATGGTTCTCATTTAGTTCTTCAAGTGAATGCATTTACTCTTTCTACCCTTCCATTTTTTTTTTTGTGTTTTTGGTTTGTCTGTCGGTAAATCTCTTTGCCTATCATCTCGGTCACGATTTCTATTTTCACTACAGGGCGAGTTGAGCACTTAGTCCATTACTCAGCATATGAGCTCAAGAGTCTAGTACCTTACCTAGGTAATCCTTCTTCGTTACTTGGCTTTTAAATTTCCATGTTATGGTTTCACCTTGCAGGTTTGAAAGTCATCATGGTAATTCAATATACATGTATTCATCCTGTTTTACAGCCTCAATCATTATTTCATTCATTTTTTTACTCTCAGATATTATTTGATAAATGTGTTTCCTGGACTTGGTGAGTATTGCCAAGATGTTTTCATCTCTTAGTTTCGACGCTCCTCTCCGGGGCATTTCTAGTTCAAGGCCGTCGCCAAAACCTAAATTTGAGCAGTAAATCAATGCCTCAGTTGTAAACTCACAGTTGTAATTTTACTTTCTCTTATTACTCACAATAACTCATATATGGTGGCTAAATTTTGATTTCTGTTAACCAATTTCAATTTCTACTTTTGCCATATGAGTTTTAATACTATCTCCTTATGATGAGAAGGGATGCAAAGTCATTAATTATTTTACGTTTCTCATATCAATTCCACTATTTTTTAACTTTACAGAGTTAGTTTTGACTACAGGTATAATCTTGAGATTTCTCCCACTCTATTTCCATTATACTTGATGCGTTTGTCCTAGCCTCGGTCCGACACTTCCGAGATAATTATGGTTTTAAGAACTTATTGGTTTACCTTTAACAATCTCTGTGTTAACATTGGTTGGGAACATATTCTCATTTATCCCAAATATTAAATTTGGGCCTCTGTTACCTTGAGGAATTTCGATTTCGCTCTTAATCACTCTCATAGGAATGTGCAAACATGATTATTTTATAATAGCATAATCCTTGTAATTATAATAATTTCATATTGAATTCTTATTATTTAACTCCTCTATTAGGTAGAGATTATGACTGATTTATAGTTGCATTTATTTCATTCTAATTATGACATATATTTCACATCGTTTCTTGTAATAAATAAAATTCCTCTTATTCATTGCAGGTTGGAAATTCCACCTCTGTCCTTCAGGTGATTCATTATCTTTGTCTTTTTTATTTAAAATATATTATTATTTCCTACTATGTTTATACTCCTGAACTAGAACTAACTCTTAGTATATGTTCTATACAAGTACTCTTCATACCTTACTGGGTTTGCATACTGCTGATAGTCTTTCACATTCAATCATAATTTTGGCTCTTTCCTCCTCAGGTTGGTCCAGTAACCTAGTTGGGGGAAATTTCTGATATGTTATCTCTGCATGGGTTCCAAAGAGCTTGTACAATTTGTTTTATATGGGACAGAGTTTCCCCATTTGTATAATTTAGTTATACTCAAATTTAATTGAAATGTATACCTATATGGATTTATCTCCTTTTTTTCTTGAGAAGGCTCTGTAATATTTTGAATAGACTCTTTCCTATTTTAATTAAGCTATGTTTGTGACTCCTATACAATACTTTTCTTAAAGTTGTTATTTCAGTTATAATAATAATTTTTGAATTCATCCTTGAAAGATATTACTATCACTGTTTATTATGTCTCAGTTCTTGTATCTCTTTGTTCAGTTATAATACAGCATAAGATTTGCTTGATTGTACTAATTCCACATTATTTGTCATGCATATTTATTTCCATTCTTTATTATTTTATTTATTGAATTTACTGATTTTCAAAATAATTATAAGATAATAATATTATTCGGTAATAATTTCTGAGAGACACCTGACCTCAGATTTAAACCTTCATCAAGGTTTAGACATTCTAAGTCGATTTATACAATTTTACTTCACCATAACAAGAAGAATAATATTAAAATCCTAAGGTAAAATGAATTAAGCGATGCATACCACTTAAGGTAGAATAGTTCCACCCAACCTTTGAGCTCATTCTCCACATCTCCCCCCAAGCAGAGATCAAATCTTCCAACAATAGACAACATCTTGTCTACCTACAATTTTTTTATTTAAGCCTACTTTCCCATCAGCTTGTTTCCTTAACTACGTCCAATCAATCAGGATGTTGTTTTCCTTTTTTCCTAGGCTTTCCTTTTGTTTCTTCCACAAAAGTTCTTTAAAACTAGCTTTTCCTCTTTTGTTTTTTTATTCCACCTCTTCCCAGTAACTTTCCTCTTTACTAGGTTGTTTTTTATATTTTTATCTCCAATCTAAAATTCCATATTTAATTTATTTTCTCCAAGGATTTTTGGAGAACTGGGAAATTCTTATGAACCTTATCCATCCTCATGGATTTGGATTGTTCATCTCTAATCATTATCTAGTCTTTGCACCATTTTTTTTTTCATTTTATTCATTTAAATTAATAAAATATATCCATAACAAATGTTTTCCCTTCGGTCCACTTGACCCTTGTTGAGATTGCAACAAGATGATGAGCTTAGTGGAAAGAATTCGCCTTCACTAAGTGGGCCCGCAGGCTATTTTTGGCGCAAAGTCTACTTTTAGACTATGTCTATTTTTAGACATATGGATCATGTTCTATGAGTTACATGATGCTATTTGTGGATGGTTGGTCAAGTCGGAAAAAATAGATGGACTTGTATTTTTAGACATACTACGCGGAATCTATTTTTAGATTGCTAGTCTAAAAATAGATATGTCGAATATTATTAGCTCTTAATAATATTTGGACTTTAAACATTATCTTATCCTCTTGGAGTGCTTCAGTGAAGTGCACAGATGTGGCACATGTAGCTGACAAAAGGAATTACACTATTCCTGAGGGTTTAGTGAAGCTATTGCATGGAGACTTAGGTTAGAACTCAGGTGACAGAGTTTGGTGGAGTTGGTTGAGGAGTTAATGGAGTAGTGTTCAGTTTAACTCAGTTTAACATAGTTGAGCTAGTTGTATCTAGTCTAACTGATTGATACATTAGTCAGAGTGGTGTGAATTAATTATTAATTAATTCACTAATTATAAACTCATAAATCAACTAAAGAATACATTAGTGAACTTCAGTGCATGGATAGTTTCAGTGGAGACTAGTGAAGAGGTAGGTGAAAGAGAAAGTGTGACTATCAGTTATGACCATACTAGTGCATGAGCTTGCACCACACATTGATGGAGATGCCAATGAGGATTGCGTAGTGCATACCATGTGGATTCGAACTTATATTGGGCCATTATTCATCTTATATTGCGCAGTAGAAGTAGGCTAACAGGTGGAGCAGATTGGAGCATGTGTTTTGCTAGATCTGAGCTTGTGTAGTGTGTAACAATTGGAGATTGTACTAAGAGCTTGTGAGGAGTTTGTATAATGATTATTACATGATCTATATCATTATAATATACAGATATTTGGGGGTTTTCAGCTTTAATATTTCCGATAAATACTGTGTTTATATGTGTGATTGTTTATGGTTTTAATGTGCACATGCGATTGTTTATATTTCCGCAATTAATGATCAATGGTAGAAGAGGTTATGTATTATGCATGAAGCTCAAATAGTGTGTGATCAGGATAATCTCGCTAAATAATTTAATATTTATTCAAATTTCTACATGGTATCAGAGCGTTATTGATCATTGGAGCAATTGCAAAAACATTGAAGCAGTTAAGTTTTGTGCTGGTGGAATTCGAATTTGTAGCAGTGTTTGCTTGGTGTCAAAGTTGAGATGTCTTTCAACAGATTGCGATTGGAGTATTCCCTTGAGGGAAACTCAAATTATATTGCATGGAAGGACAAGATGGAGGAGGTTCTGGATGACAATGGTTTGAAGGAGTTGATAGATGCAGAAATTCCAAAGCCTACTTCTAGTGATGCTGCCGTACTTGAGGCATGGTAAAAGAAGACAGCAAAGTGTTGAAGGATTCTGTTGGAGGGCGTGAAGGATCACATAGTGTCCAGCCTGCATGGTAATGCTTCTCCATTCTTGATGTGGAAAGCCTTGATATATTTATTCCAAAGCAAGAGTGACCAGAGGAATTTGGCGCTCAAGGATAAACTCAGAAACATAAAGATGGAGAAAGGCGACAGTATGCCCAAGTACCTCATGAAGTTCATAGAATGCAGGGATGAGCTGGGAAGTGTGGGGGTTACTGTAGATGATGAGGACTTGGTGAGCTTGGCTCTCCTTTGGCTTCCGAAGAGTTGGCATTCCTATCAGGACTCTGTCAATGATCGGTAGAAATTGCCAGGATGGGAGCGACTTTGGTCGGATCTTGTGCAAGAGGAGATAAGGTAGAGTACCAGGGACGGATCTTCATCAAAGAACTTTGATGAAGAGAATTGTGCTTTGGCTGCCAAATCAAATAAGGGGAAGAGAAAGAAAGCTTCTCATTCCGGTGCGAAAGGCAAGAAGTAGGACTTGTCCAAGGTGAAGTGCTTTCACTGTCACCAACACGGACATTATGCCACAAATTGTCTGCAGAAGAAGAAAAATAATCAGGTTGTTGGATCTATAGCTGGAGAGGCCTTAGCCTTGCAGTTTGAGATGGATTTTTTGCTGATCACATTCTTGGTCTCAAGCGTGATGGGTTCAGTGTGGTTTCTAGACAGTGGTGTGTCTTTTCACATGACAGGAGATCGAGATTTGTTTACTGATCTGGATGACAAAGATCTTGGTGTGCACATCGAGATGGGCGATGATGGTAGATACAGTGCGACCGGTATCGATACCATTTCCTTTGAGATGGATTCTGGTAAACCCTTCATATTGAAGGAAGTGATGCATGTTCCAGGATTGAAGAAGAATATTATCTCTGTGGCGATGTTAAAAGACAAGGGATAGGATGTTGTCTTTAGTGAGGGAAAGGATTTCCTACGCAGTAAGGCAACTGGTGAGACCTAGAGGATAGAGGTTTGAGTTAAGAACCTTTATCAATTGCAGGTAGATGGCTGCACAGCAATGGTAGGCAAGGCAGAAGGAGTGGTGAGCCGAGATGATGGCAAGTTGTGGCACCGGAGATTGGGCCACCTTCACCATGGAGCTTTGAAGATACTGCAGCAGATTTCTACTGGGCTTCCTAAAGGCACCCTTGCGCAGTCAGATCAGTGCAAGGGGTGTACCCTGGGAAAATTTGTGAAAGCCACCTTTCACGAGAAGGATAGTCGCGCCACGACGATCCTTGAGAGAATTCACACAGATGTGTGTGGACCTTTCTCAGTAGCTTCGATAGCAAGGCACAGGTACTATGTGATATTTGTCGATGATTTTTCTCGGAAGTGCTGGATCTTCTTCATGCAGAAGAAGAGCAAGACATACTCAAAGTTTTGTGGGTTCAGGGCACTGGTTGAGAAAGAATAAAGGAAGATAGTTGCTCTAGAGCTTGAAATTGGATAATGGTGGTGAATTCATCTCCTCGTGAATTTAATAATTTGCAACAGAGAAGGAATTTGGAGAGAACATAGCACTTACAACCCACACAGAATCCAGAAGGTTGAAAGCTAAGAATGTAATGATCGTGGGTGCCGCACGGGAAATGTTGCATGATGAGGGCCTACCCATTCACTTGTGGGCTGGAAGGCATGCAATAATACGGTATATGTGCATAACCGCGTCCTCATAGGATACTTGCGCTAGTGCCAACCGAGGAGGCTCGGCAGAGGGCCCGATATTTCCATTTGAGGATTTTTGTCTGCCCGTTTACATTCATGTGACGAAGAATGCCAGAAGAAGTCGGAGTTGATCATGGAGGTTGGGATATTTTTGGGGTACATTGATACACCCCACAACTATCGTGTGTATTTTCCAGACAGTCGCAAGACTGTTGTGCGACGGGATATCAAATTTCATGAGGAGAAAACCATGAAGTGTTCGCTTGAGAGGGAGCCACACTGGCATGCATATGAGGAGCTATTATTTCCTAAGGATGAGTCTCATGATGTGTTTCAGCCACAAGAGGAGGTTCATGGAGTGGAAGAGACCACTCAGGCAGCACCAACCATCAAAGGGCGGAAGCGCACTACAGAAGCTGAGCGACTGGTTGAAGATGCAGAGAAGGTTGTAGGAGCACCTACATCACGGCGTAGACGGAGACAGTCACTTGACCGGTATACTAGATACATGGCTCTTATGAGCAAGTGTATCGTGACAGAGCCATCCTCTTTCGAGGAAGCTATGGAGGACCGCGCATGGGTAGATGCCATGGTGGAAGAGTATGATTCGATTGTCAGAAACAGTGCATGGGAGATTGTCCCAAGGCCAGAGGGGAAACCAATGGTGGGTTCGAGATGGATCTACAAAGTGAGGCAGGCAACTGACAGGAGTGTGGAGAAGTAGAAGGCAAGATTTTTTGCCCGAGGCTTTTCACAGATTGAGGGGATCGATTATGAGGGGACCTTTGCACCTGTCGCAAGGTATTCTTCCATACGGACGATTCTTGCTCTCTCAGCACAGATGGGGTGGCACATTCATCGATGGATGTGACAGCCACATTCCTCAACTGAGCTGCTGAGGAGGAGGTGGATATGGGCAGCCTCGGGTTTCGAGATCTTCAAAGCAGCTCGCCGCATGTGCACAGTGCTCAAGAGAGCGTTGTATGGGTTGAAACAAGCACCTCGTGCTTGGTACACACGGATAGACAGTTATTTCACCGGACTTGGATTCTACAAGAGTGAGGCGGATCCTAACCTATACCAGATTGTGGTGGAGGGTAAGTTGCTGATCATTGTACTTTATGTAGATGATTTGATTTTGACAGGTGATGAACTGTTGATACACTCATGCAAGGCTAATCTTGCAAAGGAGTTTGAGATGAAGGACTTGAGCCTCCTTCATTATTTTCTCTCAGATTGAATTTGGTAAATAAGAGTTATGGACTATTTTCTCTGTGGTAAGATACTGAGATACTGGAGAAGTTCAACATGCATGACTGCAAGCCTGTTGATACTCCTCTTCCTGGTGGTTGGAGAAAGGAGGATGCTACTTTGGCAGAGGTAGTGGATGCCACTGTTTATCGACAGTTGGTGGGGTCGCTTATGTATTTGGTCAATAAACGACCTGATATATGCTATGCAGTTAACCAGCTTTCACAAGCTATGGTTAAGCCTACCAAGCTCTTTTGGAAGGTGGGGAAGCATGTATTGAGATATCTCAGAAGCACATCTGGAGGGATTTTCAGTATCAGGTCGACAAAAGTTTCTTGGTACAGCAGGAAGTAGATATCCATGGCACTCAGTTCAGCAGAGGCCGAGTATATGGCAGCGAGTTTGGCTACATGCGAGGCTATATGGATGAGGAAGATCCTGGTTGGGTTGTTTGGTTCACACTTAGAGCCTATTGTGATTTATTGTGATAATCAGAGTTGCATCAAACTCTCTGTTAATCCAGTATTTCATGATAGATCTAAACACATTGACATCCGGTATCATCATATCAGAGATTGTGTGTAGCGGAAGACCATGTTACTTTCATACATTCCTACGGAGGATCAGGATGCTGATATCTTGACGAAGGCGCTCACCAGGAGCAAATTCGAATACCACAGGGGCAAGATAGGGGTTGTAGATAATCCATATCTTGTTGAGAGGGAGTGTTGAGATTGCAACAATATGATGAGCTTAGTGGAAAGAAGTCGCCTTCACTAAGTGGGCCCGCAGGCTATTTTTGACGCAAAGTCTATTTTTAGACTATGTCTATTTTTAGACATATGGATCATGTTCTATGAGTTGCAGGATGATATTTGTGGATGGTTGGTCGAGTCGGAAAAAATAGATGGACTTCTATTTTTAGAAATACTGGGCATAATCTATTTTTAGATTGTGATTCTAAAAATAGATATGTCAAATATTATTATCTCTTAATAATATTTGGACTTTAAACATTATCTTATCCTCTTGGAGCACTTCAGTTAAGTGCACAGATGTGGAACATGCAACTGACAGAAGGAATTACGCTATTCCTAAGGGTTTAGTGAAGGTATTGCATGGAGACTTCAGTTAGAACTCAGGTGACAAAGTTTGGTGGAGTTGATTGAGGAGTTAATGGAGTTGTGTTCAGTTTAACTCACTTAAACATAGTTGAGCTAGTTGTATCTAGTCTAACTGATTGATACACTAGTGAGAGTGGTGTGAATTAATTATTAATTAATTCACTAATTATAAACTCATAAATCAACTAAAGAATACATCCGTTAACTTCAGTGCATGGACAGTTTTAGTGGAGACAAGTGAAGAGGTAGGTGAAAGAGCAAGTGTGACTATCAGTTGTGACCATACTGGTGCATGTGTTTGCACCACACATTGATGGAGATGCCAATGAGGATTGCGTAGTGCATACCAGGTGGATTCGAACTCAGATTGGGCCGTTATTCATCTTGGATTGCGTAGTAGAGGCAAGCTAATAGGTGGAGCAGATTGGAGCATGTGTTTTGCTAGATCTGAGCTTGTGTAGTGTGTAACAATTGGAGATTGTACTGAGAGATTGTGAGGAGTTTGTACAATTATTGTTACATGATCTCTATCATTATAATATATAGATAGTTGGGGGTTTTTAGCTTTAATATTTCCCATAAATACTGTGTTTATATGTGTGATTGTTTATGGTTTTAATGTGCGCATGCGATTTTTTATATTTCCGCAATTAATGATCAATGGTAGAAGAGGTTATGTATTATGCATGAAGCTCAAATAGTGTGTGATCACGATAATCTCGGTGAATAATTTAATATTTATTCAAATTTCGAAAACCCTTATAGCCTTTGATTGCCTAAATTAAAAGCAGAAAATTAGGGACATTACATACTTGATTGCATGAGGTATCCAAAGATGAACATTCGGCTGAATATACAAAGAAAAACCATAATACTCTATAATAGTATTAAAGTAATAAATTTTATATAGTTATATGTGAGACTAAAAAGGGAATTTTGAAATTAAATTAAGACTTTAGAAATTGTTAATAAAAAATAGAGGAACTGCAAAAGAAAAACTAAAGCTAAAAGAAAGAGTAAATTGAAAGAATATAAATCTCATAAAAATATCACGAAGATAAATTAGAGGGTAAAAACCCTTTTGGAAACTATTGTAATAAGAGAAGGGTAATGCTCAAAACTATTCATTACTCATACAAATGAATAACAATTTAGTTATTACAAAAAGGGTGTGAGTTCCCATCCAAACCAACAACATAGAGAAAGTAGATGTCGGATTGGAAGAAAGTCAAGAGGTGAAAAATAGAGTATAAAATAAATGAAAAGAATTCAGGGGTAAATAATTATATTACAATAACCCTAATTTCGGTGTTGGGAATTGAAATTGTATGTACGACTAAAATACAACAATACCAGATTTTAAATGGAAGTTGTATAGTCCACTTACAGAGGAAAAAAATCCAACAAATTATTGGTCAAACTATGAAAAATAGCATCATTGCAAATGCTTTAGGGTTAAACTGAAACTGATGTAGAGAAATAAGGTAGAAAATTTGTTGCAGAAGTGAATTTGTCATAGATTCTAAATACCCTTCATAGCTTTCATAAATTAAGACCTATGTGGATGGTTGTGTGAGAAATTAATTGAACTAAACTCTAGGAATATACATAAGAAGAGAGGGAAGGCTCAGGTAGCCTACGAATTTATAAAAACATAACTGTTTTATTCCAGGTAAAATAGAGGAATGGTTTAGGGAAAAACAATTTTATGGGCATCAGCCAATTACTTACTATGCAAAGTGGCTAAAAACTGGAGGCTAAAGATGTATGGTAACCTTGGTCTTGTGATAGGAGGAGTCTTGCAAAATTAAAAAATGAAATTGTTAAACAATGAGAAAGGTATAAGAAATTTATATTTAAAACAAAAACAACACTACAGAATTGAACAACGATACCTCATAGTCCCTGTCATGCTGAAATGGAATGAGTAAATTATCCAACAATGAATAGAAGGAATGAGAGGGTATTCGAGCCATCACAAAGCTTTCTGGGTGAGTGCTCGAATAACTACAGAGAACTCTCACTGCAAAGACTATATTGAAACCCCAATTGACCGAAACAAAGGCGCTAAGCAATATAGAAAATTATTTGAAAATAGAAAAGAATACAACGATAACCTTAGGGTTTCAATTGTAATAATATCATTTGACAAGAGGATGGAGAGCCATGTGATCATAGATCCCACGAAGTACTTTAAAAATGTAAAATCAGAGTAGAAAACCCTCAAGCCATGGTAATAGGATACTAAAAATCTCAATGTACAAACACAACATCAAATAAATTTGGGTCACAAATTTCCATAAATGTTAAAGCAAGAAAATCAATTGCGTCGGGAGTAATGTAAAGATAACTTTCCAAATTTTATGTCTTCCTCATAAAGCATAACATTAATGGAGATGTAAGTCCCAAGAGAGGCCTATGTGTCATTAGGCATGGAGGGAACAATTCATATGTAGAAGAGAAAATGTTCCATAACGTGCATATTATGTATAGTGCTCAAAGTTGTAAGATAAGTATATTAAATGGGTATACTCCAAGATTATAATATAGGGTATATAATCAATATATATTTATGTCATGTGAATCCAAGTTGTTTTGTATATTTGTAGAGAAAGAAAATAATGCAAATAAGATTTTGAAGTTTAAATATATATGTGGTTAAGAGTGTTAAGCTTTAGGTAAAATAAATATGGGCGTCATTTTGACATTTTAGTAAGGATAAGAGAGTTATATCCTTAGTTAATATAGTGGGATTAGAACTAACTCATCCAAATTTTTTTGTCAAAAATATGGGAATGAAGGCAGGATGATTTCTCTTAATAGAAATAAATTCTTAGGTAGAATTAATGATACAGATTAGTATCATCAAACAAATTAAGAATCAGTACAGTGAGAAGGGAAATGACTGACATGGGTTGAGAACATGATTCTTAACATAATAACCACTGTATGGTGGATGAAAAAAATAAGATAAGTGGTAATATGTGAAGGTGATATTTAGAAAAAGCATACAATAATATTTCTTGATAACTAATGGAGTAAACTTAATTAAACTCGGAAAGGTAATTAATTTCTTGAAAGTCTGTAGTAGGATAGCACTACGCCAGCATTGATTTCTATAAGTAGAAAAAAAAAATTCAGTAAGTGGACTTGTTACCAATTGTTATAAATTAATTAGTAATCAATAAGTTTGTTGAACTTTGGAAATATCATAAATTAAGAATAATAATAATAATAATAATAATAATAATAATAATAATAATAATTATTATTATTATTATTATTATTATTATTATTATATATAAAGAGTAACATTTCTAGAATAATGATTTTTACCATAAGTTTTTATTTTTGACTAAGTCATTTCAGTTTATTGTTGTGATTTTTTTTTTAATCAAAACATTCAATTTATATTACTAAATTGGAAAGAAGTACATATATAGTTTTTACTGCTTGTCTTACCTCATTGCGACTAGATTTGTTAGGATGGAGAGTTCAAGTATATAACACCAAATTTAACATAACATGAGATTGAACATCATACATCTTATTTATGGAGGGGTGGAAGCCATATTAAGCAAAAAAATAACAAAATAAGCAAACAACCAATCAACGATATTTCAAGGTGGCAAATGTGCAACATGTTTGTCTTGCTTCTCATGCATATGGAAGTCCACGTGTTCCAACCAAGTCTCTATCACTTGCAGTATTTTCTCAGTTCGACGAAGTTATTCCAGAATTTCAAATTGAGAAAATTGGATTTCATTCGAATATGCAACCATTTCATTGTGGTACTCATACCTGTGATCATGCACGATATCTAAGTTGACCAAAGAAAGAGCACGGTTACTTGTTATCTCCTCTTCTATGTTTGTATTCTATAAGTGCTCTTCACTCTAAGAATATTCTCTAACTCCGCTAACAATTGTTTGGGCAAGATGTCCACCACCTTTGCACTGTCACCCCCTCTACTTTGACATGTCTACAAAAATGGAAAAGTTCTCTACCAAAGCATGACTCGAGACCAGCCAACCCAAACAATACTCAAACACCCCAAATTCCTCCCAAGATCACCATAATAAGAGGGTTGCATAATACGAGTACCAACACCCCACAAGATGAAGCCTGGAAACTCTCCCTCTCTAGACTCTCCAACAATACACCAGAAAAGTAACACCAAGATTGGAATTGGTCACACATTCCAGAAAAAATTATTTCAAATGCCACTATAATGCATGAAAGACCTCCCTGAGACATCAACCTAACACTTGAAGGGAAATTCATGAGAAAACTATGAGACACACATTGGGTGGTTCCAAAAAATTGGACTCAATAATCTAAATAAACTTTTTTTAATAAATTATAAATCAAAATAACCTAAATTCATAACTAATAAATTTTAAAACCCCTCATGTTCCATGTCCCTAATCAAATGACACATAAACCGAAACAAAATAATTTCATTGGGGGACTTTCAAAATCACCACGTGCTCCAAAATATCAAGGTTTTAGGGGCATTGAAGAATATTTTCGAATTAATCTCTGCGTTTTCTAGGTGTGTCAATGCAATTTTTCATTTCAAAAGTGGTGTATCAGTAGACGACTATGTTTTCGTTTTCATCGACAGATTCTTGAAGATTTCCATTATGTCGGTTTGTAAGAAGAATATCACAGTAGAAGCCACTCCTAAACTCTTCTTTAAATGAGTGTGGGTTCATTTTGGGATCCTAGAGTCTATGATCTCAGATCAGGACAACAGGTTCCTCAACACATTTTGGTCTACCCTATGGTCAATCCTAGACACCAAGCTCACTAAGTCCACATCTTTCCATCCACAAACTGATGGCCAGAAGGAAGTCGTCAACATGATGATTGTACACATTCTACCCATGTACATTTAAAAGCATCCACACACACAGGATGAGATCCTTCCATATGTACAAAATATTTATATTCGGGCTCTCCACATCTCAACCAACCACAACCCCTTTCAGATGGGCCTAGGGTTCTAGCCACTATGTCCCATTGACATAGCCATGCTATTTGTGGCTACACAGGCCAATTCGGCTCATGTCCAGTCTGAAGCTGACAAAGTGAACAACTTCATCGAGCACATTTAGCACATTTAGCACATCCGCCAGTAGGTTCAAGACATATTGGACATGGCCAATTCTAGGTACAAGCAACAACATGATGAAAATTGGGTGCCACACCACTTCAAGGTGGGCGAAAAAGTGTTTCTACATTTGCAGAAGGAGTGCCTGACTAGACCCCACTGCAAGCTTCGCCTGCTCCGATATTAGCCATAGACCATCACCAAGGCTGTAGGGAACAATTCCTTCGAGCTTATTATTCCACCATTCCTTGGTGTACACCTAGTATTCAATGTGGACCGCCTTTAGCCCTATTTCGCACCTCTACTGGACACCTCTGGAATTGTGGAAAAACTCACACCAACATACTTAAACCCCGAATGTATGGAATATGCCACCATAGATTGTATCATCAACATGCAAATCAAGAACACTCACCAATAGTACATCAAACTATATCGGGTTGTCAAAGCTAGCCATCTCCTGCACCAAGGTAACTGATTCACTAGAGACCAAGTTCAACAAAAATTTCCTCATGTCATGGAGGAACTCAACATAATGGTGACCATTTCTTCCTAAGGGGGCAGGAATGATCCAGGTGGATATTGGTGGTAACCTACCTATTCCACTTAGGGTCCCACAATTCTTTCTAGTTTTTCAATTTCCTTAATTATAACACAGTTTACTATTTTTAGCAGTTTTTTGGGTCCTAAACTTTCAGAGCCATTTTGAGGCCCTAAATTATTTTTTTTGGGCATCAAACCTCTGACAAATATGAGTCTATTTCTGTTGGGAAGGAGAGCTCAAATATATAGCACCAAATTTAACATAGAATCAGATTTAACAATTTACATCATATTTATAGAGGGACCTAAGCCATATTAACCAACAAAATGAAAAAAATAAGCAAACAACCAATCAAAGATATTTCAAGATGGCCAATGTACAAAATTTTTGTATTTCTACTCATGCATATGCAAGTCCATGTGTTCCAAGCAACCCTCTATCACTTGCAGTCTTTGCTCAGTTCGACGAAGTCATTCCATAATTTCAAATTGAGAAAATTGGATTTCATTTGAATATGCCACCATTTCATTGTGATTCTCATACCTGTGATCCTTGAGGATATCCAAGTTGACGTGGATTCCTTGCAATTAATCAGTTATCCATTCCATGGAGAGAACCGACACCACACAACCAAATAAGGAGCATGGTTATGTGTTATCTCCTCTTCTATATCTATATTGTCAAAGCGCTCCTAGCTCTATGAAGATTCTCTAACTCCACTAGAAATGGTTTGGGCAAGATGCCACCCCCTATGCACTGTCACCCCCTCTATTCTGACATGTCTACAAAAAAAGGAAAATTTATCTACCAAAACCTAACTCGAGACCAACCAACCCATGCAATACTCCATTGTAAGAGGGTTGCAAAATAAAAGTACCACCACCCCATAAGCGGAAGCCCCAAGACTCTCCATCTATAGACTCTCCAACTCTACATGAGAAAATAACACCAAGATTGAAGTTGTTCAAATTCCAAAAAAATTTCTTCCAAATTCCACTACAATTCACAAAAGACCTCCCCGAGACATCAAGACATCAACCTAACAATTGAACAGAATTTCATGAGAAGCCACTAAAGACTCACTAATGATGAGACACACATTGGGTTGTTACAATTTGGTAAAGGTCCAAGGTTAAAGAAGGAACCTTGTGATGTGATTTATCAATAACCAATCAATAACCAATCAAATGCACGTATCGTACTTGGCTATCCTCCGCGCACCTTTATCCAACGATGGCCATCTGATGACCCCTTCCCAGATCAAAGAATCTCGTCAATATAGCTCGGCGTCCAACGCCAGAATTTAACGCACGATGGCGTGCTTTAAATAGTGGTTTTCCATGGGTCTACCCTACCACGTGTCGACTCCTCTATGGAATCGCTCCTCGACCGGGAAATACCGCTTATACACCAAAAGCAGTGCGATATGGGCAATCTGCCTTTGTAATTCCACCATGGTTTTTGTATAGTTACTAACCAAGGTTCATTTGGGGTTGCGCGCTCCTTCATCAACCTTAACTCAAGGATGATACTCGGGTTGGAATTCTAATTAACAAAGAACAAACGTATTTTCTTTATTAAGCAGGATTTCTATTAAACAGATTTCAACGACTATGGTTTACGCAGATTTCTTCTGTAAGTGGGGATTTATTGGACAGAGCTTGTTCGAAAAAATTTGAGGGAATCAATTGACAATTAAATGTGGAATCTACCCGATAGTTCAACCCAGTAATTATGTATGCACATAGTTCAATCATTTCGCAATTAAGAAATCTCTTCACAGATAGAGGTTCGAGTCAATCCAAATGGCAAATGGGCTTTGAAATCATTTAACTAGAAACAATTGTAACACACAGAGTCCATTGTAGAAATCTCTCCTCCTCTTGCTCTCTCTCTATACATCTGAGGGATTACACTTATATACATCAACATATGTCCTTTCGTTTCCTCTGTGAGGACCGTTATGGTAATTCAAGAGCCTAATTACAATTATTCGAAAAATAAAAACATGACAGATGGACTAACCATTAGAATTCTACAACTCTAACTAATATAAATGAAACAGTCAGCTGAGGTATTGACACCTAGCTTTTACAATTCAAATGTTTTCGAACCCTCCTAGCCACAACATGTGGACAAAATCTCCTACATTGTTGGCGAGTGTCTAATGCCCCTGCATCAGACTCCCAAGGGAAATTTTCTTCATGGGCTCCTGTCCATGACCTCTTCCACTAATCTGCCTATCTTCTACAACATTCGTTCAGTCATCCAAGTGGCATCTTCCTTTGGCTGGTCCTTCCATTTGATCAAGTACTGAAAGTACTTTTGTCCTGTGGTCCTTCTGAATGGTCTTTTATCTAATATCTTCTCTGGTTGCAATTGTTGTGCTGGAGGTAGCTGCTCCTTCCACTAAATTTGCTCCTTGTCTGCTGATCTTTCTTTTGCACCGTCATCCTCATACTTGTACAAATCTGCAACATTAAAAATAGGAGATATTCCAACATCAGGTGGCAATTCAATCTCATAAGCATTTGCAGAGAACTTTCTAAGTATCTTGCATGGCCCAATCTTTTTGAACTTCAACTTGTTATACTGCTTCTTTGGGAATCTCTCTTTTCTCAGATGTGCCAAAGCCTGATCTCCTACTTCAAAATGAACTTCTTTTCTGCTCAATTCTGCTCTACTTTTGTATCTGATGTTGCTGCCTTGTAGTTGTTGTTTCACTTGTTCATGTATGGCCTGGATCTCTGAAGCAAATTCCTCACCATCAGCACTTCTCATCTCTGCCTTTCCCAGATTTCTTAACTTTGATGTTCCTCTGGGGTGCATCCCATAAACAATATGAATTGGACTCTGCCCTGTGCTCTTGTTTGGTGAGTCATTATATGCATATTCTGCCTGGGGAAAAATATGATCCCACTACTTGGGATGCTCTCCTGCAAGACTTATTAACAAATTTTCCAGACTCCTATCCACTACCTCTGTTTGTCCATCAGTCTGGGGATGATAAGCTGAGCTAAAACTCAGTTTGGTACCAATTTTCTTCCACAATGTCCTCCAAAAGTGACCCACAAATCTGGTGTCTCTGTCTGAACAACACTTTGGGAAACCCATGCAATCTAATGGGTTTTGAAAAACAAGTAGGCAACATGGGTGGCATCACTAGTTTTATAACATGGAATAAAATGTGCCATTTTGGAGAATCTTTCCACCGCAACAAAGATTGCACCATTCCCTCCTCTGGCCTTGGCAACTGTAACAAAATCAGTACTCACCATGTCACAAGGCCTCGTCTAAATAGGAAAGGAGTGTACAATCCCGCATTCTCGCTCCTTCCTTTAGCATATTGGACAGAGACAAAATTTTCACACAAACTTATCTACTTCTGCCTCTCATAATGGGCTAGTAATAAAAGTGACTCACTTCTCATAAGTCTTATCGTTACCAAAAGGTCCAAATAAGTCCACCACTATGCTTCTCTTTGATCAAATTTTCTCTCATGGAACATCTTGGTACACACAATTGGTTCCTTCTGAATAACAAGTCCTCCTGCAAGAAATAATCCAGCCACTGGCTTCTATCTGTCAAAAAAAGGTTACTGCATGCCTCAAATGCTTCCTTAAAATCTGGATCTGTTTTATACAATTCCTTGAGACAACCAAACCCTACAACTTCAAAATTTGTTTCCTGAACAAGCATGTGCCTCCTACTGAAAGCATCAGCTACTTTATTGTCTTGGCCACTTATATATTTCAAAACAAAATTAAAACCTCGGAGATACTCAACCCATTTGGCATGCTTATGTTTCAACTTGAGCTGCTGTACAATATACTACAAAGCATGATTGTCAGAATATAATACAAATTCTCTAGACATCAAATAATGTCTCCATTTATTTAGTGCTTGAAAAATTGCATAGAATTCCTTCTCATAAGAGGAATAATTTTTCCTGGTGTCATTTAGCTTCTCACTGAAATATTCTACAGGCCTGTCATCCTGACTCAACACAGCTCCAATGGCTTCCCCACTGGCATCACACTTTACTTGAAACGGTTTAGTAAAATCAGGCAGAACCAAAAAAGGCTTCTCTGTTATCTTTTGCTTCAAAAATTTAAAGTTTCTTTCTGCTTCAGCAGTGCACTTAAATGGTTGTTTTCTCTTCTTTATTTTCTCAATTATGGGTGCATTGATCTTACTGAATTTTCTTATAAACTTTATGTAAAAACTAGCAAGTCCATGGAAACTTCTTACCTCAAAAACATTCTTGGGTGAAGGCCATTCCACAATTGCCTTGACCTTTTCTGGGTCCATCTTCAATCCTTCTGTAGAAACAACAAACCCCAAATACACCAACTCTTCCTTCATGAATGAGCATTTCTTCAAATTTATCAGTAGTTCCTCTTGGTGCGGCTTCTTCAAGACATGATTAAGATTCCTTAAATGTTCTTCCTTAGTTGCGCTGAAAACTAATATATCATCCAGATACACTATCACAAATTTACCAATGAATTCTTTGAATACTTCATTCGTAAGTCTCATGAAAGTACTAGGTGCATTTGACAACCCAAAAGGCATTACCATCCATTCATATAATCTGATCGTTTAAAGGCCTTCCACCATCACCCTCTCTTATTCTAATATGATGGTATCCACTTTTTAAATCTATCTTTGAGAAATATTTAGCACCACTCAAACAGTCCATTAAATCCTCAATTCTGGGCAAAGGGAATCTGTACTTGATTGTGATCTTATTGATTGCTCTAGAATCAATACACATCCTCCAGCCTCCATCTTTCTTTGGGCTCAATACTGCTGGTACCGCACATGGACTCAAACTTTCTCTGATCAGCCCCTTGTCCACCAATTCCTGTACTTGTCTCCTGATATCCTCATTTCCTTTAGGAGTCATTCTGTAGGCTGCCTTATTTGGCAGATTTGAACCAGGGATAAAATCTATCTGATGGATGATCTTTCTCACAGGTGGCAGCTCATCAAGTAAATCATCCACAATAATGTCACAATAATCATCTAACATCACTTGGATTTCTACTGGAAAATCAGAAATCTTTGTAGAAGTAAGAACTACTTTAGGTTTGAAAAATAAATCAAAACTTACCTCTTCTTCTTCTATCTGCTACAGATATTCCTTCCCGCTCAACAACAAGGTCTTCGGATCAATCACTCTTCTGGATGGCTCTCCTTCTTCCATGGGTATCAATGTGTGGTGTACCCCATCTTTGAAGAACTTGTAAGTGTTCTTCTTGCCATCATGCACTGCTGCTCTGTCAAACTTCCAAGGTCTACCCAGAAGTATATGACACACATCCATGGGCATTACATCACACAGAACCTTATCTTTGTATTTGCCCATTTGCAGCTCTATCTCACACTGTTCTTTTACAACCAGCTGGTGCCCTTTATGCAGCCAGGACACCCTGTAGGGAGTTGGATGCTCCCTTGTCTTCAAATTCAACTTCTCTATCACCTCAGTGGAAACCAGATTGTCTGTGCTGCCACTATCAATGACTAGCTGGCAGCATTTCCCTTGGACTTTGCATATGCTCCTAAACAAAGTCTTCCTTTGTGCAGGCTCAGTGACCTCTTTGGCTTGCTTCAACAAGACCTTATTTACCACCAAGGATTCTCCCCTCTCTGGAAGAATTTCTTCTTCAATTTCTACCTCTTCTCCAGCCTGGGCAACAACAGCATTCCTTGGACCAGCACCCACATTCTCTGGACATTCATAGTGCTTGTGTCCCACTTGTTGACATCTATAACACCTCAATTCTCTACCTTCCGTCTGCCTCATCCTCTCCCCTTTGAAGAACTCCTTCGCGCTTGCATCATCCTCCAGAGATGCATTCTGAGGTGAGCCACTGTTAGCTCCATCCTTGGGTGTACTAGGCTTTCCTCTACCACCCTGACTTCCCTTCCCACAGAAAGTACCACTCTTCTTGGCAGACTGTTTCCTCCGGAGTTTCTCCTCTGCTTTCAAGGCCATCTGGTACGCCTCTTCTACTGTCTTGGGAGACAAGAGACCAATATCATCTTGGATCTCCAGCTTGAGACCATTCACATATCTGGCAGTCTTTTCTGGTGTATCTTGGAATTGCCCAGCTCTTATGCTCACTCTGTAGAACTCCTCTGTGTATTCTTTTACTGTCAGCAACTTCTGTCTCAGGTTCTGCATTTGTCTATACATGTCAGCTAGTAATCACTAGGCAGGAATTTACCTTTCAACTTGGCCATCATTCTGGTCTAGCTCTTGATAGGTTGCTTGCCAACTCTCCTCCTTTCTGCCTGCACTCCATCCCACCAAAGTGCAGCATGTCCCTTCAGCTTTGTCACTACAAACTTGACCTTTTTATCTTCACTTATTTCTTCATAATCGAAGCACTTGTTCATTTCATTAATCCAGTCCACCAGTTCCTCTGGATTCAGTCCCCCTTCATAACTCGACACTTCAATTTTGGGCTTAACTACAGACCCCAGAATAGTTCTAAGGAGCCTCATGTCAGGAGGAATCTCAACATTTTCTTCAGCTTCTTCTGTTTCAGGTTCACTGATGTCTTCCGGATCTCTGGGCTGTCTTCTCTCCATGGCATCCATTTTTGACTGATCCTCCTCAAACATCCTCAGACCTTCGCATTGGTACTGTGCTTCCTTCTCACAAAGACTCTACCAACTCGGATTTCCATGTCAGCTCTTCTGCAAAAAAAACCTTAAAACAATGCTCTCATACCACTAATGACGCAACAAAACTGAAATTCAGCCCCAAGAAGAGATGGTCAACTGTAGTCATGGCTCTGTCAGCTTTTCCCTTCTCAAACCCCATTTTTTGCTCCATGTGGTCTTATTTCTCTTCTTAATTTATTTATCAATTTCAAAGAAATTGACAATTAAATTTATTCCCAACTTTGGCAATTTAATTATAATTCCCAGTATTTATATTTATCTCCAAACCTTAGGAATAAGGTTATAATCCTTCGCACTTATACACATTCAATTGCGGGAATTCAAATTATCTATGTGTGCCATACCTTATATCCAATGATCAAACCTTCGGACTAGATAATAGTACTCCACGCTTTGTAAACAAAACTTTGTAATATAGCTTTCGCTTCGGCCCCACCGATATGTATATATCAATAAAAAATCAAATGCACGTATCATACTTGGCTATCCTCCACGCACCTTTATCCAACGACCGACGTCCGATGACCCCTTCCCAGATCAACGACTCTCTTCAATATCGCTCGGCGTCCAACGTCAGACTTTAACGCGCGATGGTGCTCTTTAAACGGTGGTTTTTCGTGGGTCCGCCCTGCCACGCGTCGACTCCTCTATCGAATCGCTCCTCGACTGGGAAATACTTTTTATACACCAAAAGTGGTGCGATATGGGCAATCTGCAATTATTATTCCACCGTGGTTTTTGTACAGTCACTAACCAAGGTTCATTCGGGGTTGCGCGCTCCTTCGTCTACCTTAACTCAGGGTTGCTACTCGGGTTGGAATTCTAATTAACAACGAACAAACATATTTTCTTTATTAAGTAGTATTTCTATTAAACAGAGTTCAACGACCATGGTTTACGCAGATTTCTTCTGTAAGTGGGGATTTATTTGATAGAGCCTGTTCAAACAACTTTGAGGGAATAAATTGATAGGGAAATGCGGAATCTACCCGATAGTTCAACCCAGTAATTATGTATGCACATAATTCAATCGTTTCGTAATTAAATAATCTCTTCACAGATAGAGGTTCGAGTCAATCCAAATGGAAAATGGGCTTTGAAATCATTTAACTGGAAACAATTGTAACACACAGAGTCTATTGCAGAAATCTCTCCTCCTCTTTCTCTCTCTCTATACATCCGAGGGATTACACTTATATACATCAACATATGACTCTTCGGTTCCTCTGAGAGGACCGTTGGTAACGGGAGCCTAATTATAATTATTCAAAACTAAAACATGTGATAACATGGACTAACCATTCGACTTCCACAACTCTAACTAATCTAAATGAAACAGTCAGCTGAGGTATTGACACCTAACTGTTAGAATTCAAATGTTTTCGAACCCTCCTAGCTACAACATGTGGACAAAATCTCCTACATTGTTGGCTCGTGTCTAATGCCCCTGCATCAAAGAGGCCCGGGTCATTGCTAGAATCAATCATTACATAACGGGATGTTTAGAGAGGCCATAAAAATTAAGAGAAGGCCTAATAATGAGAATAGAGATAATGGCTAGAGGATTTGCAGTTATTGGATCCCTTCCCTTTCCTCTTAATTATCTTCATTTTCGAGTTTTTTTCCATCATCCTATTATTTATTTATTCGTTTTTAAGATTAATGTTCTTGTTCATTTTTTCATATATCTATATATATATATATATATATATATATATATATATATATATATATATATATATATATATATATATATATATATATATATATATATATATATCCCACGTTTTTATAAAATATACATATCTAATTAGCTAGTCTTTTTTTCGTTTTTTTTTATATAATAATTATATTTAACTTTAGAATATTATCATACTTTGATTTTTAGTATTTTAGTTGTATTGAAAAAATAATTCTTGATTTATATATATAGATTACGTTACTTTTTTCTCTTGACTAAGTCAATATGTTTTCATATTCTTATATGAATTAGTTGATGTACTTTCGTTTGGCTTTATTACATTTATTTATTTTCACATTTAAATCTGTTAATTGTTATAAATTAATTAGTAATCAACAAGACGAGGTTAAATTAATAATCATATATATATATTAAAAATAATTTCTAGACTAATGATTTTTACTACAAGTTTTAATGTTGACTAAGGAATTTTGAGTTTATTGTTTTGATATTTTTATTTTAATTAAAACGTTTAATTTATATTACTAAATACAAAACAAGTACATAGATACTTTGAATTTCTCATTTTACCTATGAAATTTGTTGGAAAGGAGAGCTCAAGTATATAGTATAGCATCAAATTTAACAATTTACATGTTTATGGAGGGACCTAAGCCATATTAACCAAAAAAAATGAAAAAATAAGTAAACAACCAATAAAAGATATTTCAAGGTGGCTGATGTGCCACATGTTTTTCTTGCTTTTCATGCATATGGAAGTCCATGTGTTCCAACCAAGTCTATATCACTTGCAATCTTTGGCGAGATAGGAGAAGTTATTCCAAAATTTCAAATTGAGAAAACTGGATGTCATTCGAATATGTCACCATTTCATTATGGTCCTCATACATGTGATCCTCGAGGATATTCATGTTGACCTATATTCTTAATAATTAAGTAGTCATCCATTCCATGGAGAGAGCCGACACCACACGAATAAAGAAGGAGCATGGTTCTCTTTTATCACCTCTTCTATGTCTACATTGTCTAAACACCACTAGATTTAAGTAGATTCTCTAACTCCACTAGCAATGGTTTGGGCAAGATGCTCAGTCCCTTGCATTCTCACCCCCTTTTCTTTGACATGTCTACAAAAAAAAAAGGTTGAAGTTCTCTACCAAAGCCTAACTTGAGATCAACCAGCCCATACAATACTCCAACACCCAGAATACCCTCCCAAGATCACCATAGTAATAGGATCGTAGAATACGAGTACCACCAACCCCATAAGATGGTTGCAGAATATGAGTACCACCACCCCATAAGCGGAAGCCCAAATAATTTCAATCTTTAAAGTGTCCAACAATACGCTAGAGAAATAACACTAAGACTGGAATTGGTCACACAATCCACACAAAGTTCTTCCAAATACCACTATAATACACGAAAGACCTCCGAGAAACATCAACCTAACCCTTGAACAGAACTTCATGAGAAGCCACTAAAAACTCACTAATGATGAGACACACATTGGGTGGTTAAACAACTTGACTCAATAATCTAAATAAATTTTTTTTTCATACATTATAAATCGCAATAACCTAAGTTCATAATTAATATATTTTAAACTCCCTCATGCTCCATGCCCCTAATCAAATGACACATTAATTGGAACAAGATAATTTCATTGGGGGAATTTAAAAATCACCTCGTGCTCCAGAATCTCAAGGTTTTAGGGGCGTTGAGGAATATTGTGGAATTAATCTCCGCATTTTCTAGGTGTGTCGGTACACTTTTTCGTTTAAAAAGCGGTGTATCAGTAGTATTATATATGATTAGATATGAGTAAAACAGAAACATAGACTTATAGTGGTGAGGGATCATTCTTGCATTATTGATTTCGATCGTGAAATTTCAATCAGAATATCTTCATAAACTTTGGGAAACATGGCGGCTCGCGGTTCAACATCGTCTTCAGACAATGCGTCTATTTCATTCCAAGAAAATTTCTCTGCGTCGAACGATGAATCTTCAGAAGACATGAGAGCAGGCGATCAACGGAAGACCACAGAAGCAGTAATTCTCGAAACGAGCAAGGTGAGGCCATAATTAAAGATGAAGAAATGTTTGGTAAAACAGTTGGCACTTCAGAGAATTTAGAACTTGATGAAATGGATGGAGAAGGGGTAGAATGTAGTTTTTCCTATCGGGAATTTCAATGTGAAAATGTGGTAAAGTGTGGATATGGGCATCATTTTTTTTTTTGACTGTATAGAGAAGCAGGTTAATCAAATCCTTTATGGATGTGTGAGGGAACATGGCTCTCTATCTTCAAAATCACCTCATGCTCCAAAATCTCAAGGTTTTAGGGGCGTTGAAGAATATTGTCGAATTAATCTCCGCGTTTTCTAGGTGTGTCGGTACAATTTTTTGTTTCAAAAGCGGTGTATCTGTAGTCTTATATATGATTATATATAAGTAAAATAGAAACATAGATTTATAGAGGTGAGGGATCATTCTCGCATTATTGATTTCGATCTTGAAATTCGAAGAAAATATGATCCTACTGCATGGGATGCTCTCCTGCAAGACTTCTCAACAAATTTTCCAGACTCCTATTCACTACCTCTGTTTGTCCATCAGTCTGGGGATGATAAGCTGAGCTAAAACTCAGTTTGGTACCAATTTTCTTCCACAATTTCCTCCAAAAGTGACCCACAAATCTGATGTCTCTGTCTGAAACAATACTCTTGGGAAACCCATGCAATCTAACAACTTCTTTGAAAAACAAGTTAGCAAAATGGGTGGCATCACTAGTTTTATAACATGGAATAAAATGTGCCATTTTGGAGAATTTGTCCACTACAAAAAAGACTGCATCATTCCCGCTTTGAGTCTTGGGAAATCCTAGAACAAAATCCATACTCATCATGTCACAAGGCCTGTCTGGAATAGGCAAGGGAGTGTACAATCTTGCATTCTGGCTCCTTCCTTTAGCATATTGACAGATATTGCAATTCTTCACAAAATTATCTACTTTTGTTCTCATAATGGGCGAGTAATAAAAGTGACTCAGCTGCTCATAAGTCTTATCAGTACCAAAGTGTCCAACAAGTCCACCACTATGCTTCTCTTTGATCAAATTTTCTCTCATGGAACATCTTGGTACACACAATTGGTTCCTTCTAAATAACAAGTCCTCCTGCAAGAAATAATCCAGCCACTGGCTTCTATCTATCAAAACAAGGTTACTACATGCCTCAAATGCTTCCTTAAAATCTGGATCTGTTTTATACAATTCCTTGAGACAACCAAACCCTACAACTTCAAAATTTGTTTCTTGAACAAGCATGTGCCTCCTACTCAAAGCATCAACTACTTTATTGGCTTGGCCACTTATATGTTTCAAAAAAAAATTAAAACCTTGGAGATACTCAACCCATTTTGCATGCTTATGTTTCAACTTGGGCTGTTGTACAATATACTACAAAGCATGATTGTCAGAATATAATACAAATTCTCTAGACATCAAATAATGTCTCCATTTCTTCAGTGTTTGAACAATTGCATGGAATTCCTTCTCATAAGAGGAATACTTCTTCCTGGTGTCATTTAGCTTCTCACTGAAATATGCTACAGGCCTGTCGTCCTGACTCAACACAGCTCCAATGGCTTCCCCACTGGCATCACACTTTACTTGAAACGGTTTAGTAAAATCAGGCAGAACCAAAAAAGGCTTCTCTGTTATCTTTTGCTTCAAAACTTTAAACTTTCTTTCTGCTTCAGCAGTGCACTTAAATGGTTGTTTTCTCTTCTTTATTGTCTCAATTATGGGTTCATTGATCTTACTGAAGTTTCTTATAAACTTTATGTAAAAACTAGCAAGTCCATGGAAACGTCTTACCTCAAAAACATTCCTGGGTGAAGGCCATTTCACAATTGCCTTGACCTTTTCTGGGTCCATCTTCAATCCTTCTGCAGAAACAACAAACCCCAAATACACCAACTCTTCCTTCATGAATGAGAATTTCTTCAAATTTATCAGCAGTTCCTCTTGGTGCAAATTCTTCAAGACATGATTAAGATTCCTTAAATGTTCTTCCTTAGTTGTGCTGAAAACTAATATATCATCCAGATACACTATCACAAATTTACCAATGAATTCTTTCAATACTTCATTCATAAGTCTCATGAAAGTACTAGGTGCATTTGACCATCCAAAAGGCATTACCATCCATTCATATAATCCTTAATTTGTTTTCAAGGCAGTCTTCCACTCATCACCCTATCTTATCCTAATATGATGGTATCCACTTTTTAAATCTATTTTTGAGAAATATTTAACACCACTCAAACAGTCCATCAAATCCTCAACTCTGGGAAAAGGGAATCTGTACCTGATTGTGATCTTATTGATTGCTCTAGAATCAGTACACATCCTCCAGCCTCCATCTTTCTTTGCGCTCAATACTGCTGGTACTGCACATGGACTCAAACTTTCTCTCATCAGTCCTTTGTCCACCAGTTCCTATACTTGTCTCTTGATTTCCTCATTTTCCTTGGGAGTCATTCTGTAGGCTGCCTTATTTGCAAAATTTGAACCAGGCATAAAATCTAACTGATGGCTGATCTTTCTCACAGGTGGCAGCTCATCAGGTAAATCACCCACAACAATGTCATAGTAATCATCTAACATCTCTTGGATTTCTACTCACAAATCAGAAATCTGTGTGGAAGTAATAACCACTTTAGGTTTGCAAACTAAAGCAAAACTTACCTCTTCTTCTTCTATCTGATGCAGATATTCTTTCCTGCTCAGCAAAAAGGTCTTTGGATCAATCACTCTACTGGATGGCTCAACTTCTTCCATGGGTATCAATGTGTGATGTACCCCATCCTTGAAGAACTTGTAAGTGTTCTTCTTGCCATCATGCACTGCTGCTCTGTCAAACTACCAAGGTCTTCCCAGAAGTATATGACACACATCCATGGGCATTACATCACACAGGACCTTGTCTTTGTATTTTCCCATTTGCAGCTCTATCTCACACTATTCTTTTACACCCAGCTGGTGCCCTTTATGCAGCTAGGACACCCTGTAGGGAGTTGGATGCTCCCTTGTCTTCAAATTCAACTTCTCTATCACCTCAGTGGAAACCAGGTTGTCTATGCCGCTACTATCAGTGACTAGTTGGCAGCCTTTCCCTTGGACTTTTCATATTCTCCTTAACAGAGTCTTCCTTTGTGCAGGCTCAGTGACCTCTTTGGCTTGCTTCAACAGGACCTTATTTACCACCAAGGACTCTCCCCTCTCGGGTAGAATTTCTTCTTCAATTTCTGCCTCTTCTCCAGCCTAGACAACAACAACATTCCTTGGTCCACCACCCACATTCTCTGGCACTCATAGTGCTTGTGCTCCACTTGCTGACATCTATAACACTTCAAATCTCTACCTCTGCCTCTGTCTCTGACTCCTCTCCCTGTCCCTCTGGAAGAACCCCTTCTGCCCCTTGCATCATCCTCTGTAGATGCATTATGAGGTGAGCTACTGTCAGCTCCATCCCTGGGTGTAGCAGGCTTTCCTCTACCACCCCGACTTCCCTTTCCACGGAAAGTACCTCTCTTCTTAGCAGATTGTTTTCTCAGGAGTTTCTCTCCTGCTTTCAAGCCCATCTAGTATGCCTCTTGCATTGTCTTAGGAGATAGAAGACCAATCTCATCTTGGATCTCGAGCTTGAGGCCATTCACATATCTGGCAGTCTTCTCTGGTGTGTATTGAAATTGACCAGCTCTTATACTTACTCTGTAGAATTCCTTTGTGTATTCTTTTACTATCAGTAACCTCTGTCTCAGGTTCTGCATTCGCTTATACAATGTCAGCTGCTAATCACTAGGCAGGAACTTACCTTTTAATTTAGCCATCATTCTGGTCCAACTATTGATAGGTTGCTTGCCAACTCTCCTCCTTTCTGCCTACACTCCATCCCACCAAAGTGTAGCATGTCCCTTCAGCTTTGTCACTACAAACTTGACCTTTTTATCCTCACTTATTTCTTCATAATCGAAGCACTTGTTCATGTCATTTATCCAGTCCACCAGTTCCTCTGGATTCAGTCCCCCTGCATAACTTGACACTTCAATTCAGGACTTAACTGCAGACCCCAGAACAGTTCTAAGGAGCCTCAAGTCAGGAGGAATTTCAACATTTTCTTCAGCTTCTTCTATTTCGGGTTCACTTATGTCTTCAGGATCTGCTGGTTGTCTCCGCTCCATGGCATCCATTCTGGCCTAGACCCTTTGCAACATCCCCAACACCTCTGCGATGGCAACAGGTCTCCTTCTGCCAGCACCTCTACCAACTCGGATTTCCATGTCAGCTCTTCTACAAAAACAACCTTAAAAAAATGCTCTCATACCACTAATGACGCAACAAAACTGAAATTCAGCCCCAAGGAGAGATGGTCAACTATAGTCGTGGCTCTGTCAGCTTTTCCCTTCTCAAACCCCATTCTTTGCTCCATGTGGTCTTATTTCTCTTCTTAATTTATTTATCAATTTCAAAGAAATTGATAATTAAATCTATTCCCAACTTTGGCAATTTAATTATAATTCCCGGTATTTATATTTATCTCCGAACCTTAGGACTAAGGTTATAATCCTTCGCACTTATACACATTCAATCGCAGGAATTCAAATTATCTATGTGTGCCATACCTTATATCATATGTTCAAACCTTCGGACTTTATAATAGTACTCCACGCTTTCTAAACAAAACTTTGTAATACAACTTTCGCTCCGGCCCCACCGATATGTATATATCAATAACCAATCAAATGCACGTATCGTACTTGGCTATCCTCCGCACACCTTTGTCCAACGACCGACGTCCAATGACCCCATCCCAGATCAACGACTCTCGTCAATATCGCTCGACATCTAATGTCGGACTTTAACGCGTGATGGTGCACTTTAAACAGTGGTTTTTCGTGGGTCCTCCCTTCCACGCGTCGACTCCTCTATGGAATCACTCCTCGAATGGGAAATACCGCTTATACACCAAAAGCGGTGCGATATGGGCAATCCGCCTTTGTAATTCCACCGTGGTTTTTGTACAGTGACTAACCAAGATTCATTCGGGGTTGTGCGCTCCTTCGTCTACCTTAACTGAGGGTTGCTACTCGGGTTGGAATTCTAATTAACAACGAACAAACGTATTTTCTTTATTAAGTGGTATTTCTATTAAACAGAGTTCAACGACCATGGTTTACGCAGATTTCTTCTGTAAGTGGGGATTTATTCGACAGAGCCTGTTCGAACAACTTTGAGGGAATCAATTGACAGGGAAATGCAGAATCTACCCGATAGTTCAACCCAGTAATTATGTATGCACATAATTCAATCGTTTTGTAATTAAATAATCTCTTCACAGATAGAGGTTCAAGTCAATCCAAATGGCAAATGGGCTTTGAAATCATTTAACTGGAAACAATTGTAACACACAGAGTCTATTGTAGAAATCTCTCCTCCTCTTGCTCTCTCTCTATACATCTAAGGGATTACACTTATATACATCAACATATGTCCTTTCGGTTCCTCTGTGAGGACCGTTATGGTAATTCAAGAGCCTAATTACAATTATTCAAAAACTAAAAACATGACATATGGACTAACCATTCGACTTCCACAACTCTAACTAATCTAAATGAAACAGTTAGCTGAGGTATTTACACCTAGCTGTTAGAATTCTAATGTTTTCGAACCCTCCTAGCCACAACATGTGGACAAAATCTCCTACATTGTTGGCTAGTGTCTAATGCCCTTGCATCAAAGAGGCCCGGGTCATTGCTAGAATCAATCATTACATAATGGGATGTTCAGAGAGGCCATAAAAATTGAGAGAAGGCCTAATAATGAGAATAGAGATAATGGCTAGAGGATTTGCAGTTATTGGATCCCTTCCCTTTCCTCTTAATTATCTTCATTTTCGAGTGTTTTTCCATCATCCTATTATTTATTTTTTCGATTAATGTTCATGCTCATTTTTTTGTATATATATATATATCCCACGTTTTTATAAAATATACATATCTAATTAGCTAGTCTTTTTTTTCATTTTTTTTTTATATAATAATTATATTTAACTTTAGAATATTATCATACTTTGATTTTTAGTATTTTAGTTGTATTGAAGAAATAATTCTTGATTTATATATATAGATTACGTTACTTTTTTCTCTTGACTAAGTCAATATGTTTTCATATTCTTATATGAATTAGTTGATGTACTTTGGTTTGGCTTTATTACATTTAGTTATTTTCACATTTAAATATGTTAACTGTTGTAAATTAATTAGTAATCAATAAGATGAGGTTAAATTAATAATCATATATATATATTAAAAATAATTTCTAGACTAATGATTTTTACTACAAATTTTAATGTTGACTAAGCAATTTTGAGTTTATTGTTTTGAGATTTTTTTTTTTAATTAAAACGTTTAACTTATATTACTAAATACAAAAAAAGTACATAGATACTTTGAATTTCTCATTTTACCTATGAAATTTGTTGGAAAGGAGAGCTCAAGTATATAGTGTAGCATCAAATTTAACAATTTACATGTTTATGGAGGGACCTAAGCCATATTAACCAAAAAGAATGAAAAAATAAGTAAACAACCAATCAAAGATATTTCAAGGTGGCCAATGTGCCACTTGTTTTTCTTGCTTTTCATGCATATGGAAGTCCATGTGTTCCAACCAAGTCTATATCACTTGCAATCTTTGCTGAGTTAGGAGAAGTTATTCCAAAATTTCAAATTGAGAAAAGTGGATGTCATTCGGATATGTCAACATTTCATTATGGTCCTCATACATGTGATCCTCGAGGATATTCATGTTGACCTATATTCTTTGCAATTAAGTAGTCATCCATTCCATGGAGAGAGCCGACACCACACGACTAAAGAAGGAGCACGGTTCTCTTTTATCACCTCTTCTATGTCTACATTGTCTAAACACCACTAGCTTTAAGAAGATTCTCTAACTCCACTAGCTATGGTTTGGGCAAGATGCTCAGTCCCTTGCATTCTCACCCCCTTTTCTTTGACATGTCTACAAAAAAAAAAGGTTGAAGTTCTCTACCAAAGCCTAACTTGAGATCAACCAGCCCATACAATACTCCAACATCCAGAATACCCTCCCAAGATCACCATAGTAATAGGATCACATAATACGAGTACCACCAACCCCATAAGATGGTTGCAGAATACGAGTACCACCACTCCATAAGCGGAAGCCCAAAGAATTTCAATCTTTAGAGTGTCCAACAGTATGCTAGAAAAATAACACTAAGACTGGAATTGGTCACACAATCCACACAAAGTTCTTCCAAATACCACTATAATACACGAAAGACCTCTGGGAAACATCGACCTAACCCTTGAATAGAAATTCATGAGAAGCCACTAAAAACTCACTAATGATGAGACACACATTGGGTGGTTAAACAACTTGACTCAATAATCTAAATAAACTTTTTTTTCATACATTATAAATCGCAATAACCTAAGTTCATAATTAATATATTTTAAACTCCCTCATGCTCCATGCCCCTAATCAAATGACACATTAATCGGAACAAGATAATTTCATTGGGGGGATTTCAAAATCACCTCGTGCTCCAGAATCTCAAGGTTTTAAGGGCGTTGAAGAATATTGTGGAATTAATCTCCGCATTTTCTAGGTGTGTCGGTACACTTTTTCGTTTAAAAAGCGGTATATCGGTAGTATTATATATGATTAGATATGAGTAAAACAGAAACATAGACTTATAGTGGTGAGGGATCATTCTCGCATTATTGATTTCGATCGTGAAATTTCAATCGGAATATCTTCACAAACTTTGGGAAACATGGCGGCACGCGGTTCAACATCGTCTTCAGAAAATGCGTCTATTTCTTTCCAAGAAAAGTTCTCTGCGTCGAACGATGAATCTTCAGAAGACATGAGAGTAGGCGATCAACGGAGGACCACAGAAGCAGTAATTCTCGAAACGAGCAAGGTGAGGCCATAATTAAAGATGACGAAATGGTTGGTAAAACAGTTGGCACTTCAGAGAATTTAGAACTTGATGAAATGGATGGAGAAGGGATAGAATGTAGTTGTTGCTATCGGGAATTTCAATGTGAAAATGTGGTAAAGTGTAGAGATGGGCATCAGTTTTGTTTTGAATGTATAGAGAAGCAGGTTAATCAAATCCTTTATGGAGGTGTGAGGGCACATGGCTCTCTATCTTCAAAATCACCTCGTGCTCCGAAATCTCAAGGTTTTAGGGGCGTTGAAGAATATTGTCGAATTAATCTCCGGGTTTTCTAGGTGTGTCGGTACAATTTTTCGTTTCAAAAGCGGTGTACTTGTAGTCTTATATATGATTATATATAAGTAAAATAGAAACATAGATTTATAGTGGTGAGGGATCATTCTCGCATTATTGATTTCGATCTTGAAATTCCAAGAAAAGTTCTCTGCGTCGAACGATGAATCTTCAGAAGACATGAGAGTAGGCGATGAACGGAGGACCACAGAAGCAGAAAGATCCTTTTTAACGAGACAACCTAGTAATATTCTTCACCGAATAATTTATTAAATTTTTTGTAAAATAAGGATGCAGAAATACTAACTGTGAATAAACATGAATGAAGGATAACCCTTTCAGCAAGAATCCGCTGAGAATTTAATTAAAAAGGTGCCCACGCTGATACACAATGTGCCATACAGAATTTCAAATAAGAGGCCCATAGCCAATTCTTCATAGTCCATCAGAAAAATAAAGGGGGCCCGCAACAAATAAGATAGCCCATCCAAATTACAACAGGGTCGACAGTGCACAAATGATCATATGTAATTCTCAGATCTGTCTGCACAGATTGAGATTGCTTGGGCCTATGCAAATTTACATGCAGGATGCCACGGCTCGATCGAGCTACCTGGCAGCGTGGCTTGGCGGATAGTTGACTCCAGCGCTCATGTGGAGACCGGGTTCGATCGGATGGCCTGAAACATTGTTTGGACAGATCAACAAACTCCAGTACTAAGCATAGACAAAGATCGCTTAGGTGTTGTGCGGCTATGCTGTACTGCACTTGCTTCCTCGCTCAATCGGTGCAGAGTGACATCCTTCCTGTGTTCAACAGAGCCTTGGAACAAGGTAAATTGAAATTCTTCAACGTAAGACCGCTTGCCAAGAAATCCTCCTTGCCCGTTGACGAACAGATAATGGGCAATGCGCAGCTGACTACTCCAATAAGCAGTAGAATTTCCTGCGAGAGATATCTCAACTCATAAACTGGATATAGATGATATGATACGCATAACCCTTTTCCAGAAACAGAAATGAAAGCAATGTGTTCCAACTAGGGTGATAAGAATGATCACCGAAGTCGGGTTTTCCCACTAGGGTGAAATCGAGTTTCACCGAAGAGTGCTAAGGGTCTCACCTGAAACCCACGATTTGAAAACTCGCTTGAGCTCTCCAAATACCAAGAAGAGAAGATCAAATTCCATGTTTTGTTTTCGTTCCTCCTTCTCCTTTTATAGATGGCTACTTGGAAAAACCATGGGCAATTACCTGGGGCAAAACAACCAAAGGGAAAAACCAGGAGCAAATATCTGGGGTCAACACAATCTAAAAAGAAAAAACCATGGGCGAGAGCCGCTTATTTATTATTTTATTTATTAGTCTTCTACCATTAAGACTTGGTCCAACCGGTTAAACGGTTGGGGATATTATAGTTCCCCCTGCCCAAAATTGCTTGCCCTCAAGCAATTTCAATGTTGGATGTTGCAATATATGCTCTCCTTCCCAAGTGGCATCTTCAACGGGAAGATCTTTCCATCGTACCAAATATTCGTGGATGATCCTGCTTCGAAGTTTCCTTTCCCGCACCTCCAATACCTCCTCAGGAACCAGTTGAAGATGGCCCTCCTCATCTAGTGGCGGTAATTCTGGTGATGATCTTATGTTTGATCCTAATGCTTTCTTCAAACAGGAGACATGAAAGATGTTATGAATTCTGCTCTCTGCGGGAAGTTCCAGCTCATATGCCACTTCTCCTATTTTCCGGACAATTTGATAGGGCCCATAAAATCGTGGCTTTAATTTTTCTGCCCCCTTCTGCTTCAAAGTAGACTGCCGGTATGGCTGAAGCCGGAGATAGACCTCATCTCCTACTTCGAAATTCCTCTCTATCCTTTGACGATCTGCATATAACTTTTGTCGATTCTGTGCCGTTTGCAAATTGTCTTTGAGGGCTCTCAGAATATCCTGGCACCCCTGGATCCAATCCTTTGCCAAAGGTGCTCTACTATCTCCAAACATTGTATCTGCAAAAGATAGCGCCTCATACCCATAGAGGGCCCGGAAAGGTGACATCCTTATGGACATGTGATAAGTAGTGTTATAGCAATATTCTCCTAAGTACAACCACTTGGTCCATGCTCGTTGATGTCCTGTGACGTAATCTCGTAAGTAACCTTCTACCCATTTATTCACTGCTTCTGTCTGTCCATCTGTCTGCGGGTGATAACTGGTACTAGGAGTGAGTTCTGTTCCAGTCAACCTGAATAATTTTTGCCAAAATGCTCCCATAAATCTACTGTCATGGTCACTCACAATGGTTTTGGGCAAACCATGTAGACGAAATACCCCTTGGAGAAATATCTTAGCTATTTGAGATGCAGAACTTTTGGAGGGGATTGCAAAGAAGTGAGCGTACTTGGTGAGACGATCCACCACCACAAAAATACAATCTTTACCTTGTGAAAAAGGTAGCCCTGTAATGAAATCCATAGATATACTTTCCCATTTTTGTTCCGGAATAGGTAGTGGTTGTAATAAACCTGCCGGGTGTGTATGTTCAACTTTATTACTTTGACAGATACCACATTCTTGAACATATTTGATAATGTCCTTCTTGAGTCCCTTCCATGTGAACCTTTCCCTGATGGTCCTATAAGTCTTCAGAAAACCGGGATGCCCGGCTAAAGGAGAGTCATGGGCTGCTTGTAAGATCTTCTTCTTAATTTGGGACTCAGGTACTAGATAGATTCGATTCTTATAATAGATAATATCATTGACAACTCTATAACGGATGTCTGATGACTATCCGTCAAGGATCTCGCATGCTGATTGATTTTTTGAGTATTCCACCAAAAGATGGGACTTCCAGTCATCTACAATGTCTATGAGAGAGAAGGTAGCTGGCCTCCTTGACAAGGCATCTGCAACTGCATTGTTTTTACCTTTGACATATTCAATCTCAAAATCATAGGCTTGGATCTTGCTGACCCATTTTTGCTGCCTTTCATTTAATCCCTTCTGATCAAGGAAGTATTTGAGACTATTGTGATCAGTCTTGACTTTGAACCGATTCCCCACTAGATATGGACGAAACTTGGCCAATGCATGCATAATAGCCAACATTTCTTTATCATAAATGGAGTAAGAGTGTTCATAATTATGCAACTTCCTACTCTCAAAAGCAATGGGATGATGGTTCTATGTTAGAACAGCCCTAATTCCTTCCCCGGAAGCATCACACTCCAATACAAAGGGCTAAGAGAAGTCTGGCAAGGCTAGAACTGGACACGAACTCATGACTTTCTTCATCTGCTCAAAAGTTTCCTGGGTTGTTTCTGTCCATAAAAAGGCTCCTCTTTTTGTCAAGTCCGTAAGAGGAGCTGCTAGTTGTGAATATCCCTTTACAAATCTCCTGTAATAAGTGCAAATACCCAAGAAACTTCTTAACTCTGTTACATTTTTGGGAGTTGGCCAATTGAGAATGGCCTCAATCTTCTCTTGGTGGACCTTAACACCTTGACTTCCGATGATGTGACCCAGATATAGCATTTTTGTCATTCCAAACTCACATTTAGAGATTTTGGCATAAAATTTTTGTGCCTCCAATATTCCCAGGACCTTATCCAGGTGCTGCAGGTGCTCTTCCCATGTTTTACTGAAGATCAGGATGTCGTCGAAGAAGACCAAAACAAATTTACGCATCTGCTTGTTGAATATATGGTTCATGCATGATTGAAATGTTGCAGGGGTGTTGGTCAACCCGAAAGGCATCACTAGGAACTCATAATGTCCATAGTGGCATCGAAAAGCTGTTTTTGGAATGTCTTGATCCCGAACTCTGATCTGGTGGTACCCTGAGCGAAGGTCAATTTTTGAGAAGTATTTGGCTCCTTTTAACTCATCCATCAATTCGTCGATCCTGGGGATAGGATATCGATTTTTGATGGTCTTTTTATTCAATGCTCGATAATCTATACACATCCTCAGGGACCCATCCTTTTTCTTGACCAAGACTACTGATGAAGCAAAGGGGCTCGAACTCGGCCGAATGTGTCCTAGTGCCAACAATTCTTTTATTGCCTTTTCTATCTCATCTTTGTACACCTTGGGGTGCCGATAAGGGGTAGTGATGACAGCTTGGACCCCTTCTTCTAGTTCGATGATGTGCTCAAATCCCCTATCAGGTGGACGTCCTGGGGGAATATCTCCAAAGACCTTCTGGTATTTTTGCAATAGTGCCATAATATCAGGTGAGTACTCCTTGTGTTGCTCTACTGGTTTCTCCTCCATGATTCGGCACTCTATTGCCCATACAATATCCCCATGTCGGAGATCTGCCTCCATCCGATTGGATGTCACCACCTTGGGAGGATATGCATGCATTCCCCTCAACTTCACATTTTTACCATCTAATCCCGTGAATGCGAGTTCCAAGTCTTGGTAGTTTACTGTATGAGTTCCGATGGAATATAGCCATTGTACCCCCAATACTACATGAGAGTCTGGGCAGTCTACAATAAAGAAGTTATCTGTAACTTTGTTGTTCCCCATTGTTAGGCTCATGTTAGGAACTATCTTAGTGCAGGACATGCGGTTGTGCTCTTTCTTTCCAGGAATCAACACTGTGAAGCCTTCAAATTCTTCAGTGTCTAGTCCCCTTCTGGCTACGAATTCTGCATCAATGAAGTTGTGGGAGGCCCCACCATCAATTAGCACATTGACCTTTTGGCCTTGTATGGTGCCCCTAACTTGGAGGGTGTGATATCTTGGGACCCCTGTGAGAGAGGCAATGACACCTTCCTGGACTTCTTCCTGTATTGATCCCATGCCTTGCGATTCCCCTTGATCGAACTCTGGATTCTCTTCCTCATCTTCGCTTTCAGAAAATACTTCAATATAGTGTGCCTTCCCTTTAGTACACCGATGTCCCGGTGCCCAAGGTTCTTGACAAGAAAAACATAGGCTTCTCCTTCTGAGATCTTTTCTGGTCTCATCATCCAGCTTCCCCTTACCAACTGGCTCCTGTTGCTGATGTTTGATTTCCTTCCCTTTTTGAGGAAAAGAAAATTTAGGTGGAAATTTATTCTTGGGTACTGCATCCTGCATATCCCTTGCACGATTGATTGCATCTTGCAAGGTGGCAGGTTGGTAGGCCCTAACCCAACCCCGTAGGGGTTCTGACAACCCTTCTATAAATAACATGACCAACCTGGTCATGGAGAGGTCGTTGACCATAACTGCAAGCCTCTGGAATTCTGCAACATAAGATTCAAGGTTCCCTGTCTGTCGGAGCTGGGTTAGCTCACGGAAGTATATCTCAGGATCCTTTCTATCAAATCTTTCTATTAACCTCCGTGTGAATTCTGTATAAGAGATGATGTTGGCATGTCCCAGAGTGGTCATACCATGTTGCCACCATTCATGCGCTTCTCCATCCAGATGAAGTGTGGCATACTTGATGGCATCCTTTTCCCGCATGGGATTGAGTTGGAAATATGTATCCAGTTTCTGTACCCATGACCGTGCTAAACATTTCGACGATCCATCAAAATAAGGAAGAGTTACCTTCCCCACAACTTTCTGCAAATCTCCGTTTGACTAATGGCCCCCGTATTTGGTTGCCCTCCTTTGTTGTTTGCTCTTCATATAGTAAAAGTCATTAAGGTTCAGGGTTGCTTTTACGTTGGGAGGCAACGTATCGTATTCTTTCATCCAGGCGGTAACTGTCTCTGCAATAGGTGAATGGAAGTCTTGTTCCCTGGAGGAGTCATCCAAAAATGGAGGCATAGTTGGCCGGCTAAAAGGGCTGCTCCGAGTGTGTAATGGATCGTTGCTATGAACATTGATGTACTCCTGCGGTGGACCATCCCCACCTAAATGGGAGCCTCCTTCCCCATTATTTCTTTGCACATTAGGTTGCCCATTCTGTGTTCTAAGGAGTTTTATGATGGTGTCTTGAGCCTCAGCGATCCTTTGTAAAACATCTTCAAGTTTGGTAGTCTCGTGATCACCCATGGGTCTTTCTTCCCCTTCGGGTTTTCCTTGACTCCTAGCCCTTTTTCCTTCCCAATTAACAGTAATACCCTTTTCTTTTCTTGGCATCCCACAGCTGGCCAAGATATGGCTCCGATACCACTGTAATATTCTTCACCGAATAATATATTAAATTTGTAAAATAAGGATGCAGAAATACTAACTGCGAATAAACATGAATGAAGGATAACCCTTTCAGCAAGAATCAGCTGAGAATTTTATTAAAAAGGTGCCCACGCTGATACACAATGTGCCATACAGAATTGCAAATAAGAGGCTCATAGCCAATTCTTCATAGTCCATCAGAAAAATAAGGGGGGGCCCGCAGCAAATAAGACGACCTATCCAGATTACAATAGGGTCGAGTAGTGCACAAAGGATCGTATGTAATTCTCAGATCTGTCTGCGCAGATCAAGAATTGCTTGGGCCTATGCAAATTTACACGCAGGATGCCACGGCTTCATCGAGCTACCTAACAGCGTGGCTTGGCGGATCGTTGACTCCAGCGCTCATGTGGAGACAGGGTTCGATCGGATGGCCTGAAACGTTGTTTGGACTCCAGCGCAGACAAAGATTGCTTAGGGGCTGTGTGGCTATGCTGTACTGCACATGCTTCCTCGATCAATCGGCGCAGAGTGACACCCTTCCTACGTTCAGCAGAGCCTTGGAATAAGGTAAATTGAAATTCTTCAACGTAAGACCGCTTGCCAAGAAATCCTCCTTGCCTGTTGACGAACAGATAATGGGCAATGCGCATCTGACTACTCCAATAAGCAGTATAATTTCCTGCGATAGATATCTCAACTTATAAACTGGATATAGATGATATGATACGCATAACCCTTTCCAGAAACAGAAATGAAAGCAATGTGTTCCAACTAGGGTGATAAGAATGATCACCGAAGTCGGGTTTGCCCACTAGGGTGAAATCGAATTTCACCGAAGAGTGCTGAGGGTCTCACCTGAAACCCACGACTTGAAAACTCGCTTGAGCTCTCAAAATATCAAGAAGAGAAGATCAAATTCCATGTTTTGCTTTTGTTCCTCCTTCTCCTTTTATAGATGGCTACTTGGAAAAACCAGGGGCAATTACCTGGGGCAAAACAACCATAGGGAAAAACCAGGAGCAAATACCTGGGGTCAACACAATCTAAAAAGAAAAACCATGGGCCAGAGCCGCTTATGGCCATAATTAAAGATGAAGAAATGGTTCGTAAAACAGTTGGCACTTCAGAGAAGGGGTAGAATGTAGTTGTTGCTATCGGGAATTTCAATGTGAAAATGTGATACAGTGTGGAGATGGGCATCAATTTTGTTTTGAATGTATAGAGAAGCAGGTTAATCAAATCCTTTATGGAGGTGTGAGGACACATGGCTCTCTTTCTTGCTTCGCTGCCGATGAAGACGGCAAGGAATCAATTCCCTTGTCAAAGATTAGTAAAGCTATTCCAGCTGATGTTGTTGAAAGATGTGAATATCGGCAGGCACAAGACGCGTTAGCTGAAGCCAAAATTGAGATGAGAATTTAATTTATTGTCCATTTTGTAGCATTCCATATGCAATAGAAAATTGTGCGCAAGTCTTGGACTGTCTAAACCCTAAATGTTTAAAATCTTCATGTATCCAATGCAAGGGGTTGAGTCACTTACCACTAAGCTGTGAAGAGATTGATGAAAAATCAGCTGAATCTGCTCTTCGTAGGCAAGTTGAAGAGAGGATGGCGAAAGCTGTGATAAGAGAATGTAATGTTTGCAAGTCGTCGATAATCAAGTCGGGTGGATGCAATACCATGACATGTGGCTATGGGAACCAAATGTGTTACGTTTGCAGACAGACAATTTCAAATTTTCATTTTTGTATTTGTGGTCCACGTATTGGGGAACTAAGGAAACCCTATCCAAAATGCAACAGATGTTATATTTATGACTCTTAGATAGAATTTAATGTGGCTCTGGCTGCCAGCGAGGAAGCGTTCAAGGAATTGGCTGCCCTAAATCCTGAGTTGCATGCTCTGGAAATTGGACCTCCTCTCGAATGGGTAACACCAGAACCATCCAAAAAGGAGCAGACGAGTCGTACGCAACCTTTTCGTAAATGTGAATATATAATTCGAGAAGCCAAGAATGAAGATAAAAAGGAACTGCTTGCTAGGGTGGAAATGATTCACATGAATCGTCCATTGCGTGATCTGGAAATTCGACGTCCCCTCAATAGGATGGAATTCAACGTACATGGGGATCAACTTCCAAATCATTCAAATGAACTTAGACCTACCCAAGAGTTCAACGTACACGGTAATCAACATGCAAAAATGTTTGTACCTCCACCTCTACCTATGCCGCAATTGTTCGATCATGGTGATCAGCTTGCAAACAGGCCTCTACCTGGATCGTCAACTCCTCGTCGAGAATCGTTGGAACATGGTGGTCAGATTTCAAACGATGATGCACCTGCACGCTTACCTCCAAAAAGTCCCTAAATATTTGGCTATATGATTGTTGTATTCTCAAAATTGTTTGTACTCTATTAACAAGTATTCCTATAGGAGTTGTCTAATTGCACTGAGTTGACAGTTAAAATTGGCTGGAATCCGGGCCAAAAAAATTTAAGAAATCTTGTAGTAATAGTGTTTGAATCATGATTTTAATGATGGAAATAGATTTAGCGCCACCAAAAATCTCTAGGACACTCAAAAATATTAAAGTTTGATAGTTATAACGTGAATTTACAAAAATCCTCACTAGATTTTTTTAAAATCTTACCGAATTTTCCATGATTTTCATGGCAAAAAGATAGTCTAGTTAAACTACCACATTCCTATATCACATCCTTATTTACTACTAGAGTAAGTGGGATCATAAAGAGTTCTTCCTCAAATTCTTTATAAAACATGGGTTGAATGGGACCAGTAGTGGGGAGGTATTATAGTTTATCATAGTAAAAATGTAAAATACAATTTTTTATCTTACACCTAAAATATATAATAAGTATGGAGAATTAATTAAGTACACTTTACTAAAAATACCCTAACTCTTAGTGTTGAGATTAGAGTTATTTGTTTAATGACGATTTTAGGATATCTTTTAGGAAAAAAATGTTATGGATGTTCTAAGTGACATAAATACAATTAATTTGTTATGATCACTTATGGTATAATTAAGAGACCATATTTTAAACTACACTATAAATTATAACTTCTAGCAACAAATAAAACTGCCATATAGCTGTTAGAGTTATTCAATTTGTTAAGAAGTAATTATCTATCATTTTCATCTAGTAATGAGAATATAGTTTTCCTATGATTCAATACATGATTAATCTCTATTAGGTTTATTATCTAACAAATTCCCTTTAGATAAAATTCCACTAGTGTGTGTAGAAACTATATTATTTAATACATAATCAAGCTTTGTTAATTCTACTAATGAGAGAGATCTAACACTCATCAACATAGTTGGCACCTCTTAACATGCTTTGTCACAAACAAACATTCCTTCGTACCTTGCATGTCATAGAACATCTTGTCATGACTAGGACACCTAAGCACATGTTTGAAGTCCCTATCATAGCATAACACTCTCGAAGCATGTGTTGGCATGCCTTGTAGTCCCTAGCATGCCTAGGCACTTATTGACATGCTATGATATTCTCTAGCATGCCATAACAGTGCTTAACATACCTTGTCACTCCCTCCTTGGCATGTTATCCAGAAATTGTTGACACTTGTGACAGCCTCATATTCATTCACTTTCGTGCATTTTGACCTAGTGGTCCCTTTAGCTTCCCTAGTACTCCATAATACTCCTCAACATGCATTATCACTCTTTGTCACTTCTTATCACACTTCAACATGCCCTTCCACTTCATAACATGTATATCACTCCCTAATACACATTGGCACTTGGCACCTATTGGTGCTTAGAAAGTATTAGTGCATCTAGCATTCTTTAAGATGCCTTTCTATGCTTTAGCATGGTTTATTATTAAATTTGAGATCAATTATTGGAAAGTAGATGAGAACTAATAGAGGATGATTTGGTACTTAGAATGCACTAACACTTGGCACTTGGCACTTGGCACCTATTGCCACACCCTTACACATTTTCGCATACATTAGCACTTGACACATCTTAGCATATTTGACATGACTTGGAACCTTCTAGCACATGTTATCATTCCCTAGCATGCCTTGGAACTTATGGCCTCACAACTAGCCTTACATTTTTTCATGACTTTTGAACCAAATCAAGTCCATAAGTATTGTAGTTCATGTGACATTGGTCTGCTTGACCAATTTCACCTACTACAAGTAGATTGTGCCTTGGTCAGCTAACAACTGCATATACCTCATCTTAGGTTGCTCATGTCCAAGTTGAACTTGTACCTCTTAAAAACTCACCAAAACAAGGATCACATCTAGCCATGGTCATAAAAAAACTAAGCATCATATCTTACTTAGACAATATTTCACATGCATGTCTAGTTCATTTAAACATTATAGCATTATCTCAGAGTTTGCAAGAATCATAGGATACACAAGACACAGAAGATATAAGTTGGCACAAGGCATGTGCCCCAAAACCTATAGGCAACAATGTAAAATATGTAATTATCTAAAATAGTTTAAAACATAAGAATTTAGCCAAAGTGTGCCACATGTCATATAAAAATAATAGATAAAGAAAAACAATGTTATGCCCATCAAAAAGTATACCTTTGTCTAAAACTATTTTTTCAAGCCCCTTATCGCAATCGTACTATTTCCTCCTACAAATCATATTATCAACTTCTTCTAAGGGACTTCATCCTTGGCACACTTGAATTCACTGACACTCCCTAACACACACTCTTATTTGTTCATTTCCATGAATTTTGACCTAGTTCTACTTTGTGATGCCTCAAAAATCCTTAAAAATTAGTGTGCATTGACATTGTCCAGCATGTGTTAGCATGCCTTTTCATTCTTTGGTAGGCCTTAACCCTCCCTATCTATCATGCCCTCGGAACTACCCTTTCTTAATTTGCAACTTGGTAACTAAACCAATTCCTCTCTTGAATACAAGAGCTTTACCAAGATACAATTACAGCAACTAGACTATGTTGTTGAATTGTGTAGCTTGGGAGGTACTCCACAAGCCCAGTGAGATGGGCTTGTGTGATTTTGGTCACAAAAGGATTTCTCACCAAAGAACCCAAATGAAGGGGTTTTTGACCCAAGATGGAGTTTAAAATCTAAAAGAAAATAAAAAGGAAAATGTTGTATTTCCTAACATCTAATTGGATACAGAATGTAAGTTATAGGATCCCTTAGTATGAAGGCAAGAACATCAACTAAGGAGGATCTCATTTGATCAAGGAGGCTAGGAGAAATGTAGTCCTAAAGTAGGTTGGATTAAATGGTTAGGAATGGTTGCTAAAGGGAGGCCATGTTCATCCACCAAGAGCAAGATCATCATGTGAGGGTTCACGGGAATGCCACATACTTTAATATGTTTGAGATAGGAAGAAGGATGACATATTGTTGGTTCTGTTATGGCAGATCGACCTTGAGAGAGGAGACTTATAAGAATTTGGACATGTGTCTTAAATCGTGTTTCTGTGAGAAGGCCACATCATATTTTAAAATAGTAGAGAGGGTTGAGACCCTATCTTATTTTGGTTAGTAGGTTGCAAGTTTTATGATAATACTAACACAAATGGGGGATGGCCTACATGAGAATTCACGGCAAGAAAAAAATTAGCCACATGTGTAATATTGACTAAGGTAACCATAGTTTTAGGGTCATAGATATGTAAAGTTTAGGTAAACATTTTGTCAACGAAACACTTAGAATATATGGGTCCATATGAGCTAGGTTGAGTCTCTTATGGAGGAAAGAGTTGTTTTCTTTGCTCTTGGTGGATAGGATTTGTTCTAAAAGAATTAGAATAGAAGTATAATTCCCTAGTTAGGGAGGCTTCCTAGCATGTTCAGTTAATAAGGTATGCCCTTAAGATTGCGAAAAATATGCATACAAGAAGAGTGTTGTTACCCTTTGAGAGAGGTTTATCTCTCAAATATATACCACATATTTGGAATATTGTCTATAGAACCATATGTAGAGACAGACAATCCAAAGGAAGGTTGAACATGAGTAGAATATTGAGAAGAAGAAATGTGCCATATGTGGAATGGATAGGCATGAAGAGGAGTTTATTTTGGTGGAGTGTGCATAAAGTTATTGACATAGATCTAAAGCATCCTATAAATAGTTATTCAATGGACTGCTAGTGGATGATTTATGACCCTAGTTCACTGATTTAAAAATTTCTACAAGGGTGATAAGAGGATTAGTTCAGATTTTTTCATATAATATTGGACAACAAAGAAACCGGTACACAAGAATAGTGATTTTGGTTGGGAAAATTGATGGTAGTCCAACTATAGTTGGAGGGTTTTTAGATGACTTCCAAATAGGATCCCTAAGTCATGTACTTCCGAAGGAAGACAAGATTGGTAGAAGGGTAGGTGTATTGGTCCTAAGGACATACATACTTTGAAGGACTAAAGTAGTAGTCAAGTGGACTAGCTAACTAGCCGTAGATCACTATATTATAGAGGATTGAGTTAGTGAGAAGAAGGGAAACCTCCATAGCCTTAGGCTTGTCATATTAGAGTAGGAGTATGGAAAAATTGGGCAGACCAAAGAGTTTTTTACAAATCGAGTTGTGAACAATTGATCAAAAAACCTAAATGTTGTAGACCTTGAAGGAAAAAAGAGATAGATAGAGGGGATTTTTTTTAATTGAGTTCATTTATAGAGGCAAATTGAGGACTTGCATAATATAAGGCAACAAGACCTACCAGATGTGTTTAGGACATGTGCATAGAAAGGTATATGTGTGGCTGCCCTAAAAAAGTGGGCCAAGTGTTGTCTTGTTCCACGTATATTTTCTTTCAAAGGAATAACACCATGACCTAGTTTTATTCCTTGTATCAGTGTGATTGGAAAGCATGATGCTCCCTAGTACTAGCTTTCTAACCTATTCTATTATAATTTGTAATTTAATGAAGAATGGTTTGAAAATTTTAAAAATTGTCATGTGCACTACTTGATTCCCATGTGTGCAGATTTCATTGTGCAAATTAGATGTGTTGTGGAACTTGAGTGTGTTTGCATCAAATATTCTAAGACCAAACCCAGATTCTCATGTGTCATGGAAGTTCAACATATGTTGTGTTCAATTAATAACTACTTGTAACTAATCTTAGATTACTCATGTCCAATCTCAACTCATCCCACTTAACAAGTTACCGAGGAAATGTTCATCACATCCAACTGTCGTCGTAAAAAAACTAAGCAACACAATTTACATCTTGACATGCAATAACACCTTAAATGTCTTAAATGCCTTGGAAATATGTGGCATGTGTTATAATCCCCTACATTCACTACAAGGGAAAGACCCTCTAGTGGATGTTTTTGAGGAACGTCTTATAAAAATACCCTACACATCCGTTTCTAGAGGACATTCCTAAAGGAGGTTGGTGGGAAGAGGTTTTTACGGGCGTATTTTGTTTGGTGCTCTTATAACCGTAAAACACACCGGTGCATTCAACACGAGAAAGCACCAGTGCGGTTAAAACATTGGTACATTGGACACCGTGCGCTCTGTACACACCCGCACAGTTCATTGTATTTCTATCGTGCACTGGTACTTTACATAACTTCTGCACTGGTGCATCATAAAAACCACGCAAATATCGAAACCTCCCAGGTCGCCCTTAAACGCACTGGGTCGTCAACACATCGAGTCGCCTTGAAATCCCCATGCATCGGCACATGGTTAAATAAATAAAAAATCACGGCCAAAAAACCATACAAAACATAGGGACACCGGACACCGTGCGCTCCTAACACACTCACCAAGTGAGTCATATTACTGTACAACACTGGTGCCTTACAGCGTTTCTGCACCGGTGCTTCAGAAAACATGCGCAAAAAGAGAAACCCCCCGGTGTGGAATAAATAAAACGCACTGGGGTGCCCATAAAACCCGCGCACCCACAGAGGGTTAAATAAAAAAATATTATGGCCAAAAAACCGCACAAAACATTGGCACACGTGAAACCGTGCGCTCCGTACACACCGTACGATGCCTTATATTAAGGAACCGCACCCGTGCATGAAAAATAGTCAGCGCTCGTGCCTCATAAAAATTCTGTGAAAAAGAAACCGCTCGGGGCAGAATGATGAAAATGCACCGTGGAGCCCATAAATCTCGCACACCACAACAGGGTTAAATTTTAAAAAAAATACGTCCAAAAAACCGCACTGAACATTGGCTCACCAGACATCGTTCCTGGTGTGTCGTATTACTATAGAGCACCGGTGCATTACAACTATGACTCACTGGTGCATCATAAAAGCACACGAAAATAAAATTTACCCATAGAATTTACCCGAGGCGGCATAGCGCAAATGCACCGATATGCCAATAAAAACTAACTCTTCCAAATGTCAAGACCTCCCAAAGACATTAAACTAACTCTTCTAAATACCACTATAATACCCAAAAGGCCTCCCCAAAACATCAACCTAACACTTGAACGAAACTTCATGAGCCACCACTAAAAACCACTAATGTTCAAAGACATTAGGTGGCTCCAAACAAGTGGACTCAATAACCTAAATAAACTTGTTTTCATACATTATAAATCGTAATAATCTAAATTCATAATTAATATATTCTAAAACCCCTCATGCTCCATGTCCGTAATGAAATGACACATTAACCGAAACAAGATAATTTCGTGGGGGGACTTTCAAAATCACCTCGTGCTCCAAAATCTCAAGATTTTAGGGGCGTTGAAGAATATTGTCGAATTAATCTCCGCATTTTCTAGGTGTGTCGGTACACTTTTTCGTTTCAAAAGCGATGTATCGGTAGTCTTATATATGATTATACATAAGTAAAATAGAAACATAGATTTATAGTGGTGAGGGATCATTCTCGCATTATTGATTTCGATCGTCAAATTTCAAACAGAAAATCTTCACAAACTTTGAGAAACATGGGGGCACGCGGTTCAACATCATCTTCATCTTCAGACAATGCCTCTATTTATTTCCAAGAAAAGTTCTCTGCGTCGAACGATGAATCTTCAGAAGATATGAGAGTAGGCTATCAACGGAGGACCACAGAAGTAGAAATATATTTTTTAACGAGACAGCTTAGTAATTCCCAAAACAAGAAAGGTGAGGCCATAATTAAAGATGAAGAAATGGTTGGTAAAATAGTTGGCACTCTAGAGAATTTAGAACTTGATGAAATGGATGGAGAAGGGGTAGAATGTAGTTGTTGCTATGGGGAATTTCAATGTGAAAATGTGGTATAGTGTTGAGATGGGCATCAGTTTTGTTTTGAATGTATAGAGAAGCAGGTTAATCAAATCATTTATGGAGGTGTGAGGGCACATGGCTCTCTATCTTGCTTCGCTGCTGATGAAGACTGCAAGGAATCAATTCCAATGAATCTTGCTTCGCTGCTGATGAAGACTGCAAGGAATCAATTAGTAAAGCTATTCCAAATGATGTTGTTGAAAGATATGAATATCGGCAGGCACAAGACGCGTTAGCTGAAGCCAAAATTGAGAATTTAATTTATTGTCAATTTTGTAGCATTCCATATGAAATAGACAATTGTGCACAAGTCATGAACTGTCCAAACACTAAATTTTTAAAATCTTCATGTATCCACTGCAAGGGGTTGGGTCACTTACCTCTACGTTGTGAAGAGGTTGATGAAAAATCAGCTGAATCTGCTCTCCGTAGGCAAGTTGAAGAGTGGATGGCGAAAGCTGTGATAAGAGAATGTAACGTTTGCAAGCCGTCGATGACATGTGGCTGTTGGAACCAAATGTGTTACGTTTGCAGACAGAAAATTTCAAATTTTCATTTTTGTATTTGTGGTCCACGTATTGGGAAACCTGTCCACAATGCAACAGATAGAAGTTAATGAGGCGATGGTTGCCAGGGAGGAAGCCATAAATCCTGAGTTGCATGCTCTGGAAATTGGACCTCCCCTCGAATGGGTAACACGAGAACCATCCACAGAGGAGCGGACGAGTCGTATGCAACCTTTTCATAAATGTGAAGCCAAGAAGAATACAAATCTCTGCTTGCTAGGGTGGAAGCCAAGAATGAAGATAAAAAGGACCTGCTTGCTACGGTGGAAATGATTCACATGAATCGTGCATTGCGTGATGTGGAAATTCGACATCCCCTCAATACGCTGGAATTCAACGTACATGGGGATCAACTTGCAAATCGTTCAAATGAACTTAGACCTCCGCAAGAGTTCAACGTATACGGTAATCAACTTGCAAATATGGTTGTACTTCCACCGCTACATGTGCCACAATTATTCGATCATGGTGATCAGCTTGCAAACAGGCCTATACCTCGATCGTCACCTCCTCCTCGAGAATCGTTGGAACATGGTGGTCAGATTTCAAACGATGGTGCACCTGCACGCTTGCCTCCACAAAGTCCCTAAATATTTGGCTATATGATTGTTGTATTCTAAAAAATATTTGTACCCTATTATCAAGTATTCCTATATCACATCCTTATTTACTACTAGAATAAGTGGGATCACAAACAGTTCTTCACACTAGTACTCAAATTCTTTATAAAACATAGGTTGAATGTGAAACTGTTTCCATTATATTTATTTTAGTTAATCAATTATATTTACAACTAGTGGTGGGGAGGTATTATAGTTTATCATAGTAAAATTGTAAAATACAATTTGTTATCTTACACCTAAAATATTTAGTAAGTGTGCACATTTATTGAGTGGATAGGTTAATATAGAAAATAGTTAAATTTAAGAGATGAATATGAAGAAGCATTTTTGAGAGATAAAATTGATAATTGATAATTGTCTCTTTTTTTAAGATTGCTTAACCTAGAAAATCATTTCTTCCTATGCAAATCTACCTTGAGCCAAGTATAGATGTAGTTTTAGAGCAAGAATGAGGATACTTTACTTATGCTTCATGTAAAATTAGAATATGGAGAATCAATTAAGTACACTTCACTAAAAATACCCTAACTCTTAGTGTTGACATTAGAGTTAGTTGTTTAATGACGATTTTAGGATATCCTTTGTCAAGGGTAAGGCAATAAATGTTATGGATGCTCTAAGTGACATAAATAAAATTAGTTTGATATGATCACTTAAGGTATAATTAAGAGACCATATTTTAAACCAGACTATAAATCATAGTTATTAGCAACAAATAAAACCGCCATATAGTTGTTAGAGTTATTCAATTTGTTAATAAGTAATTATGTATCATTTCCCTCTAGGAATGAGAATATAGTTTTCTTATGATTCAATACATGGTTAATCTCTATTAGGTTTATTATCTAACAAATTCCCTTTAGATAAAATTCTACTAGTGTGTGTAGAAACTATATTATTTAATACATTATCAAGCTTTGTTAATTCTGCTGATGAGAGAGATCTAGCACTCCTCAACATAGTTGGCACACCGTAACATGCTTTGGCACACACTAACATTCTTTGGTACCCTGCGTGTCTTAGAACATCTCTGTACCTAGAACATCTTGCCATGACTAGGACAACTAAGCACATGTTTGAAGTCCCTATAATAGCATCACTCTCTGAGCATGTGTCATCATGCCTTGTAGTCCCTAGCATGCCTAGGCACTTATTGACATGTTCTGATATTCCCTAGCATGCCTTACTAGTGCTTAACATACCTTGTCACTCCCTCCTTGGCATGCTATCCAGAAATCGTTGACACTAGTGACACCCTTATATTCATTCACTTTCATGCATTTTAACCTAGTGGTCCCTTATGTTTCCCTAGTAATCCATAACACTCCTCAACATGCATTATCACTCTTTGTCACTTCTTATCACACTTTGAAAAGCCCTTTCACTTCATAACATGTGTATCACTCCCTAATACACATTGGCACTTGGCACTTGTTGGCGCTTGGTAAGTATTAGTGCATCTAGCATTCATTAAGATGCCTTGCTATGCTTGGGCATGGTTTACTATTAAATTTATTTGAGATCAATTATTGGAAAGTAGATGAGAAGTAATAGAGGATCATTTGGTAGTTAGAATGCACTAACACTTGGCACTTGGCACTTGACACCTATTGCCATACCCTTGCACATCTTCAGATGCATTAGAACTTGAAACATCTTAGCATATTTGACATGCCATTGAACCATCTACCACATGTTAGCATTCGCTACCATGCCTTGGAACTAATGGCCTCACAACTAGCCTTACATTTTTTCATGACTTGCAAACCAAATAATGTCCCTAACTATTGTAGTTCATGTGACATTGTTCTTCTTGAACAATTTCACCTACTACAAGTAGATTGTGCCTTGTTCACCTAAGAACCACATATACCTGTTAGACAATAATTTGTCACTGTCCCTGCAATCCCCATATTGCACATTGGAGGGTCATTTCTCCGACTAATTAGAAGTGTCATGCCTTGCAAATACCATCATTGCATCCCTTGCCATGAGGAAAACATTTCCTCTGTTGACCATTTCTTGAGCAGACCACTAAAAACACTTGTTTTTGCCTTGGCACTGGTAGCCCGTTATGCCCTCACGCCAATGGGGAAAATTAACACCGAGCCCGTGCTAGTTGGCGCTCTGTCTCAGTGAGCTACCCACGCCAATATGTTTATGGAAATTTTTTTAAATATAGAGGTGAATTTCGATCACAACAACTTCGTGGATGAGTCATAGGGAGTGGTTCGACTAAATAACCACGACCCTCCTCCTTTGGCCTCTTGTTTCCACCTTATGAGGAAACCTCCCAAGGGATTAGTCCTCCCTTCCACTATTGTAGGGATCCCAAACTTCTCCTCTCCTCTATAAATATAGCCATCTTCCATTGATGTGCTGACTGAATGGCTGAATAGTTGAACATGTTCTAGTTGAACAGATAGCTAAAAAGTTAGCATAGAGGAGAAGAAATCATAACTTCAGGAGAATAGTGCAGAGTGTGATTTTTTTTGTGTGATCGGGAACATAGTGAGAGCTTATAACTTTCTGTGTGAGAGTGTGGCAAACATTCTTATATACATACCTGCCGAAGGAGAGCCTCAACATCAAGGCTTAGTTGTAAACTTCCCTTGTCTTTATCATAATAAAATGCATGTGATGTTTATCTTCCACTCTTGTTTACATCTATAACGAGATTTCTAGCATTCGTTGATCAGTTAGATAGGTTGTAATTTTTTTATGTTTGTCGTGGTGTTATGCTTGTCGTGTTGTCTTGATTGTCTGTACAGGTAATCAAACATTGATAGCAATGTGTATCAAGCTAGAGAAGAGTGACAGATCAAGTAACTTCGACGGAAGATGACAACATAGAATCAGAACGAGGTAGGACATCTTCTTTGCTCTGAATTTCATTTACAATCTAGGAAGGTAGATGTTAGTATGTTCCCGTAGTTGCTAGACCCACCCTAGGGCTAGAGGGATCGCCTCTGTCCATATAGGGGATTTTCCTAGACAACAAATTGGCGACTCCACTCTGGAGTCTCCTTTGAGTTTTTCACTCTTTCAGGTATTAGTCATTCGACAGATTTAGTTGAACGACCATTTCCCTATTTTTTCCTATGTTTTTCATCAATTACAATCTTTTAGTTTTTGCTTGAACTGGTGAGTCTGGTCTTGGTTGGGAGAAATTATTTGTTTTTTCCTGTTCAGACATTGGCACTTTTATTTTTCTAATAGTCGTGTTAATTGGCACAAGTTGTCAGTTAGCAACCAGCCCCAATTGGCCATTGGTGCTAGTTGTTAGTGAGCAGGTCGTGCCAGGTGGCACTAGTGTCACCCACCAAAGTCGTGCCAATTTCAGGGTGTATAAAAAATTGAGGTTTTTCCCCTAAATCCTTCACCAGTGTGTCTTGCCCTTCCTGTCCTTTTCTCTGCATGATGTACATGTTCTCCCCTTTACTTTTTCACTTGTGAGCATAGATTACATTTCTCATTGTTCAACTAAAAAGTCTTCTTTATTTGATTGCTTGATGTAAAAGGGAATGAATGCCTTGTTTTGAGCTCATGCTTTGGAACTCCTTTTTGTACTTGACCTCATATGTCTTGTAGACTTTTGAGGAATTTCATTATAAAGTGTTTAAAACAATGATTGCATTCTTAGTGTTTGTTTACATCTCTTTTGTATTCATCCTTCATTAAGAAAATTTGCATTCATTTAGTTTTTATCTTAGAGCTTGCTTTTCGTTAAAATGCATTAGATCACGTTGCATTGAAGAGTATTTTTTGAGATTTATCATTAAACTTAGATTACATTGTTTAATGATTGAAATCTAAAAATTTCATCGAGTGCATTCTCTTTCATTAAAATCATGCATTAATTAGATTCTCATTTCATCGAAAAATGCATTGAGTGCATTCTTATTCTTTCAAAAAAAGAAGAAGGGGAAATTGTGCATAGATTACAATTGCATAGCTTTCAAAAAAGAGGATTTTTCATAGATTACATTTCATAATTCGCATCGTCGAATGTTTTAGATTAAATTTGAATAGTGAAAGAAATCTAGTTTGGAAAAAGTTTCATTTTCAGTATTTTTGTTTGTTGCATCATTGTTTGGAACTCTTCCCTTAACTAGATAGCATTCATCGAATTAAAAGATTTCTTTTCTCATATAGCTGCATATAGGAGATTCAAATGAAAGTAGTAGGGCCTTGAAACCAAGAAATAATTCAAGATCAGCTCTAAAACTTATTTAATTAACCTAAGGAATCATTGAAACCTAACGAAACATTTTTAGTGGTCTAGGCTAGAGACGTGTTCGGACGTCTTAAAACCTAGTAGCTATCGTTCTCCATCTAGCTTTAGAAAACACTAGTATGGACTTGTGCTCCCTGTACCATCGTGTATATAAAGGGATACTCCTATAGGTTGCAATCCTTTATCCATATGAAGCCGAGTCTGTCGCCCTGTAACTGTGATACACCGAACACAACATTCAGGGAGACTACCTACACGTACATCAAGTCCTTGGTCATTTATATTTCATTTGATCACCAAGGTTTATATGCCAGTTCACGGAAACTTGTTATACCCTCTTGCTTAGATTACCTGAGCAGTCATTTTGCTCTTTTCGTGACTCTTTAAAATTTAAAATATCATCGATCTCTTGTCCTTTCATGCTCGTTTCAACCTGAAAGTGATAGAGTCATATTTTTCCTATTTCTTGACTCTTAAAATATGAAATGGTAGAGTTTTTTTTTAGTGCCTTAAAATATTACTTGCCCATGAAATATTACTGGTTAAAGTCATATTCCTTAGCATTTTTTTTTTAGGGTTGTTTCTAATGGAAATGTTTCAAGAGTTTATCAACCAAGGAATCCCCTCTGAAGGGAATATTGGCCCTTTTCATTATTTTGGGAATGTTGGTGCTCCTTATATGGCAACATTGTCCCTTCCTGGGCTAACTGTTGGGTTGCCTATTTGGTTGTTTTAAACCTCTATAGTCTCAAGTGTTCGAGCTATCGTACTATCTACTCCTCCACCTGAGCAATGCCATGTTGATTCGAAGGTGGACCTCTCCCATTATTTACGTGTTTCATTGTCCTCATATTCTACTTCGCCTGGTGAAAATTTGGATTCTAGTACCCAGGTGGCTAAGAAGAAGAAGAAGAATACTAAGAAGAGGAAGTCAGATAAGCGAGAGGCTAATTATGCAGCTGTTGCTTCTAGAACACCTGCTCTCGATGAACCTTCCAACCCTTCGCAGAAAGTTAAGTTCCCTTGCATGTTGTGCCAGGAAAACCATCTTCTTCGAGATTTCCCTAGCATTCCCAAGGTGCTTGAAGAATGGTACAGTTGTCATCCGCCATTGCCTTTGCCTTTCAGGAGTCAGGTTGGGGGCACGTCTTCAGCTAGTGCTGGTAAATCTCCTAAGATTTGGGGTAAGCTCACCAATCCCTGTAATTTTTGTGAAGCGCATCATGCCATTCACCTTTGTCTGTATATGGATGAAGCCAAGAGAGTTTTGGACAACTCGACTGTTTCTGTACAGTGCCTTCAGATTGGTTACAAAAAACTTTATTTGAGTCCTTCACTAGTTGATTCAATGATCAGTCAAGAGTCATCCTTTCTTGATCCCACTCCCCTAGAAATTCACCATCATGAATCCATCCCTTACCAACCATTGGTCATGGGATTGGTTGAGCTGGCCCCGTCTGCGGTGTACCAGGTACTTTCCATTGAGAGTTGATCTCACATCCCTCGTGTTATTCTTGTTTCTTCAGATTCCTAAGACTTGGAGAAATATTATCCTGTCCATGTACCCTTGGAAGCTACTCCTTCGCCTCCCATGATGGAGGTCCCTGAGGATACTCCTTCTCCCTCCAAGATGGAGGTACCGGAGGATGCTCCTTCTTCTCTCGTAACACCAGGGGAAGACCATATCAATTCGATGGTAGACCCTCCAAGTATTTTAGTCACTTCCTTTGATTGGGGTTGATTCACAGGTTATCTCCTTCCTTCTTATGTGCCCTTTGAGATCACGGTACAAGCCTTGCATCTGGTCATGCCTAGGACCATTATAGATGAAGGCATGTTTGTCATTATTTTGTCTTCAACTACTTGGCAAGCATTTGGTTCACCTCCGCTTGTGCTTGTTACCTAGAATCTGTTGGCATTTAACAGAGGAACTAGTCAACTGTTAGGTATCCTTCCAAAGTTTCCCATTACTTTGGGATTTAAAACCATCCATATGGACATGATGGTTGTTCCAAGCCCCTTGGATTTTAATTTACTCTTGGGCCGCAATTATACTTATGTCATGGGAGCACTTGTCTCCTCCCTCTTTCATGTGATGTGTTTTCCATACCAAGGTCGGATGGTGACCATTGATCAACTTTCATTCTTTTCCTAACATGAAATTTGGTCCACCATCATCCCTTCCAGGTCTTTATCGATCAGTTGTATCTTCCCCGCCACAAGCTAATTATGCGGCTACCTGTCCCGTGCCCGCATTCAGTGATAGTGTCGTTGTGCATCAGGTGTTAGGGGCATCAGGTCCTGATTTCCGAGATGTTTTTCTCCCATCAGATAAGAACCTATTGGAATCCATGAAATCTTATTCATCATGATGAGTTGTCTCCAGATCAGAGTTCATTTTCTTGAGTCAAGCTCGTTAAAAAATAAAACAAGGTATCCGAACAAGACTTCCTTGTCTTGTGTCAAGCTCCTTAAAAAATTAAACAAGGTGTCCTAAGGATAGTTCTTTTAATGTGTCAACCTCATTAAAACAATGAAACACTTTCCCGTTTAATTAGAGTCTTTGCGAGATCTCGTAAAATCCCACTTGACTCTTTCTATTGATCTCGTAATTTGAACCTTCACTCCATTTGTCATTCATATGGATAGAAGCTTGGTGGGCATGTACCTCGAATTGAGTCACCATGCCGGGGGCATGCAAAAATTTTAAAGCATAGTTTGTTTCCATTTCAAGCTGTGTAAAATTGAAACCGGTTTCAAGCATAGGTTACATTTGTCTCAAACTTGTGTAAAAATGAAACCAACTTCAAGTAGATTTTCCTAATTTCAAGCTTGTGTAAAAATGAAACCATTCCCATTTTACCTCTTCTGATTGCCATTTTATCAGTGTGTTATGCTAGATGAGACTTGGTTTTCTCATTCCACCGTCACTATGTGCTTGGCCGATCATATGCCTTCACTTCGTTGTTTTACCAATTCCTGATGAACTGGTTTGATGAGTGGTCTTGTTAGCCATCATCTTGACCTTTATCTTGTTCTTATTAGTTCCACCATCACCGGAACTAATTTCTACCCTTTATACCACTCGTTCCTCTAGGAGGAGTCATCTTTCAGCGCTTTTCTGACTCTCTAAAATTGAAAATATTGTCGAGACGCTTGTCATTTTGAACTCGTTAAATGGATGCAAAATGATATCTACCGAGTATACGTTTAACCCTTTTTCGGGCTGAGATGGATTATTTACGAAAAAGGAATACCTTAGCCTATTGCAACTAAGAGATTCTCTCAGACACAATTTTCTACCTTTTCGGATCTGTGAGACTACCTACAAAAATGGACTACTGGAGTTTTCTTTTCTGCCTTATTTTCAAACTCTTTAAACATGAAAAGATGCCGAGTTCTTCATTTTTTAGACTCATTAAAAATGATGACATCAGACTCCGTCATTATGACGTTATTTGAGTTCTTCCTTCCTAGGGCTCGTAAAATGTACTAGGTTGGATTTGTCCGAAGGAAAAAATTATATGACAAGCATATGCTATCCTCTTCAATCTTGTGTAAAAACAAAGAGGTACTCGCCAGAAATGGTGGGGGGAAATGGAATTTATTTTTCAGTTGTGTTGGCAGTATGTCACTCCTGAACATGACACTTGTCTGTAGTTCGTGTCGAGTTTGGATATCTTCACTCTGTCACGTTGCCTCCATGGGTTTGGAAAACCTGTTTGCCTCTCATTTGATTAAAAATCTTGTCAACATGACCTCTAATCCTATTTGAGTCAAATGCTGCCAAATTCTAGAGTCGTGTCACCGATATGTTCAAGAGAAAATCCTTTTGTAGTTTTTACATTCCTTGATCCTCTGTTTCAGTCTTGATTCACACTCATAGTACCTTTTTTGTTTCATGTCGATGATGTGGTATTCATTATGACCCTCCTTCAATGGATCACTTCCTGTCGACTTAAGCTCATTATTCGGGAAGTTGATCTGGAGACTCCTTTCTAGTACCTTAGGGATTGCATTGCATAATCGCAATTAATTCACATTCGACGACAGGTTCACGTCATTGGCCTTCGATCATGTGATTTCATGGTTGTTCGACTTCAACTCACTATTCACATTCCGTGGATTGTACTAGTAGTACCTTGAGAGCCATTGACATTATGGGTGGTTTCTCTCACACTTTTTAATGGTTTACATCATTGACCGGTAATAAAGTGACTTTATAGCATGTTCGACTTCAACACGTCTATTCACATGTTGGAATTTGTACTTTGATCAGGTGGTGTTGGAGCACAAGACCCTGGGCTACGATCACAAAAGTCTAGGTTGTGAGGAGTGATGAGTCATTCATGATTATATGCATGATTCTTTAGGTGGATGGTTGTGCCCATGTCGTGGATCTATTTCATATGATCCCTTCATTCGGATGGTTGCGTCCATACAGAGGATCCATGCACATGATCCTTTTCTTGATGGATAGCTGTGCCTATACCATGGATTCATGTATTTTCAACAAATATTTCAGTTATGTATATGTATTTATGCTTGATTTGCAATTCTCCTGATAGCAGCATCTGGTTCCTTGCACGTACTTGTAAATCATTTCACCCATCACTCATGTTCATAATTCATACTTTAGGGGACATATGTTACACAGTAATCTGTCACTGTCCCTGCAATCCCCATCTTGCACATTGGAGGGTCATTTCTCTGACTAATTAGAAGTTTCATGCCTTGTAAATACCATCATTGCATCCCTTTCAATGAGGACAACATTTCTTCTATTGACCATTTCCTGAGCAGACCACTAAAAACACTTGTTTTTTCCTTAGTGCTGGTAACCCGTTATGCCCTCACGCCAATGAGGAAAATTAACACTGATCCCACGCCAGTTGGCACTTTGTCTCAGTGAGCTACCCATGCCAATATTTTTATGGAAAGTTTTTTAAAAATAGAGGCGAAGTTTCAATCACAACAACTTCATGGATGATTCATAGGGAGTGGTTGGACTGAATAACCATGGCCTTCCTCCTTTGGCCTCTTTTTTCTACCTTATGGGGAAACCTCCCAAGGAATAAGGCCTCCCTTCCACTATTGTAGTGATCCCAACCTCCTCCTCTCCTCTATAAATATAGCCATCTTCCATTGATGTGATAGTTGAATGGCTGAATAGTTGAATGTGTTCTAGTTGAATAGATAGCTGAAAAGTTAGCATAGAGGAGAAGCAATCATAGCTTCAGGAGACTAGTGCAGAGTGTGATTATTTTTGTGTGATTGGGAACATATTGAGAGCTTAGACCTGTGTGTGTGAGAGTGTGGCAAAAATTCTTGGATACAAACCTGCCGAAGGAGAGCCTCAACATCAAGGCTTGGTTGTAAACTCCCCTTGTCTTTATCATAATAAAATGAATCTGATGTTTATCTTCCATTCTTATTTACATCTATAATGAGATTTCTAGCATTCCTTGATCATTTATATAGGTTGTAATTTTTTTATGTTTGTCGTGGTGTTATGCTTGTCGTGTTGTCTTGATTGTCTGTATAGGTAATTGAACATTGATAGCAGTGTGTATCGAACTAGAGAAGAGGGACGGATCAAGTAGCTTAAACAGAAGATGACAACATAGCACCAGAATAAGGTAGGACATCTTCCTTTCTCTAAATTTCATTTACAATCTAGGAAGGTAGATGTTAGTATGTTCTCGTAGTTGCAAGACCCAGCCTAGGGGGATCACCTCTATCCGCAGAGGGGATTTACCTAGACAAAAATACCTCATATTAGGCTACTCATGTCCAAGTTGAACTTGTACCACTTAAAAAATCACCAAAACAAGGATCACATCTAGCCATGGTCATAAAACAACAAAGCATCATATCTTACTTAGACAATATTTCACATGCATGTGTAGTTCATTTAAACATTATAACATTAACTCAGAGTTTGTAAGAACCATAATATACAATAGACACTAAAGATATAAGTTGGCACAAAGGATGTGCCCCAAAACTTATAGGCAACAATGTACAATATGCAATTATCTAAAAAAATTTAAAACATGAGCATTCTGCCAAAGTGTGCCACATGTCATATAAAAATAATAGATAAAGGAAAAATGGTGTTGTGCCCATCAAAAAGTCTACCTTTGTCTAAAACTTCTTTTTTGAGCCCCTTATCGCAATCATAGGATCTCCTCTTGAAAATAATATTATGAAATTCTTCTAAGACACTTCATCCTTGGCACACTTGAATTCACTGACACTCTGTGACACACACTCTTATTCATTCATTTCCATTCATTTTGTGTTGGTTCAACTTTGTGATCCCTCAAAACTCCTTAAGGCTCAACATGCATTGACAGTGTCTGTCATGTGTTAGCATTCCTTTTCATTCCTTGGCAGGCCCTAACCCTCCATATCTATCATGCCCTCGGAACTACCCTTACTTAATTTGAAACTTGGTAACTGAACCAATTCCTCTCTTGAATACCAGAGTTTGACCAAGATACAATTACTACAACTAGACTATGTTGTTGAATTTTGTAGCTTGGGAGGTACTCCACAAGCCTAGCTAGATGGGCTTGTGTGATTTTTGTCACAAAATAATTTCTCACCAAAGAACCCAAATGAAGGGGTTTTGGACCCAAGATGGAGTTTAAGATATGAAAGAAAAATAAAAAGGAAAAAGTTATATTTCCTGAGGTCTAATTGGATACAGACTCTAAGTTATAGGAGGCCCTAGTATGAAGGCAAGAACATCAAGTGAGGAGGATCTCATTTGATCAAGGAGGCTAGGAGAAATTTAGTCCTAAATTAGGTCGGGTAAAAGGGTTGGGAAGGGTTGCTAAAGGGAGGCCATGATCATCCACCAAGAGCAAGATCATAATGTGAGGGTTCACAAGAATGCCACATACTTTAATAGGTTTGAGATAGGAAGAAGGATGGAATATTGTTGGTTCTCTTATGACAGATCGAAATCAAGGGAGGTGACTCATAAGAATTTGGACATGTGATTTCAAGGGTGTTTCTCTGAGAAGGCTACATCAAATTTTGAAATAGCAGAAAGAATTGAGACCCTATCTTCTTATGGTTAGTAGGTTGGAAGGTTTGTGATAATACCAACACAAATGGGGGAGGGCCTGCATGAAAATTTAGGTCAAGAAAAAATGTACTAGGGATGTAGTAAGAAGGTAAACATAGTTTTAGGGATGTAGATACCTAAAGTTCAAGTGAATATTTTGTCAACGAAATACCTAGAATCTATGGATCCATATGGGCTAGGTTGAGTCTCTTATGGAGGAAAGAGTTGTTTTTTTTTCTCTTGGTGGATAGGTTTTGTCTAAAAAAATTAGAATAGAAATATAATTCCCTAGTTAGGGAGGCTTCCTAGCATGTTCAATCCATAAGGTACACCCTTAAGATTGTGAAAAATCTGCATAGAAGAAGAGGGGTCATTACCCTTCAAGAGAGGTTTATCTCTTAAATATATACCACATATTTGGAATATGGTTTGCAAAACCATATGTAGAGATAGAAAATCCAAAGGAAGGTTGAACATGAGTAGAATATTGAGAAGAAGAAATGTGCCATATGTGGAATGGATAGACATGAAGTAGTGTTATGGACACATATCTAAAGCATCCTACAAATTTTTATTCAAGGGAATGTTAGTGGATGATTTATTACCCTAGTTCATTCATCTACAAACTACTACAAGGATGATAAGAGGATTAGTTCATATTTTTCATATAATATTGGACAACAAAGAAACTGGTACACAAGAATAGTGATTTTGGTAGGAAAATTGATGGAAGTTCAACTACAGCTGGAGTGTTTTTAGATGACTTCCAAAGAAGATCCCTAAGTGATGTACTTTCGAAGGAAAATAAGACTGGTAGACGGGTAGGTGTATTGGGCCTAAGGATGTATATACTTTGAAGGACTAAAGTAGTCGTCAAGTGGGCTAGCCAACTAGCCCTAGATCACTATATTATAGAGGAATGAGTTAGTGAGAAGAAGGGAAACCTCCATAGCCTTAGAATTGTCTTATTAGCGTAGGAGTATGGAAAAATTGGGCAGACCAAAGAGTTGTTTACAAATGGAGTTGTGAAGAATTGATCGAAAACCTTGAATGTTGCAGAACTTAAGGAAAAAAGAGATAGATAGAGGCGAATTTATTTTAATGGAGTTCATTTACAAAGGAAGATTGAGGAGTTGCATAATGGGAGGCAAGAGGACTTGCCAGATGTTATTAGGACATGCGCACAGAAAGGGGTATGTGTGGTCGCCCTCAAAAAGTGGGTCAAGTGTTTCCTTGTTCCACGTATATTTTATTTCAAAGGACTAACACCAAGTTGTAGTTTTATTCCTTGCATCACTGTGATTGTAAAGGGCCATGCTCCCCAGTACGAGACTTCCAACCTATTCTATTATAATTTGTAATTTAATGAAGAATGATTTTAAAATTTCAATTATTGTCATGTGCACTAGTTGATTCACTGATGTGTTTAGATTTCATTGTGTAAAGTATATGCATTGTGGAGCTTCACTGTGTTTGCATCAAATATTCTAAGACCAAACCCAGATTCTCATGTGTCATGGAAATTCAACATATGTCATGTTCACTTAATAACTACCCTTAACTAATCTTAGGTTACTCATGTCCAATCTCAACTCATCCCACTTATCAAGTTACCAAGGCAATGCTCATCACATCCAACTGTGGTCCTAAAAAAACTAAGCAACACAATTTACATCTTGACATGCAATTACACTTGACATGTCTTAAATGCCTTCGCAATATGTGGCATGTGTTATAATCGTCTGCATGCACTACAAGGAAAAGACCCTCTAGTGGATGTTTTTGATGAACCTCTTATAAAAATACCCCACACATATATTTCTAGTGGAGGTTCCTAAATGAGGTTGGTGGGAGGAGGTTTTTGCGGATGTATTTCGTCTGGTGCTCTTATCACCGTAAAATGCACCAGTGCATTCAACACAAGAAAGCACTAGTGCGGTTAAAAAATTGGCACACCAGACACCGTGTGCTCCATACACACCCACCTGGTGTGTTGTATTTATATAGCACACCGGTACTTTACATAAATTCTTCACCAGTGCCTCATAAAAAGCACGTGAACACCGAAACCACCCGAGTCGCCCTTAAACTCACTAGGTCACCAATGCACTGGGTTACCATGAAATCCCCGCGCACTGGAACATGGATAAATAAATAAAATATTATGGCCAAAAAACCCCACAAAACATAGGCACACCGGACATTGTGTGCTCCTAACACACTGACCCAGTGCGTCATATTATTGTAGAGCACCGTTGGCTTAAAATTATTCTGCACTGGTGCTTCAAAAAATGTGTCTGAAAACAAAAAATGTCGGATGTGGAATAAAGAAAACACATAGAGGTGCCCATAAATCCCACGCACTGGCAGTGGGTTAAATAAAAAAAATTACAGCCAGAAAACCTCATAAAACATTGGCACACTAAAAACCGTGCGCTCCGTAAACACCCACCCTGTGCCTTATATTAAGGAACCACATCGGTGTGTGACAAATCATCAGCATTGGTGCATCATAAAAAGCGCGCAAAAATAGAAACGGCCCAAGTCGGAATGATGACAATGCACCGGGGAGCCCATAAACCCTACACACCAGAACAATGTTAAATAAAAAAAAAATTACGGCCAAAAAACTGCATTGAACATTTGCTCACCAGACACCATGCCCGGTGCATATTATTACTATAGAGCACTGGTGCATTACAACTATGCTGCACCGGTGAATCATAAAATCATGCGAAAAAATAATTCACCCAGGGCAGCATAGTCTAAATGCACTGTTATGCCAATAAAAACCCCGCTCACCGGAACAGGGTTAAATAAAAAAAAATTACAGCCAAAAAGCCACATTTTTCACTTTTTTAGTGCTACAAAGCTCTGAAGCACCAGTGAAATTTATCCTTGTCTGATCCTTCGTGACATTAGTGCTCCGATTGCACTCATTGCACGCACTACCACTATGCATTGCCCACCATTCTCCAGCTTCAATTTTGTAAAACAGTGGACAATTTTTCTTTTTTAAATTCTACAGCCAATATGCATCCTAGACAGGTAAATGTACATGCATTTTTATTGTTTTCCATAATTAAGCCTTTTAACAGATTATAATTTCAAAAAACCTTAAAATTAAGCATTAAAAAAAAAAAATTTGTCGCACAGTGTACTCGAGCCGTTTGGCTCACACCAGTCTGCGATGCTGCCTATAAATTTAGAGGCTACACCACTATTGATGCTAACGGTATCCGCACCAGTTCTGGGGAGGTACCGATAGGTGCACCATGTTATTTTAAAAAAATTGAAAACGAGTGGTGTGGTTGTTTACCTGGCCGCACCATTGAGAATGTGGGATCGTGGTAACTCGGTGCGTTGACGAAATTATCTACCCTAGGGTGCATAATGTTGTGAGTGCACCACATATCGCAATTTGACATTGTCAATGGTTCGGCCGGGTAAATCGTTGCTAAGGGTGTCTGCACCGGTTCTGAGGCGGTAACAAGGACACACCGTGTTATTTTAATTTTTTTTTAAAAGAGTGGTGCAATCGATTACCTGTCTGCACCGTTAACCTAGTTGAATAGTGGTGATGTGGTGCGTTGACCGAAATAATTTCCTTGGGATGGCTATTTTTCTCAGCACATGACTTACCATATTTGGCGTGCATCAGCAGTGTGGCCTTTTAAAATATTGCACTGATGAATATATACAGTGGGAGGAAGGCGGTGCGCTAACTTAGCTATACACCTTGGGGCATATAGTGTAATCAGCGCACCACCCTCCTGACACCACATGTACTCAACAATGCACTAAAAACATTTCCTGGAGTATCGCCCTCGGTGTGTTGAATATCATTAGGTGCACCATTCCGAGTGCACTCTGTTGAAAGATGCACCGGGCTGGTGCATGACAGTGTTTTTGGCGCACCAACTGTTGTTTTATTTATTTATTAAAAAATATCTATATACATATATTTCTAAATACATGTCTCATTTAATAAAATAATTGTGTCTAATATGTCAATCATTCAGAGACGTGAAAGGAGAGAAGAGGGGTAACAACAACAACAACAAGCAGAACAATACAACATGTTTCACTTGTTGGAGTCCCAAGAGAGGGCGAGAGATGCATACCCTCACCCTATTACAGTAGCGATGTAGGGGCTCCTAAGGAAGGTAGGCCTCCTCAAGTTCTATGAGGAGGCTACTACCCTTAAGTCCCATAGTTTGTTTTTCAGACATCTTATCCGAAGGTGGAATGCCTAGCAACAGGCTTTCCGGGTTACTTTCAACCAGTGGTATTGGCCCACTGAGGAGGATATATATTTTATTACAGGGCTATCGAGGAGAGGGGTGAATTTTCCCTCGTTCCCCGAGGTTCCAGCTAGTTTTATAGTAGGGAGTCAATTAGTTTACTCCTAGAGATACATTGGAGAAAATTTAGTATCTCCTATAGATTTTCAGGTCGCTGGAGGGTAGTTACGTATTGGTGCATTTGGTTATGAGGAGGTCCAGTGTCTCTCACTTATCATTTCGACCATTTCACACAACACCAGTGATGGCCAACGCATTAGTTTCTCACTTTTATATTATGTTCATTCTTTATTACAACAACCATGACTTGTCAGGTGGTCTTCCATTTTTTTTTTAGCAGTTGTGTACAGCATTAGATAGATGTCATGCTCATGCATAAGGGAGGGTCAACTTCCCTTTTTCTTCAGATATTTTTTATTTATTTTTTGAGAGGTTTCTAAATATGAGGCCTAGTTTTCTTCGATAGCCTCGTAGGTTGATTATAGAGGCATGTATGCACATGTGGGGGTAGATGATAAGGGAGAAGACTCTCTTTCCAGCGAGGATATTAGATGATGCACTAGATTTTCTAGGTAGTGTTGATGAGCATCCCTTCATTATTCTCCCTTGTCCTTATCCGAGGTTGGATTAGCGAGGGTGTTCCAACATTCTCTTCACATCTGATGAGCTGTCGGATGATAGAGGTAATATTATTTTTTTATTTAAATTTATTTTAACATGTTCTTTAACTTTTTTTTATTAAATTGTGTAACGAAATTGTATAATTATTGTTGTGTACTTGTATATATTTTGCAGACATTGGCTCTTTTGATGGCGAGGAGATGCCACAACCACCACATGATCCAGGTTTGGGTCATGATGATGATGAGGGCATGCCAGATGTCGATGATCGTCAGGAGGCCGGTGCAGAGAGACCTGTTCCTGCTGGTGCGCCGATGCATGATCGAATTAATGATGCTAAATACAGGATGGAGTTGGGTGATAAACTCATTGTATTGATTGTTCAGGCGGGCATCAATATCGCTCATTACAGAGACACAGAGGCCAATGATAGGCTATTATATAAGTGGAGAGGCATGTCGCGTGACATGTACAACTTGATGCGGCTTGTCGTAGGAGTTATGACAGATTTTACGTGACTGACAAGGACTGTTGCACATTACGATCGAACCACCTCACATGATGGACAGTCTCCAAGAAACAACATACCATCATCTCATGATCATTCACCTTGCATTGCACCATATGAGCATGAGCCTCCACTAGCATCTAGTAGCAGCCATCATGGAGATGAGGCTGGACCATCGGCCATGTCTAGTTAGCAACCTGCAACACCGACCAATACTCATGATCATGAGCAGGCACCATTGACTCATGAGCGGGCCTCCACTAGTACTGACATTGATGTTGTACTACCACCAGCTAATCCATGACATTTATATTACAGTTGTATGTTTTTAAAATTATTCAGTTATATATATATATGTGTGTGTGTGTGTGTGTGTGTGGTCAATGTATTTTATGTTCATATTGTAGTTGTACTTAATTTACATGTTGGTGATCATCATGATGTGTATGTTGTTAGGTCATGTTAGATATGTTCATTTAATGTGCAACTTCTATATAGATGTGTATGTGATAGCATGAGTTATTTGACATGAGATGTGTATTTGATGTTTGTGTTGTGATTATGTTAATATATAATGTTAATTGTGCTTTGTTAGATGATCATGATCAGGATGATGCAGTTAGTGATTTTGAATGTGTTTTTTAGTCAAATATTATGTTTTTACGATGGTTATCATGAACGTGATGTTTATTAATTAATTTAATACTAAACGATCATGATATTTTAAAATTGTAATATTTGTAATTATAATTGTATTTAAAATTCTAAAATTGTAATTGTATACATGTAAAATTCTAAAATTGTAAATGTAATTGCATTTGTAATTGTACGTGAAATTGTAAAATTGTAATTGTAATTGTAATTGTAATTGTAATTGTAATTCTGATTCTAATTGTATGTAAAATATTTGTGAAATTTTAATAGTATTAATGTGAAATGAATTTATTAAAATTTTTAAATTTGTAAATTTGTAAATTTTAAATAATTGTAAAATAATAAATCTAGAATAATATGATTTATTGTAACGTAATAAAGTTTAGA